>CM053792.1:289552861-290002861 GCA_028749045.1 Cupressus sempervirens
AAAGTTTCCTATAGTGCACACAAAATTGAAGCAAAAGCCTATGATAGTGATAATGCTATGATAATACTTGAAGTTTAATTTTATATGAGAGAGAGAGAGTGCAAAATGCAAATTAGTAAAGACTCAAAAACTCAAAGATTCAAGGATTCAAGACTTAAGCATTCTAGGATTCAAGGACTCAAGGACCCAAAATGAGAGAAAGAGTTTTCATTTTATAATCAACACTCAAAGTGAGGGCATTGGATTTGTCACCCATAGACATGCGATGTGGCAAGAGATTCCTATGATGCATATGACATAATATGCCAAAAGTAAGATTCTATAACACACAAGAGTCAAATTTGGAAGAGAATCTATGATGCGTCATAAGATTCCTCAACCCACTTAAAGCCAAGAATCTATGAAGAATAAGCCAAATAGGGACATGCGTAAGAGGTAATAATAATTGATTATGACAAATCTCAGCCAAGTGTTAGAGGAGAATCCACGAGGTGTCACATCCAAGTGTCATGATGATGAAATATTTTATGGAATATTTGAATTAAAAATCCTTTTATTCGACAAAATAAGAATTAGTAGAAAATGGAATTAATGATGGAAAATGGAACTTAGGAAATTGTAAATTTCCATGGTTTGCAGCTAATGAATCAATTAATTAATAAAATTAATTAACTAAGGATGATAATTGGGAAGAATAATTAGAAGGAATAGGATTAAATTATGGGTTATTTAATCCTATAGAGAAAATTAGTAGATGATTGGCCAAATTGATTAAATGAATGCGACCGTATCCTTTGATGAAAATGTGACGATGATAGATATCGAATAAGATGATAAAAAGGTAGACCAAAGCCATTGTCAAATTAATGGATAGATCAAAATTGATAACATGCCAAGGACACATGACATGAATGAATTGATATGTAACATTTAATTGACATTGTAAATGCTACAGGATTGAAATTGATTGATAAGGTTCGATCACAATAACACTGACGGACATTGTCAATATTATTAAAATGGTTGATAATGCCATGATCTGACATTGAAAGCCTCAACAACGTCAAAGATTGAATGACATGAATGATATTTTAACCTAGCACTGAGAGCCATGACAATACTAAGGTTAGATTGATAAGATTGATAAGTTGATAGGTTTCCAAGGCACTGAAAGCCACAACAATGCCTAGGAGCAGATAAATGGTGATTTATTTGGGATGTTTGATATGTTTCAGGTTGATTAGGACTGATTTCGAGTGATTTCAAGTTGATTTGGGGTGATTCCGAGTTGATTTGATATGATTTCGAGTTGATTTGATATGATGTGAAAGGGGATACAAATGATGAAATATGGTCAATCTGGCCAAAAGATCAAAGTTAGTAGAATGAGAAAATGGGACAAATTAGCATGAAGAAGTGATGAAGTCATAGATACGAACCATTTTTGAGCGTCTACAGGTGCAAGACTACCATCAAATCCAGCACAGAGTGAGAAGCATTTTAGAACATTACTGCAAACAAAGAATCAATTAATTGTCTTAATAGAAGATGAGGCTAATATTAGATCCAAACTGACAAGAATTTAAGCTACCCTCACCCCACATATGGAGGTAATGCACAAGGATCTAGGCTATGTTGAAACTCTATTGAAGAAAGACCCCAATATTTCTACTTTAGATGGTCTAGTACACATTGCTATCAAGCTTACAATCCAAATAAAGTCATTGGATGTTGCATGTGATAACTAGGATGCATCTCTAAGGATAATAATGGATGTCCATAAAACCTTTTTTGACAAACACACCATAGGTGTATAACCCATTTGACATAAGTGTCAAAAAGGGGGAGATATAATATGGGAGACATACAATATGGGAGAGTATGAAAAAAAAGGAGAAAAATAAGAAAGGGGGAGCATAGCAGCATAAAATATAATGGAGTGGAGTTATATCATTGGGGAGATATACATTTTTGAGAAAAAGCAACAAAAAGGGATAGATATTAGCTAAGAGAGAGCATATCAGATGAAAGAGTATCAGTATCACAACATATTGAAGTCAAAGTGTATTAGCAAAGACACATTTACTCAGAGAAGCATAGAATTTTGGATCCAATATATACATATTAACTCAGGGGAGTTATCAAATTTTGAGGTATACAAGTCATTACAAAATTTTGAAATTTTGAAGTTTTCTATATAAGTTGAGTCATGGATATGTTATGCTTGAGATATTAAGGATTATATTGTATATTTAAGTGTTTTTGACACTCATGTCAAAGGAGGAAATTGCTGATCTCAGATTGGTTTTGACAAGTGAGTGTCAACACACTTAAGCCATTTACTTAGTTCATGTCAAACTAGTAACACATGTCAAGCACAACATGTAATAATTAGATCATGTCGAGTTGCAATGAGTGTCAAGTCACTCAAGTTCCAAGCAGATAGACCATGTCAAGTGATTCAAGAGTAAATAGTGGATGCCAAGTAATTCAGATGCCAAGTCATAGTATACAAAATAGTGCATGCTAAGCATCAAAGACTTCATATGTCGAGTGACACAATTTTGAAATATTTTTTTGTAGTGGCACAAACAACTATGTAAACCATTTTTTGAGCCAACTTAAAAATAGATTTCGATATTTTGGAGATAAGGACGAATCTCTATTTAGATTCCCTATGCAATTACATGCAACCAATCAAAAAATGGGAAGGATTAAGTCACAAAATGAATGAATCTCAGTCATAGATTCATAAACTCAAAAAAAAAGGAGTGAATGTGGAAGGAATTGAATGAGCGAACAAGATAGTTTGCATGCAGAGCACTCAAGGTGACGTAGAAGAAAGAGTGAATTGTAGAATCAATTAGAGAAGAATAGAGGATAAATAAAAGGATAAATAATTGAGACATTTAATTGAGAAGGATCAATTAGACATTGTTTAGAGGTGATCTATTATAAGGCAAGCAAGTTCCAATCATAGGATCTATGCTGAGACATTTTCACAAGTGATTTTAGTTAAATATCTTAAGTAGAGTAGTCCTAATAGGCTATATGAAATCCTTTAATAGGGTGCTTACTTAGTTGTAAGTTGAAGTCCTCTAAAAAATCACACTTCTAACAAGGTGTTGAAATCTTGTAACAAGGTGAGACCTAACAGTCTTTGTAAGCCTTTAACAAGGAAGACCTTTCATATGGTAGATCATATTTTATGGTCAAAACATTGTAACCTTCATTAGATACACTTAATTACTACAGTAGTGAAGATTTTTGGGTGTCATCCCCACCTCATTTTTACCTTCTCACTTGAAGGGTTTTTATGTAATCATATCTGGTGTTATGTGTGCGAATTCTTACATGGTTATATGTTTTAGATGCATATGCTTTACATGTTATTTCAACTTACTTGTTAATGCATGTGATGAATGAATGGTGAAAGCTTTATGGGTCCAAAGTTAAAATATTGATTCACCCACCCTGAAGTTTACTGTTTCCACTTGTAATTCCAACAAGAATTTATTGGCTCCACTAATTGAATCCTCTAGTTAGTATCATCAACAAAGAAACATAAAGAGTCTTTATACCTTTCCACTATTACACCTTGGATCTGATAGTGCACCTACATTCTCAATGGAAACTATTTGAAGTAGTTACACATTATTTTCTTAAACTTATCATCATACTTATTGATTTGATAAATAATATTGTCTCTATTCACATTATTTTACTACTCCTATACTAGGGAAAAACTTCTTAACATAGAAATAAATACATACAAGTATAGTTCCATATTTTATGTCTTGTTGTCAATCCTTCCATATGTGTACCTAATTGATTAAAAACCATACCTAGTAAATCATACACTTTACTCCATGTGGAAAATTTATTTGTTGTCCATAAAGTTGTTACCAACACAGTCTTGGGGCAGCTTGATTGATAGACTTTATATTTGATTATCATCACAACAAATATTGTTCATTCATTTTTTTCCTTGTCTACCATAATGGCTCTTTTTTTTGATGTTATGTCTATTATCTACCTCAACTCATTCATATTACTTACTCTTAGCATAAATTTCTTTCCTTGTATTGATAGGTTTATGAATTTGCTAGCAATTTCCTTCATGATCTTTACTAGTTCTTCCATATCTAGAAAAAGTGTTCCATCCTATACTCAACTTAGTAAAAATTTATTCCATTCATAAAAACTTTTTTTGGCATGTAAACCATATGTATAAGGCCTTGATCTTCTAGGTTATTCTATTTGTCTTTTAGTTCTCCATCTACACACAATACTTCCTTATACATTTCTTCAATTCTTGCATCACCCAATACCACAATCTTATTATGAATGAAAGTAGTGATATCCTCAACCAATATTACTCTTAGTAGTAGAGATGATAGAGCTCCAACATTATTTCATATTCTCAAATTTATTGGATAAACTTCACATTCTACCTCTCATCTTTTGTTGATGCTCACCAAAAAAAGTTTCTTGACCATAGCTACCATTTCTTTAGAAAATTTTCTTGGATGAATGCATACTTGGAAAAGAATTTCTTACTAAAAATGTTAGGGCACTATTCATTCTATGCAATCTCTTTTCTTTTAATACTTAATCACTTTAGAGTATGTTTTACATGTAGCATATTTTAGAAAGTAAGGTGTAAAATGAGTTACCCTCTACATGTACTTATAACACAAAAAGTAAGAAAATGTTTAATTATGTAATTAATGCAATTACAATAGTAAATTTTCTCTAATAGTCTTCAAACCAATGGAGTTTTCCTTTCTCTTTACTGATAGTGATGTATTTCTTACCCAACATACTTCTTTATCTTGTTGGAGATGCAATAGAATTTTATCCTTATTAATCATCCCTGAGTAGTAATCCTATCTTAGTTTGAGGATGATCTTTCTTGACTTGATTTAGGTGATTTTTTGTTGAATATTCTACCATTTTATTTTTTTATCCACACTTGTCTTAAAAAATTCTTCTATGTTCTAGTACCCATATATTTCTTATTCACAGTTTTTTAGTATCTTAAGACTTTTACTATGTGACCATATTTATGACAGACATAACATGTTGTATCAATTGATTATGTTCTTTTGTTTTCATATTTATTTTTGCATTATCTTCCCTTGTGTTCACTTTTTCCATAATTATTGCACTATAGTTTTCTTGGTTTTCTTGCCAGTGACATTCCACTGTTGTATTTTTTAGCTTTATATCCAAGTATATTGCAAGTGTAGCAATGATCTATAAAAATTGTACTTATTAATAACAGAATAGAGATCTACCTTGTACTCCATACTTAACCTTATAGGTTTAAGTCATAGGTAAGGCCAATTATCTTTTATATGTAATTAACCCACCCAATTCGTTTTAAAGTTATCACTGAATTAATTAACTAAATAGGATAAACCAAATTCAGCCACCCCGATATACGTTCATAACAGCTATTCTTAAAATACACATCAAATAGCTATTCTAAGAATGTTCATGCAACAGATATAATTCAGTATTCAACATGATACTACATCCTTTAATCTATTTGAACACATCTTAATCTTCCTATTTCCAAGGTAAATTTAGACTACTATAACAACAGAAACAAATACTATAATAATAAGAACTCGTAAAAACAATTAAACTGACACATTAATTTAATGATATTTACTGATCTTAGTACTATACTATTTAACCTTGCTATCATAATAGTCTATATTTATCCTTTGAAATAGCAAGATAGTAAGATCAAACTACATATGATGCTTTCTTTTTAAAACATATATCATAACCGATTCTTTATTTGAAATCAACATTCCAATTTAATCATAAACTGCAAACATTTCTTAATCCAAATAAATAACAGATTTCATCTGTAGAACAAAAGAATTCTATTTTATTTCGAACATCTTAAAATGCAACAAAATACTTCAAAACAAAATTTAACACCACTAACAGTTTTCCCATAATCAAATTCAATCAATGTTTGAACAGAGGATCAATTACAATGTTGTCATTCGTGTTCAACTATACATCTAAATCATTGTGATTACAGTTCTATCCACAATAAGTTTCCTCATTATAAAAATATTCCCCATTTAAGCTACAACATCATTATTTAACTTCATAAATCAATTAAAATATGACTGTTCATACAAAATCCATGAATTCACAAATTCCTACTAACTAATTACCAAAATGTCAATGCCAAATATATGTTTTTAAGTTTCATGACATCTGTATGAAAAAATGTTGATACTGCAGTTTCATACAACTGTTCAATACCTTAGCTATGTTCAACACAACACAACTACGCATGGTCTCAAATACACCACTCGACACATTAACTATATACATTATTTAACCACAGTAAAACAATACCTTAGCATATATGATAGTATACAAACTATTTAACTTAAAAACTGAACCTAAGCTTATGAATTTGTTTCATATACTGACTAAGCCCTAAAAAAAATGCCATCTTTATAACATAAAAACTAACAACCATACTCACAGGGGTATATCTATACAGAACTCGGCTTGTTAACCATGACCAAAATACTATTACATAATGCCAAAATATACAACAAAACCCAAATTGAAAACCACATGTTCAAAAGAAATCTACATTCTCAAACTAAACATAGTATTCTATTTCTCTTTTTTTTTTAAAACATCAACCAAAACCCAAATATATTCTAAATTACCAAGCAAAATCTACAAATCCACACTCGAGCATGGGAATCAACAACACTCAACAACCCATGTCGAGACCTGCCCACTTCCAGACTCGGGGGTCGAGATGCAACATAGTTTTATACATCATTTAACAATTTTTATTTCATACCAAAGAAAACAACAGTAAGAAAGAGTAGGGATAGAGAATTCCCTTACATGTAATACATGAAATGGAGAATGCTCAACACAAGCTCTATACTACAGCTCGATGTTGAAGCCCCAAATACAAAAATCCAAACCATGCTTCCCAAATTGAACACCGACGAACAAAACTAGAGGGAAATGTATCAAATTGACTGGCTGTGAGCAACTCCACGATACTCAGCCTCATAAGCATGCATTTACATACAAAAAACTCATCCATGATACCGATTCCACAATAATAAGGGTCACAGGTGTTCATCAAATAGAGCAATGCAGCCAAGTTTCTAGCCCTATCTTAACAGGAAACTCGACTCACAAAACAAAATGATTGACTAAACCCTTAGTGCCATAATATCTCATAATAATGCATTAAATTCAACTGCAGGACCGAGTACAATGATAGTCCAAATCCACCGCCATATTATGGTTTTCAAACCATTAACATATTACCATTAACATAGCATTTGAAACCCACTAGGGTTTTAGAAAATGAATCCTCATTACATATAATATATGAAAACACAATGACCTCATAAGTAATAACAGCTGCGGATATATCTTATCATTTGCAAATTTCAAATTAAATATTTCACACTTAAATTTATATAAATATGTGTGATTATTTCACCTTATATTCATATGAATTTTTTGTATGAATCTTCAAGATATCTACTTAATATAAATAAATATATGTATATGAATTAATATTCACACACACACACACACACACACACACACACACACACACACACATATATACACAAGTCAAGCACAAATAGGTATGAAATGAATTTCTCATAAATAACAAATACACCAATATAAATGAGAAATTCTCAATCTTAGGAATACCAAAATATGTTCGTCATACACACATTAAATGTGTTTAATTTCCATCAAGAAAATAAAGATTAATATCTATGTAAACACACTCACCGATACATATAAACACATGTGAGTTTTACAAACATCCTATTTAACATCACGCTCACCATCTAAATATATCTACTAAAGTATATAGAATTCAAATAAATCAACACATAAATTTATACTAGATCTGTATGAAATAATCCAAATCTGATTTTCATTATTAGAGCAATAACTGAACAACCTGCAATAACAATCCTGCATCAAGAATTCATTGCAAACATCCATAAATATCAAAGACCCGTTTCACTTCTGAGATCAAATCATACATTTCGAAATCAGCATTACAACTAGATCTGATTAGCTGAAATCCCAAGTACAATCAAACTGAAAAACAAAAGCAGTATCCATAATAAATGTATCTCACAAATCCAAAACTTAACTGTCTATTCATAAACAAAAAAGTGTTCAGAGTTTAAAATATCCCAGTAATAGAACTAATGATAAAACAACAAACTAAAGTAAATAAGGAGAAACAAAAAGGAGTAGGGTCAGGCATGACATTTACTCTTTCTTGTCTCTTCCTCTCTTCTTTATATCTAATTCCTTTCTTCTCTATATGCTATCATAGAAAACCCTTGGTTAGAGGGAAAATTGTGGTGGGGATGGAACCCACAACTTTTTACTGCAATCAAAAAGATTTTCCATATAGGTCTAGAATAGGGTTCCTTCTGAGAAACTCACTCTATGAGGAGTGATCGATAGAATATTACTTGTATCTTTAGCTTATTAAGACTAATTGACTAAGAGAATTAATCTTTCCAATCTAGTTATTCACCTTATTCAAGGAATTTTTTTTTAAGTTCATATACAAACTTAACTATCCTATGAATGTTCAAAATCTTGTATAAATCGATTAAGTATTCATACAAGATAACTTGACTATGTCAATGCTTCTCCCTTAAGCTTATTAGATCTACTTTTTTCTCTACCTTTTCTTTGTGATTCTCTTAGTTGATGTTCTTCTTATTTGTTGTTCTTTCTTGTCTCTTCCTCTCTTCTCTATATTTAATTGCCTTTTATTATCTCTTGTATGATAACCCTAAACATAATCTTGACCATGGATCTTTGGGTTAATCCCATTTCAAAACTTCTATCACAAGATGATAATAATATTAGTCATATACATCTCCAATAGTATCTCATACACTTTCAAAGTAACCCTGCAATGTTGATAGTAACTTGTCCTTAGTGATACTAACTATAAGTATGCTTATTAGGATAATAAATTATACTAGACACTTTGGCATCAATGGCAAGCCTTTAGTTAGCAATCTCCATGCAACTTCCATGGAAATGCCAACTAACCATGGTAACAAGGCTAGGAATTTATTTTGTGTATAAAGTAGACCAAGGCCTCCAAATTTATAGAAATATAGCAATATCGCTAAGAAACAATATGAAATCCATGATAGTTAATCTAGAAGCTCACAAAATATCATGTTAAATATTTTGATTGTGGTGTCCGCTAGCATCATTAAATCAATCAATATAATAATGCTTTTACATTTGGACCTAACAATTAATGAAATTTTCTCTCTAGCCCATTCTTATTTATATTGTTTGTAGGAGTGAGTTGTGTGAACACATTTTTGTAAATTTTTGAGAGTTTGTCTAATGGGGTTTTTATATTGGCTTGTACATTGTAGTAGTTATGAAATTTGGAATATTTTTGCTATATTATTATTTACGTTTAGAATTATTCTTTAGATTTTTGAGGTGAAATATCCTACCTATTTGGTTTGTGCAATTTCAATGGGAGTAACTCCTCAACCTATTCTTCTTTATCCATATTTTGCACATGTTTTTATTTGAAGTATTATTAATTCTAAAGTAATTTTTGGTCTTACTACATTTTGGTAACCATATTTTTGGTGTTCAACTATGCAATATAATTATCAATTATATCATGATAGAACCCTTTACCATATTTAATTTTATTCCCATGACTCCATTCAATAATTGGAGATCCCATCATATTGGAGGTCCTATCATACTATAGCACAGTAATGAAGAGAAGGAACATGGATTGTATGACCTAAGTCTTATATAGTCTAGATAACCCAAATAGAGTGTAGTATAATGTTTGGACTATCACTCAACATCGCACAACTGTATTGCCTATCTTGATGCCCTTTAAATTTTGGTTTCCAAGTAGCTATATTGTATGGTTGACTAGTGTACATCCTCAGTCACTACTATACTAATTTCACCATATGAAATTCTATTTCATATAACCATATGGCTAATAGGATCTATATAACCCACTATCTTCTCACAATACAAAATTTTTAGTCATTTTTTTTACTCCAACAAGTTTTTGTACTGTATAGACTAAGTCTTACCTTTGTCCCTTCTTAAATATTAAGCATGTCTATTTAATTATTATGTTGTAGTGGTATCAAATATAGTGATCTGACTAGTCCATCATGTAATGGGTGCAAGTATACACCAAAAGGAGAAGGAAACACCATTCAATAGATAGAATAGGAGAGCCACAAGATCTAGGAAAGGTAATCATGGAAATTTTAAGATAGATCACTAGAAGTCAAGCCCAACTCAAAAACCACCCTAATAAAAGGAGAATTCAATGGCTTATGGAGGAAACATCACAAAAATTATCTAGAGGAAAAATAAATGAAATAATAATAATAATAATAATAACTCGATGAAAAGGAGAGAAAATCCTCATTCGCACTCTCAACTATCAATCTTGACATTTCCACCAATATTAAAGCACTTTAAAGGAGTGAGAAGCCACTTTCAATAAATGCAAGAGAAAATACTACAAGACTAGATAAAAACAAATCTCAAAGGAGACATATTGTTTACATATTATGTTGATCAATGTATAATATATTTAGGTGAAAATAATTCTGGCTATTATAATGATAAATTCAAATAGAAGATAAGAAAGGTAAGGTAAATATTTCATCCTTTGATGGACCAAGATAAATGTTTTCATAGTTATGGGTATTAGAGGAAGACACATATTTTGACCTCATCCTAATGCCCATGGATAAAGTAATTAAATTTATTTCCCTTTGATTAGAAAGAGTTAGGCATGATTGGTGGATTCATGGAATTGATACTCTTAATTATTATTAGATAACCTCTTATTCCAAGCTCACTAAGAATCTCATAGATTGATTTGACAAAAAATGTCTAGATCTTAACTTAAAGGAGTTTCCATGGATAAAGAAAACAAGGTCAGTCTCAACAATTATATTGCAAAATCTTTAGATACTCTCTACATTGGTGATGGAAATCTTTGAGAGGAACAATATTATATTATTCATAGATGGAATAATGTAATAATTGAAAGGTTGGATGAACATATTAATCCTTCAACCCTTTCCAAGCAATTAGGAAGGCATGGGACATGGAAAATTCCTTCTCTTCTTCCAAGAATTATTCACATCGCAAGATACCCCTCTCTTTATAGGAAAAAAGATTTTAAAAACATCTAAAGTAGTCATAATTGGATGAGGTTTCCTGAAAAGAGCTCAAGAGAAGAAAAATCCATTTTCACTTAAACAAATAATAGGAATGAGGGCACTAGTGCTGGAAAAATGAGAGATCCATTATAAATTGATGTGATGTTCTATGACAAGGAAGAACATGAGGAACCTATGGCTAAAGGTGATGGTCAAAAAGCCTCCAATAAAGTTAACATAAACTCTAGAGAGGGGATTTTTGTTTTGATAGAGAGAGGAGGCACCATTTATACACTTTCTCATATCCCTAGGTACATGATATTTTTGGTACAAGGCACTCTCTAGGGATAGTGGCTCATGGTCATTCTCGATGGTGATGCGACAATAAAATTCATCAACTCATCATTTTTGAGTTGAATGAGTTTTATTAAACATGCACATTGAGGCTTTGAGCTCAAGGTGGTAAGAGGAAGCCTTCTTCCTTGTACCCATCTAGTTTCATAGCTAAGCATTAGCATTGAGAATCACATGGTAATGAATGACTTCTTTTTAGTAGTATTCTATTTTAAATTGGAAGCACTCTAGTTCAATGAAGGTTTAACACCTATTTAATGTGAGACCATCAATCTCCTTTGATCTCTCCTTATTTCTTCCCTTTTCAATCCTTTCTCCTAGTTGGAATTATGGTAAAACCTAAAACATCCTCTTTAAAGATCTAATTTTTATGCAATTAATTGTGAGGTAGGATCTATCCTCCTAGTTCCTCCCTTTCCTTTATTTAATCACTTGGAGTCTTCTCTATGCACCAAAGTGGCTAGATCTTGGTCTCTATGCCTAATTTTTAGGATTTGAGACCTCTTTTGGAATCCTAAAGGGATCCCAGAGGTTTTGGGTCCTAGTTATTAGGGATGTGACATGCCACTAACCAATCATGGATAAAAAATGCCCCCAAATGGGCCAATTAGGAATATAGTTCACCCCTAATTGGGCCCTATTTTGGGTCCTATGGTTTGTGACCGATGTCTAAATACCTTTGGGATATTAATTCTTAGCTATGTCATCCTATAGATATTAGTCAATTTTGAGATCAATATAAGCCCTTTGAGTTCCTTTATTTTACACAACAAACATCCAAGGATTCACAACATGCAAGTTTAGGTACTAGTGCACTAGCACTCAAAGCTTCTAATTTTTCAAGTCTTGAAACATTCTTCAAGCACCCATTGAAGATCAAGGGTTCAAGCATTCAAGAAATATTTGGACACATATTCAAGATCTCGTTTAATCTATTGAATATCCTTTGTGGCATCTTATACATCCATTCAACTTCATCTTCTTTATCCAAAACAATTGGTGAAGTGAACACATTACATTCATTTCAAGACATCATACTATTATAAGGTAAATTCATACATTTAATTTACATTCATGATATTTAAATTATTTTAATTCAAGTTTAATTTTTAAACTATATTTTTACCATGGAAAACACCCTATCAATAACAAAAATGCTTTCTTAATGTCAGTTATGGATATTGGATTAACAAATAGGTTATAGATCCAAGTACTCTTTTTGAATTTCTTTCGAACTATGAAATTGGAATAATCATTGCACTCATTTCATCAAGGATTATCAAGTCACCCATAATGTATCAATGGTGGCAAGGTCAGTCCTAATCATCTATCTTGGCCCTAACAAATTGTTAAACAAATTCTATGTTTTGTCTATTGTACAATTTTGGGCCTAGATTTGATGATTTTCATCAATTTTGATCAATATAGAAAGTATAAAAATATATCCTATAGTGTTTTTTTGTACCTTATTTTTCCATTCAACATATTTACTTATATATATCTCTATCTTATCACATCATCTAGGTTTTCTAGGGATTTGGTTATGTTTTTATCTATTCTTCCCTAGACCTAGTTTGCATTAGTGTTCCTTTCTTCTTTGCCTAGTGCTAATATTTATTGATATTGTTCTTTAAAATTGGGATTAAAATGACCTATCTCATTAACTTACATCTCTCTCTTTTATTTAATTTTTGTGGCTATGTAATGAACTTAGGTTCCAAATCCTTGATTCACATATCTAGCACTACATTAATTGGTGAACTTGACTTATGATATTTTCACTTTTGATTTGGTTTTATATTCCTTATTAAATGTTAAATATTTACATTTAATTATCTTGTGATCTATCTTTCAATGCTTTGTATATTCATTTGATTATATTGTATACTTCGTGATTTAGTTGATATTAAAACGTTATATTTATTTGGTGTCTTCTTTCCTTGTTTTGATCTATGAGCTTTACTACTTTTAGTCCTACTTATAGTAATCCTATTAGGAGAAGTTTAATATTCATGGCTATCTTTGATCTATATTCCTCTTCTCCTCACCTTAGGATCCTTAGTGATCATATGGTTTCACATGATCCTAATCTTATTATGGAGCATGGTTATTCACACTCATCTCACGATGAAGATGAGGCTTTAAGGATTCCTCCTTAACAAGTTGATAAACTTGCTACTAAGATTGATAAAATGAATGATTGACTTCTTCTAGAGAATCATGATATTTATACTAGTGCTTCTTTTAATGCTCTAAAAAGGTGATCCATATTTATGAACATGGTATTAATCTTTTGTGTGGTCTTGCTCACCTTGTCCATACTCATGTTAAAGGGTTTAACTCAACCGCCATGGAAATTAGGAATGACTCCTCATGTTTCTACTATTTTTAATATTTTTTCACCTACCTCTATTATTTATACTTATGTTTCTCCTATTTTGACTACTGCTATTTAACTATCTAGTCCTCTTACTAGTGGTATTCCTATGCCTATTAGAAATAGGAATTACTTGGGGGGGTGATGAGGGCACAATCCAAGACCAAAATGAACACACAAGAAAAGGGAAATTTTATTATCAAAAATGACCTTCAATTACATTCATTATAATGAAAATTTACTCAAAGACTTTCCCTATGGGCTTATAATGTTTTATGAATCTGAAGAAAATCCTCCTTAGAATACCCTCTCTCAAACTCCCCCAAAAACTAACTTTACAATGCCATAAATGTCCTTAAGTACCCTACTTAGATTTAAAGTTAGGAATAAATTCTAGAATATGCCATTTTACATCCACTACCAAAATAGAAGGTTCTAGAAAACACATCAAAATTTGATGTAAAATTAGAAGAATCTAGATGGTAATCCAACTTTTGAGAGACATAACTTTTGATCTGGGATTCTAATTGATGAAGCGTTTACATTTCTAGAAATCTCTCTGAGCTCTCTATATCCCCATGGATAGATTAGCTCATCCCCCATTTTTTTGGCCCATACAAGGTTGTTTAATGCCTTAAATCTCACTTTAAAGTGCTCTTAGGAGGTCTCCAAACAACTTAAAATTTCCATAACTTTCAAACCGTAAAGCCTTTTGACTTGATTCTTTTTTTAGAATGCTTTAAATTACAAGTATATTCATCCCTCCAACTTACACCCTCTAACTCATTACAATAATGGCTCAATTACAAAATAATCTATTTTTTACATTGGCACATATCTCAAGGTGCTCAAAAACTCTAACCCGGAAAACTAATAATGGAACTATGAGAGTTGAAATCTTTATTTGACCCAAATGGGTATCTAGGAATAAAAATAATTTAAACAAAAGCTAACACTAAGCATTTTTTTGGGTGATATAGGATTATCCTTACACAAATAGATGCTCCTACATCAGACACCTGGGGTAGATTCAAAAGTGACACTATCACTTATAACTAGTAGAGGAAAACCCAAATGGGAAACCTCCATTGTGAATATCCGAGTTGAGTATTCTATATGTCATCCTTTCCACTTCACTAGGTATTATTCATACTACCTATTTCTAGTACTTTGGCCCACATGGGTATCCAGAATTTCTTTAATCTCTTACTCTGGAGAAGTAGGAATTGGACATGGATCCAACATCAACTCCTCATCTGCACCATCATCATGATATTTTGTTAAGTCTGCAATATTGAAAATAAGAGAAATGTGAATCCCATCTAGCAACTCCACCTCATATGTATTCCATGAGTCATGTTTCTTCAAAATTTTTTAGGGGCCAAATTTCTTCATCTTTAACTTGTTGTAGGTACCCACTGGAAATTGTTCCTTCCTCAAGTATACCATAACCTGATATGCAACTTGGAACTCCTTATGTTTCCTCTTTTGGTCTACCCTAGCCTTATATTATAGGTTCATGTTGGTAATATATGCTCACACCTCCTCATGTAGGTTCTTGACATGTTTAGAGAAGTCTTCTGCCTCAGCACTTGTCTTCTCTCATTGATCCATTTTTCTCAAATCTGATGTAGTCCATGAACTATTCTCATGCATAATTTGAAATGGTGATCTACCAATACTCCTATTTATAGAATTATTGTAAGAAAATTCTTCTTGTGGTAGAATCAAATCCCATCCCTTGGGCTTATCTCCTACTAAACACCTCAACAAATTTCCCAGACTCCTATTCACTACTTTTGTTTTTCCATCAGTCTATGGATGTTGTGCAGAACTAAACTTCAATTCTATCTTCAACTTTTTCCACAAAATCCTCTGTAAATACTCCACAAATTTAGTATCTTTGTCAAAAATAATACCCTTTGGGAGACCATGTAGCCTCATCACCTCTTTGAAAAAAAAAAATATAATATGTACTGCATCATGAGTCTTGTGGCATGGAATGAAATGTGGCATCTTGTACAAACTATCAACCACCACAAATATTGAGTCATTACCCCTTCTTGTCCTTGGAAATTAAAGAAAAAATCCATAATTATGTCCTCCCAAGGCTTTGATGGAATAGGCAATGGCTAATAGAGTCTAGTATTGTGACTAAATCCTTTGGCTATTTGACATAATTGACAACTCTGCACAAACTTCTTCACATTCTATGATAGTAAAGGCCAAATATAATGTTCTCTAATAATGGAAATGGTCTTATCACAACCAAAGTGCCCTATCATCCCTCCACTATGCTTCTCCTTGATAAATTTTTCCCTCATGGAACTCCTTGGAATAAAAAATTGACTTCCCTTGAACAACATACCATCCTGAATCATGTAATCTAGCCACCTAGTCCTGTCTAGAGTAACATATTCTCTACAAGCCTCAAGGTATAGATTCTTGAGTTCATCAAACCCAAACACTTCAACCTAAATTACTATCAGCAATAACTATCTCCTACTTAATGCATATGCAACCCTATTAGACCTTCCACTTCTATGTTTCAATACAATGTATAGCTTTGCATGAACTCTACCCATTTCAAATGTCTCTGATTCAATATACCTTGGCTATTTAGGTATATTGACATAAATAGCCAAGGTATACCTCAAATTTCTTGAAAACATGCTGACATAAATTTTAGGTCTTTTTCCAAGCTTAGGAATGACCATAAAAATAATCTCCTCTACTTGATTTAGGACTTCTCCATCTCCTTCCCCTTCATGCCCAATATTTCCTTCTTCTTCATTTTCTTCCTTACTTTCATCGCCTACGACAACATTCATCCCTTTGTGGATCTCCTCTTGCAATGCTTAGACTTGTCTCTATAGGGCTCTAACCTTATGAGAAAAACTCTAGCCCTTTGACCATGATCCCTTCATGGAGGCATCTTCTTGTATCGAAATCCACAACTACACAGTCTTGGTGCAAACTACCTCACAGTCGGTACTCTATCTACACACTCAAGAAAACTTGTTCTAATACCACTTCATGAGGGCACAATCCAAGACCAAAATGAACACAATAGGAAAAGGGAAATTTTATTATTATAAATGTCCTACAATTACATTTAGTACACTAAAAATTAACTCAAAGACATGCCCTATGGGCTTAGAATGTTGTCTAAATTCGAAGAAAATCCTCCTCACAGTACCCTCTCTCAAACTCCCCCAAAAATTACCTTTACAATGCTAGAAATGTCCTTAAGTACCCAACTTAGGTTTAGGGTTAAAATTAAATTATAGAATATGTCATTTTGACATCAGCCACCAAAATAGAAAGTTCTATAAAACACATTAGAAGTTGGTGTAAAATTAGAAGAATACAAAAATGGTAGTCCAACTTTCGGGAGGCATAATTTTTTATCCAAGACTCTACTTGACAAATTTTTTATATTTCTAGAAATCTCTTTGAGCACTCTATAGTCCTATGGATAGGTTCCACTCATCCCCCATTTTTTGGGCCTGTATGAGGTCATTTAGTGCCTTAAATTTGATGTTGAAGTACTCTTAAGAGGTCTCCAGGAAACTTAAAACTGCCATAACTTTCAAACAATAAAGTCTTTTGACCTGATTCTCTTTCTAGAGTGCTTTAAATTATAAGTATAATAATTACTCAAATTTAGACCCTCTAACGTGTTATAATTATGGCTCAATTACAAAATAACCTATTTTCTACATTGGATTGTATCCCAAGGTGCTCAAAAACTCTAACCTAGAAAACCAATAGTGGAACTATGAGAGTTGGAATTTTATTTGACCCAAATGGTTATCTAGGAATGAAAACACTTTAAACAAAAACTAACACTAAGAATATTTTTGGGTGATACAGGATTGCCCTTACACCACTGGATGCTCCTACATCAGGGGCGTCAATCAGCAATTTATAAACTTTAGTCACCAACTAAATATTATTCATTACTTTAAACCATACATAAGAAATTAAACAAGTAATTTTGAATAGTAATAGTAACCATGCACATAGATAACTTATAACACCATATTTTGTTAACTAGGGAAATTTTGGCCAAGGGAAAACCCTAGTGGGGATGATACCCACAAGATAATATACTGATATACATGCGTTCCTTGTTAGAGGATGGACCTTGGTAGGATTCAATGAGAAAATTTAGTATAGAGAGTCCTTCTTAGGATACTTTGAGTCCCTATTAGCAGTTTCAATATAGTAGATGCAAGAGGAGCTCAGTACCCAAACATGCACTTCTAATTACAAGAAGAGCTCACTACCCAAAAGAGTAATTAGTCTTCTAGTATATAGGTGTTGTAACTTCTTTCTTGATTGATCTCTAATCATAGCTCGATCTTAAATCACAAAATTAGGTTCTCAAAACTCCACATATATCACTTTCATGAAAGTTCACATATCACTTATCACAATACGAAATGTACACAACTTCACATTTGAACTCGCAAGATTTCCTTTACATAAATACCAAGCCTTTACAGAAATTTTTGCTAGGTTAGCTATGACCATAATATACTTTTCCAACTTAGAGGAAACATCTAGGAGGTTAGCCCTAATTGGTCAAGTAATTATTTTGTAAATAAAATAATTCCTTTACCTTTAATTCCTTTGTTTTGTTTCACTGGTAAAACAAAACTATCTCTTTTCTATACAATCTATACTAATTTTTGAGGTTATATACATCATCATCAACATGTATACTATCTCCATCTAAGTTCACTTATCATAATATGATGTCAGTAACAAGTTACATACAAAACAATACATTGTTGTAAACCAATTTTATACTTAGCCAATTTTTTGGGTACCAAAATCTAAGTATCTTTATTTCTAAGGTTTTCTATAAACATGTACATCATGTGTTGCCATAAATGAAAACAATCACATATCTACATTAGTTAATTGTCAATAATTCCTTATTTTCCTTTGAGGGCTCTACCTATTTTATTGCCCACTTAAGAGCCTTAATTAATAGTTTTCCTTCCACTTATCTTAATCCTCCTACTGTGGTTCCTAGTATTCCACCTCTAGTTCATTCTATTCCAGTTAACTAATACACTCTTCCCTATGTATTGAATGTTCTTGTTCCATCTATTTCCTCTAATGATTCTACTATCCTTATTCTTTTCCAAACTATATCTTCTTTGCAACAATAACTTGCTTCTTTTACTCAATATAAGTTTAATTTTCCTACATGTAATATGTGTAGTCCTTTGTCTTTTGAAATTATCCATACTAATGCTCCTCAACAAGCCAATATGCCCTGTATTAACACTTATAATGGTAAAAATTATCTAGTGACACATCTAAAGAGTTTCCAAATTCTAAGTAGTGACTATGCTCATGGTCATATGATTTTAGCTGAGTTGTTTTCTAATGCCTTCCATGAAAAATATTTGCAATGGTATTTCTCTTTTTCACATTATTATATTGATTCCTTTCATAAACTTGTTATTTACTTTAACCAAAAAAATTATAATAATGTCCTTCTGTGTTTTTGAGTGATATGATACATTATAAACAATGTTCTAAGGAGAAAATGATGTATTTCATTGGTATATTTAAGATTTTACATCATCAAATTGTTGGAAATGATTGAAAAGCTCATGAATGAAGAGTAATGGAATTGATAAAGAATGTTTTCAATCATTATTTTGTCATTGATTTCAAACTTGCTACTTGTAGGAATGACAATTGCTTTAGTGATCCAAATACTATAAGTTGATTGATTAACAAGGAGGTGGCAATCAATAAGATGTAACTAGAGTACCTAGAGAAAGGTCGAAGTTATGATGTTGTAATGAAGTATAAGGATCAGCTAAGCCATTGATGAAATAGTTTATTGATGACATACTCTAAGACACAAAGGATGGACACACTAAGACACATGATGTAAGGATTAACTAAGTTCTAGTTAGTGTCGAAAAAATTCTTAGTTGAAGCTGAGCAAGTTCAATTTTAGTGTGTGCCAAGTAAAGATCAAGGTGCTGAGTAAAGATCAAGGTGCCAAGTGATCTTCAGGTGCTGAGTAGGAAATAGGTGCCGAGTGAAGATACAGGTGCTAAGCAAGATATAAGTGCTGAGTAACACAGAAGAAGCTAAGCATTAGAAAATCAATAATGCCAAGTTGTTGCATTATTTTGAAAATTGAAGATTCGCCAGATCTGAACCGACATGGTAGTTATCTAGAATTTTGTGAATCAAATAGAAGATAAGAATAATGAGCTGGTGGCACAGAACACTATGTAAAAAAATTTTTTTGGCAAATACAACTGGATTCCAGACAAAGTTTCTAGATAAGAGCAAGATTTGGGACAGATACGTTGTATCCTAACTAATCTATTGAAACCCTAAAGTTGGAGAGGGAGAATCGAGCGGGAAAGGTATCCCAAATTTATATTTAAGGAGTCATAAGGTCATGAAGCAAAAAAAAGAAAAGGAGGTCAAGCATGAAAGCATGAAGTGTTGAAGAAGGTGCTAAGGAGAAAGAGAGCACAAATACTCTATTTTGATAGATGACCACAGATATGATTGCATCGCTATGATGAGCAAGAAGACTCAAGGAGATGAAGCTTGAGATGACAAGCTATTAGAGCTAAAGTGATTAAAGCCAAGAAAAGGATTGAACTAAAGTGTGATCTATAATCTGCAAGATATGTTGTAAGTTGTATTAGATCTAAAGACATTATTGTTACTCTCTAGCAATTATAACAGTTAAAATAAATTCTATGGACTTAGGTTGGTTTAATAGCCATGTTGTAAATCCTTTAACAAGGTGACATTCCAAGTGAATGTTTCAAAGTCCTTTGACCAGGCCCATTCCTAATAGTATGGTGAAATCCTCTAACAAGATCACATTTAATAGTATGTTGTAGCCTTTAACAAAGCAGGCCTTTAATAGGGAAAACCATCAGAAGTGGTTGAAATCAATTGCGCAGTTATTTTGTGGGTATCATCCCCACTCCAATTTTACCCTCTTATTCCTGGAGGGTTTCTAGGTTATCAAATTCTTAGTATTATGGTGTGATGCATGTTTACTTTTCATGATTGTTTAATGTTCAATTGCATGCATGATAATTTCAGTTATGTGCCATTAAGGATTTGTAAAATAAGATGCATTGGACATCATTGGACCTTGGATAACTCATTCAACCCCCCCGCCCCCCCCAAAGAATTAAAACACAAATTTCTTACCATGTGCATGATATTGATATTTGGAATATGTTTATTTTGAATTTATAAAAATAAATTAGAGATCAGATTCTTTGTATTGAGTTTACTTCCTTTTCACAATGCTTTATCATTATCAATTACACATGATTCATTTTGAGAGCACGACTCCAATGGCTCCTATAACTATTGATAACAGTGATGCCAAACCTAATCATAAATAGAATTAGAAACCTAAAAACTATGTCAAAATTTAAAAAGCCAAAAATATAGTAGATGAATAAGTAGTTTTTGCATCTTGAGGTGTCGCTACTTCTTCCTCTATTTTTTAGTCAAATCATAAGTTTACTCCACTTTCTAATCCTTTACATTCCATTATGGATATATTGGTTAGTGCTAATGTGATTACACTTCCTCATGTTAAACTATTTCTTCCTTCTACTACATCAAATCCATACTTTAATCCTAAATCCTTTTTCCAATATCATCCTTAGCTTGACCTTGATATTGAGGGATGTTACTCTTTGAAGCACGAGAGTTAGGATTTGATTGATTATAATGCCTTACCTATTGATAGTCATGATGATGGAATAAATTTTTTGGCATAACCTAAGCCAAATATTCAAATCTATACCATTCCTATACCTCAGCACACTAGTAATACTATTGTTCAACATCCTTCTTCTTTTCTTCAAGTGAATGTTTCTTATGATACCTTATAGTGAGAGAATGACAATAATCTTAATGTTATGGAATATGTAGTTAACCCTCCACTTCCACAAAAGAAAGACACTCCCTCTATATCCATGGATCAACCCAAACCTAAAGCTAATAATAAGAATAATTGATACCATATTGTTTCATTTAATGATGTTGATATTTTCAAGGATCTTAATGGTCCTCTTGATATTGCTACATAGATTGTTAAATATCCTTCTTATGGGTCTCTCGTTGATGTAATGCTAGGGTAGTTTTCTTCTTTATTCCTTACTTTCTCAAGGAATTTCTCAAGATTTCTCTTAGCCTATTAGGGTTCATTTGATTCCATAATCTATAGAGGATCTCTACCCTATCCTCTAACTACTCACTACCTAGTTACACCAATGGTTTTAGTTTATTCCTTCTCCAAATGCCTCTTCAAGCTAACTTGTTGATTTCCTTCCTTAGTATGTCTTGATCATTTTTCTCAACCTTATAGAGTGAGGGGCTATTAAAAGTGATGCCAGACTTCTCCTAGGCTTCTAAACATAAATTTCTCAAGTTACCTTCAATTTCTTTACTCCTACTGAAAAATTGCCAAATACAAGACTACTAGAATTAGCCCTCCACCTTGAATTTTTGGACTTCAACCTTAATTTCCTTTAAATAAGGTGGAAAAAAGTCATGGTTTTGAGTAACCTTTTGGAAAATATAAATTATTTAGTGGATCTCAAGTTTCCAAACTGTTCATACACTTGAAAGAAACTTTTATGCCTCTTTTTAAGGGTTTCATAACTTGAATGACAAGGATGACTAGGGTCTAGTAATTACCTCAAAAAAAATTGTCATGAGGCATTCTCCTTTGGAATATAGTGACATTACTCACCCCTCCTCCTCCTATAACACTTTTCATGAATAATTTCTCAAATTCAGACCTCAAGTCCTCCATTTCTCTGTTGTGATCGCCTAACCAAGTATCAAAGACTTGCCTAGGGCATAACATTTAAATTTCTTAACAGACTTTCCAGGGCCCGAAAAACTATGTATACTATAGATATAGGTTCCATTCTAATTTTCCCTAAAACCATGAAGAACTCATAGTAGGAACTCATGGGGGAGTCATTCTTGCATAAAGAGTCAAAACTAAACCAACACACTAGAAAATTACAAATGAATTTCAAAAATTTCTTAAATGAATACCTAAAAACTTGCAATTTGAAAGGAGAAGTCCTAAAATAACATGAAAAAAAAAGTTCAAATCCAAGAATTAAAGCTTTAGTACATTATTCTATACAAGAAATCAAATTAAAACTATTAAAATTGTTAAAACAAAATTGAAAATCGTGGATCTATGTAGTGCCTCTCCCATTTGACTTTTGTAAGTCGTCCTGATGGATGCAACCTTGATGATCTTTTGTTGTGATGTGATCATGATTGTGACCCTGAGTGGTCCACACCATCAAGGTGTTTGGATTTATATTTTTCTATCAGTTGAGTTGATTATGCTTTTCACTGATCTTTGAGATTATGATGTGATTTTTGGTTCACTGAGGTTCGTGCCAGTGGTTACCAGGATCAATGTGGTATCATGAGGTTGTTCCATGATTACCTTGAGATGTGTGCAAAGATTGCACTATGTTCTTTTACCATGCTACACGAGACTAGGTTCCTGTAGCAGTGGTTAGTCATGTTTTCGACTGTGTTTTCTTATGTGTTTTAAGTGCCTTTTTAATGTAGAGTAACCAATCATTATTAAATGCTTAAGTAATTAGAATGGATTGTTCATGTTGGATGATGGATTTAATGCTATGGTTATTTACTTCATTCTTGCATTGTTATGCTTTATGCGAACGTGAGTGATGTAAATAGATTATTTTAATATAATTAAATAAATGGTTAAATTAGGTGATTTAATGCATTTATTGCTTTGGCTATGTTATTATATGCAATTGCACTTGATCGTGTTGTTGAGTGTGCAGGATTATATCCCTGGCAGTGGCACATGGAGTTAGTGATTCAGCCGTTCATATTTTACCAATGTCGCCTTTGTATGGTCGACGTATCCTTAATTAAATGTTTAATTAAAAAATTTTGGTGATTATTAAATTCGAACTCATTTGCCTTATGTGATTAGACCAGTAAGCGTGTCTTTCCATTTAGAGGTTTGCATTGTCGCGAAAGTTGTTTAAGGAGATTTATGTGTTTTCGGGTTTTCGGGCTTTTTATTTGATTTATTTTAATTTTTGGCAGCTTTGCCATAGATGAATTCCTATTTATAGGAATAGCCTATTTTCCTTTGGGTCGATTCGGGTTTTAATTAGATTGGCTGGTTAAATGCCCTGATCGATTATTCACTCGAAAAGTGAATAAATATCCAAAGAGGAATTTAATTCCTCACTTCTCACTTTCAAATTGGAAAGTTGGAGAGTAAAACCCAAAATCCTCTTCATGAGGATTTATTGTTTATTTCGTTGTGGAAGCTACGGGCATGGGATCGTCACGAGGTTGGGCTCATTGAATCCAACTCGGGAAAAACTTGGATTGCCACAATTTTCAACTACTTCTGCGAGATATTTATTTTATGGTTCAGATTCTCGTTTTTCCCTTTTGGCTATGAGGTAGGGCTTTCCTGTTTTGTTGTTTTTGCTCCGTTTCAGCTTCTGTTTTTGGTAGCCGTTTGTTTGGAGGCTGAGAACTAGTGTTCCCCTCTGTTTTTGTATGTTAGTTCTACCTGGTTGGGCGGGTATGAACATTTCCCTATTTTTTGGGATGAGGGTTTGGAGTTTTGCACCATTATGCTGGCCATTTTTGCATACGGTGTTTGATTCCATTTATTTTTGGATTTTTGGGGTTTTTGAACCCAAAGGCCAAATGGGTTTTAATTTTGAAGTTTTCTAATTTTTTGGGGTTTTTACCTCATTTTGCATGCCACCCTATTTTCTCAAGTTTTCTTGGCACAATGTGGGTCGTGGACATTGATGATTCGTTTGGATATCAGTCAGACCACTTTTGCACTTTTAAGTTGCATTGGGATGCATGTTGCATCCGTACTCTCGACGTTGTGTTCGATTGAGTGATTTTATACTTGTTATGGTTTCCTTTATACCTTCGCTTTTGTTTCGTGAATGTTAGGATTCATGTAGAATCCATACTCTCGGATTGAGGCTGATTGAGTGAGTTCATGATGTTTGGTCTTGTTACATCATTGGGATTTGTGTAGAATCCATACTCTCAGATTGAGGCCGGTTGAGTGATTTCATGATGTATGATTTTATTGGCCTTAAGATTCGTGTAGAATCTGTCCTTCCTGTGTTGCTTTCAGTTGGGTGTTTTCTTTGCATTGTGTTCTCATTCTTGTCCTTGTGTTATGATCTTCGTGATGGTGTTGTGCCACACATGAGTACGTACGCATACATTTGTTGGGTGACTTGCGAGGCCCGATCTTTCGTGGATTTTCTAAAAGTTGTGATCATTGGGGTTGGGATGGGAGTATGCATGCCCACATGCACTTGTCATACGATGAGCATGGGTAGGGTAGGGTAGCATATGGAGGGGGCTTCTATCTCGCAGCCCGACGATCATGACGCCATCGGTATGGCTGAGAGGAGCTTGTATAAGTGATAATTAAATAGAATGTGTGACTGACAATAAAACTTAAGATAATAAAATGGTACTTTGGTGTATTGGCCTTCCATTGAGGGAGTTGAGGCACACAATGTATTGGCCTTCCATTGAGGGAGTTGAGCTACACAGATCCAAGCTTGGGCTTTTCGATGCTAAGTGACTCTCCATGATGTTAGCCCCTACTTAGTAGCCTTTTGAGTGTCTGACCAGGACCTATACTCCTTGCATTATCTTAGATTCTTGGTTTAGCCATCATACTGTCTGGCATGAGTGTCAGCCATGGATGTTGTGATTTTTGTGTGTTTGTGGTTGGATCATTATCTCCATCAGAATGGCGGGTGTGGACCTATGGGTGCCACGTGGTTGGGAGGTGTAGCTACCTTCACCACTGCTAGGGATCAGTGTACAGAGATGATCTTTTGTCCTAGTGCGACCATTGCTGGATGTCTTCACTTGGTACTTTGGGTTTCGGAGTACGCTTTCTTTTGATTTATGCTTTCATTGGGATGCTTGTATATCATGTTTAGATGATGTCATTTTATTTGGCGCATTCCCTTATCATGATGTTTAGCATATGATTAGATGATTTTATTTGATTTAGTAGTATATCTGTTGCTTACTGTTGTTTAGCATGTGATAGGTGATGGTATCTACTGTAGGATTATCTTATGCATTATCACTAGCATGTTAGATTTCCTTATGCTATTATTGTGCATGTTTTAAGTAGTGACATCCCTATTACGACAGTACCGATGATCTGGTCGGTGGCTTGGGATGTTACGCACGGGGGATGGCTAGGACCCACGATGGTCTTATGATGCTATTGACAGTTGGGCGGAACCAAATACTTAGTTTGGTTGTTCAGTTCATTGCGATGTTGCTTCTATTCTCTGCGATATTTTGTATTTAGTGTGTTCTTTGCTGCTATAGTTTAGATGAATGGATGTTCTCCTTTCTGTGTTGTTCTTGCACTCGAGTGTTCATTCCTCGAGCCTTTGTGGATTCGGTAGTCCCTGGTGTGGAGGTTCTTTTCTTGGTTTTTCCCCATTTTTGAGTTCTGGAAGTGTTTTTACTTTCTATGGGCGACATTTGTTCAGCATTGTGTGACATTGATCAAGTATAGCACGCCCATAGAAAGAATGGCGTACGATACTATAAAGTGTCGCACGTATTACTAGAGAAGTGTCGTACGACACTGGAAGAGTGTCACATGGCTTTATGAGAAATGTCACGCGATACTTTTCTAGTATCGCATGCCTTCTTGAGAAGTGTTGCACTCGGTAAGGGAGAAGTGTCGCCCTCCCTTAGTAAAAAGTGTCACACGGTTTTTTGTGAAAAACTTGCGTGTGCCATCAGCGGGCACTTTTCTTCATGATCCGATCTTTTTGAGAGTGGTTTTGGATACCCTTTTGGGCGTTCTTCGAGCCTATGTTGTTGCATTTTGAATTTAGGAGGTTTATTTTGAAATTCAGTTTTTGGGTTTCTATTGTAGTCCTTCGAGGTTTAAAATGTAGTCCTTCAGGGTTTAAAATAAATTGTTTAAGTATAAGGAACATATATTTAATTCCTTATACTTAAGATATATTTTAATATATGCGACAAATCGTTTGAGATAGGTTTCAAACCTCTAAGAGATAAGTTATGGATTCTAGGAAATTTCAAGGCTTCAGAAATCCAGACTTAGCCAATTTTCAGGGCTTCAGGATTTCAGGCTTAGCCAAATTTCGGGATTCTGCATTTTACCCCAGCATGGTTTTTTTTTGATGAGTGGTCATTTCTAGTGCCCTCATCTTGTTGTGGTGGTTGTTGGCTTTTGTTTGGGTGTGTTAGTTGGGTAGTGGCGTTTGGAGATTCGTTGGTTCTCGGGATTGTGTTGAAGTCTTCCGTTGCGATCTTTGTGATCCCTATATGATGTTGTCTTGTGCATTCATACTTGTAAAAAAAAAAATTATCTTGGCTTGATTTGAATCCTTGTTTCCAAGGATCTCCAGGCGGGGCATTACATCTGGTATCAGAGCCCATGTTCAAACATTGAGATCTCTATGTTATGTTGCCCATGTAGTTGTTGCTGCGTTGGTTGAGTGCGAGTGTCTTGGTGAGAACTCGTGATCTTGGTTGCTTTGGTATCTACTTGGCATGGATTTGCTTGTCCAGTAGAGGCAACTAGAGTAGTATGTGGAGAAGAAAGTGAGTCTTCTTGGTTTTGTTAGCGGAATCGATGTGCCTTGGTTGGTTGGTTTCTTGTATGACCCTTTTTGGATGGAACCACTGATTGGTGTCCATGTGTTGGCTTTGAGAGCCTCTTTGTTTCTCCTTGTGGAGTTAGGTGCTTGGTTCCTTGCTTTCTCCTTGTTGTAAGTTGATGAATGAACCTTATTGTGATTCTTTATTTTGTTGATTATAATGATGAAATGGTTCTTTTCATGGAGAAATGAGTGTTTATTGTGAATCATTGCAAAGAGTAGGTTTGCATTATATTTTTGGGTTAATGACTTAAGTCCCCAATCTAATTGTTTCTTAAGCTTATGTAAAACTATATTAATTTGATGGATATTTAAATGTTGCATTGCCTGGAAATTATTGTTGTCTGCATATGCATGAGGTTACTGATGGTATATTGTTTGATGTGTGTGAGTTTGTTCTCTAACATTTGTGCAGTGATTTATCCCTCTTGTGTAACTGTACTTAGTCATCACCTGTGATGTGATTTTTTTCATGCCTTATTTTATTTGGCTGGAGGTACCTTCCTCATGTTGTTGGGCTAGCATTGGTTTTTAGTATTTTCCTCTCTTGGAGTAGTCATCAAATTTTATCTATCGCTCTCTTTGTGACAGTTGTCACATTTGACTTATTGTTGAAATGAGCTCTTTTTGGTACTTACTGTTGGAATCGGCAATTCTCCCATTTGGTCTTTTTATTTTGTTTCATGATGACTATTGTGGATGTGTTTTACTGCTGCCCAGTTGTGTGTTGTGACTCTATCATGTTCATCTCGAACCTCTGGTAGTATGTTTAACGGATAATATCATGGAGAACATGCTAGTGTGTCTTTGTTAGATCTAAAGTTTTTATTGTAACTGAATGGTTTAAATGGTGATTAAACTTAATGTTATTTTTGAAAGAAATTGAAAGGTATGTACTTGTTCTATAGTGAGTCTTGGACCCTTGCTTGAAAATCTTTCAGTTCATTATGCATTAGTGCTTATGTTATGCTTAATTAATGAATTTATGAAAGGAGAGTAATGATGGTTTCAATGTGTGATTTACCTTTCATTCCATGCCTTATGTTGTTTTGGGCATGTGTGCTCTTGTGTTGATTTGGACGTTTTGTCCATTGCTTGTCTTGGTGACCAAGGCTGTTGGTTTTGTCTTTGTTGTTTTGATTTGAGTGGTGGCTCAGATCGTAGGTCTTGGTCTCTCTTAGCTTCTTCATGTTGTAGTCCTTGTCGATATCTTTTCGACACTTTTCAAATGGATTCAATCTGAGTCCGGCTGTGAGGCTATGGATTTTGGAGTTGTTGATTGTTGTTCTGAGTACCTTTTCGAGTAGAGGCCAATTCAATCATGACATATTGTATTTATGGCTATTGGAGAAGTTTAACTCCTTATGTTATTCATAATGGAAGAGTTATCTTGTCTTCATAATCTACTATGTACTTGTTGGAGTTCGTGCTTGGGTTTTTGTGCTCCCTATTGCACTGAACCACCCTTGTGAGGTGTAGTGTGGTTTGTGAGCATTCCTTGCTCAGGGTTGATTTTGCTGTGTTGTTTGGGAGTGACTCAATTCCTTGATGAGTCTAGATTCTCCATTTTGGATGTTGTCTTGGGTGCATCTCCATATACTTTTCTCTCTTGAGAAAGTAGGCTAGTGTGGTTATGCCACTAGCTCAGTTAGTGTTTTCAGGTGAGTATGTTGATGGTTGGTGAAATTGTGAGTTTCCTAATGCATCATGGACTGGTTAGTGTAGAGGTTGAGGGAGAGACTCCCTCTCAGTCCTAATATTCTGTAGTATCCTTCTCCATAAGCTTCTATCTTCATGTGGATTGTCTCAGTCAAGTTTTCTCTTTAATTGTTGACTTGAGGCTAGAGATTGAGTTTAGCGGTAGTTTGGGTGTAGTTTTCCTAGCATGGTTATGTTGGTATGCAAAAATTTGATGATTGTGTCCACTGATGAAAGTCTTTGAACCTTGTGGAAAGGTGATATCTTGTCTAGTTGGGTTATGTTACCCTAGTTTCCAGTGGTAGTTGAGTTTTTGTGCCTTGGTGAGGTATCGTGCTCCTACGCTTGGTGGTGAGTAGTCTTTTGTAGTGTGTCCTTTTGTTAGTAAACTTTCATCCTCTTTGTTCTAAGGGTGAGTTTACATGGATTCCAAAATGATCATGTGTGACATGATAGTATTCTTGGGAAGTTTGGGATGGTTATTCCCCATGATTCCAACTTTCGTTGGAAGTGCTTAGTGTTTTGACCTTGTTTGTGGTCTTGTGGTAGGTGCATGTTTTGTTGGGCACCTATTGACAAGGTAGAGTGGCTTGTTCCTTACCTTGTATTGTTGACTTTATGGCTAGATGGGGTTTTTCTAGCACATAGAAGGTTCCTTGTTGGAGGACCTTGTGTCTGTGTGACACCCATTCTCTTGTGGTTAACCTATTTGGGGGTTAACATGATGGGTTGAGAATGTTGGAGTGATTTGGTGTGACTGTGGAGAGTTTCTCAAGCGATTCCTTTTGCTCAGTTTTGGATTTTGGTTCTTGTGTGTTTTGGGTTCTATTCTTGGATTGCAGGCTTTCGGGAGTAAGCCTAGTCTTTGGGGGGGATGATGTAGTGCCTCTCCCATTTGAATTTTGTAAGTCGTCCTAATGGATGCAACCTTGATGATCTTTTGTTGTGATGGGATCATGATTGTGACCCTGAGTGGTCTACACCGTCAAGGTGTTTGGATTTATATTTTTGTATCAGTTGAGTTGATTATGCTTTTGACTAATCTTTGAGATTATGATGTTATTTTTGGTTCACTGAGGTTCGTGCCAGTGGTTACCAGGATGGATGTGGTATCATCAGGTTGTTCCATGATTACCTTGAGATGTGTGTAGAGATTGCACTATGTTCTTTTACCATGCTACACGGGACTAGGTTCCTGTAGCAGTGGTTAGTCATGTTTTCGACTGTTTTTGCTTATGTGTTTTAAGTGCCTTTTTAATGTAGAGTAACCAATCATTATTAAATTCTTAAGTAATTAGAATGGATTGCTCATGTTGGATTCTTTGGTTATGTGATGCAGACATTTGCCTTGTTATATTTTTGATTAGAGAGATATTTGTTACTCATGTTATGTTTTACATTTGAGATGACCTGAGGGTCAAATGTTACTCTTTGATTCCAGTATCATGGATATTAGACTACTATGTTGTTCAGTTAATCATATTGCATGATGATGTCATTTTGAGATGACATTGTGTTTTATGATGTTATCTGGTTATCTGGTATTTGGACATACCTCTGATTATGTTATGTGATGGATTTAATGCTATGGTTATTTACTTCATTCCTGCATTGTTATGCTTTATGCGAACGTGAGTGATGTAAATAGATTATTTTAATATAATTAAATAAATTGTTAAATTAGGTGATTTAATGCATGTATTGTTTCAGCTATGTTATTATATGCAATTGCACTTGATCGTGTTGTTGAGTGTGCAGGATTATATCCCTGGCAGTGGCACATGGAGTTAGTGATTCAGCCATTCATATTTTACCAATGTCGCCTTTGTATGGTCGACGTATCCTTAATTAAATGTTTAATTTAAACCTTTCGGTGATTATTAAATCCGAACTCATTTGCATTATGTGATTAGACCAGTAAGCGTGTCTGCGCATTTAGAGGTTCGCATTGTCACGAAAGTTGTTTAAGGAGATTTATGTGTTTTTGGATTTTTGGGCTTTTTATTTGATTTATTTTAATTTCTGGCAGCTTTTCCATAGATGAATTCCTATTTATAGGAATAGCCTTTTTTCGTTTGGGTCGATTCGGGGTTTAACTAGATTGGCTGGTTAAATGCCCTGATCGATTATTCACTCAAAAAGTGAATAAATATCCAAAGAGGAATTTAATTCCTCACTTCTCACTTTCAAATTGGAAAGTTGGAGAGTAAAACCCAAAATCCTCTTCATGAGGATTTACTTTTTTCTTCGTTGTGGAAGCTCGTTGGATCCGGCTCGAGGAAACCTTGGATTGTCGTGATTTTCAGCTACTTCTGTGAGATATTTATTTTATGGTTCAGATTCCCATTTTGCCCTTTTGGCTATGAGGTAGGGCTTTCCTATTTTGTTGTTTCTGCTCCGTTTCAGCTTCTATTTTTGGTAGCCATTTGTTTGGAGGCTGAGAACTAGTGTTCCCCTCTGTTTTTGTATGTTAGTTCTACCCAGTTGGGTGAGTATAAGCATTTCCCTTTTTTCAGGATGAGGGTTTGGAGTTTTGCACCGTTATGCTAGCCGTTTTTGCATACAGTGTCTGATTCCATTTATTTTTGGATTTTTGGGGTTTTTAAACCGAAAGGCCAAATGGGTTTTAATTTTGAAGTTTTCTAATTGTTTGGGGTTTTTACCTCATTTTGCGTGCCACCCTATTTTCTCGAGTTTTCTTGGCACAATGTGGGTCGTGGACCTTGATGATCTGTTTGGATATTAGTCAGACCACTTTTTCACTTTTATGTTGCATTGGGATGCGTGTTGCATTCGTACTCCTGATGTGTTCGGTTGAGTGATTTTATACTTGTTATGGTTTCCTTTAGACCTTTGCTTTTGTTTTGTGAACGCTAGGATTCATGTAGAATCCATACTCTCGGATTGAGGCCGATTGAATGAGTTCATGATCTTTGGTCTTGTTACATCATTGGGATTCATGTAGAATCCATACTCTCATATTAAGGCCGATTGAGTGATTTCATGATGTATGATTTTATTGGCTTTGGGATTTGTGTAGAATCTTTCTTTCTTGTGTTGCTTTTAGTTGGGTGTTTTCTTTGCATTGTGTTCTCATTCCTATCCTTGTGTTATGATCTTCGTGATGGTGGTGCGCCACACACGAGTACGTACGCGTACATTTGTTGGGTGACTTGTGAGGCTCGATCTTCCATGGATTTGCCGAAAGTTATGATCATTGGGGTTGGGATGGGAGTATGCATGCCCACATGCACTTGTCGTAGGATGAGCATGGGTAGGGTAGGGTAGCATATGGAGGGGGCTTCTATCTCATAGCCCGGCGATCATGACACCATGGGTATGGCTGAGAGGAGCTTGTATAAGTGATAATTAAATAAAATGTGTGACTGATAATAAAACTTAAGATAATAAAATGGTACTTATGTGTATTGGCCTTCCATTGAGGGAGTTGAGCTACATAGATCCGAGCTTGGGCTTTTCGATGCCAAGCGACTCTCCATGATGTCAGCCCCTACGTAGTAGCCTTTTGAGTGTCTGACCAGGACCTATACTCCTTGCATTATCTTAGATTCTTGGTTCAGCCATCATACTGTCTGGCATGAGTGTTAGCCATGGATGTTGTGATTTTTGTGTGTTTGTGGTTGGATCATTATCTCCATCAGCACGGCGGGTGTGGACCTATGGGTGCCACGTAGTTGGGAGGTGTAGCTACCTTCACCACTGCTAGGGATCAGTGTACAGAGATGATCTTTTGTCCTAGTGCGGCTGTTGCTGGATGTCTTCACTTGGTACTTTAGGTTCCGTAGTACACTTTCTTTTGATTTATGCTTTCATTGGGATGCTTGTATATCATGTTTAGATGATGTCATTTTATTTGGCACATTCCCTTATCATGATGTTTAGCATATGATTAGATGATGTTATTTGATTTAGTAGTATATCTATTGCTTACTGCTATTTAGCATGTGATAGGTGATGTTATCTACTGTAGGATTATCTTATGCGTTATCACTAGCATGTTAGATTTCCTTATGTTGTTATTGTGCATGTTTTTAGTAGTGACGTCCCTATTACAACAGTACCAACGATCTGGTCAGTGGCTTGGGATGTTACATGTGGGAGATGGCTAGGACCCATGATGGTCTTATGATGCTATTGACGTTTGGGAGGAACCGCGTACTTAGTTTGGTTGTTCAGTTCGTTGCGATGTTGCTTCTATTTTCTACGATGTTTTTTATTCAGTGTGTTCTTTGCTGCTATAGTTTAGATGGATGGATGTTCTCCTTTCTGTGTTGTTCTTGCACTCGAGTGTTCATTCCTCGAGCCTTTGTGGATCTGGTACTCCCCGGTGTGGAGCTTATTTTGTTGGATTTTCCACGTTTTTGAGTTCTGGAAGTGTTTTTACTTTCTATGGGTGACATTTGTTCAGCATTGTGCGACACTGATAAAGTATCGCATGCCCCTAGAAATAATGTCGTACGATACTATAAAGTGTCGCATGCATTACTAGAGAAGTTTTGTACGACACTGGAAGAGTGTCGCACGGCTTTATGAGAAATGTCGCGTGATACTTTTCCAGTATCGCATGCCTTCTTGAGAAGTTTCGCACTCAGTAAGGGAGAAGTGTCGCCCTCCCTTAGTAAAAAGTGTCACAAGATTTTTTTGAAAAACTTGCGCGTGACATCAACGGGCACTTTTCTTCGTGATCCGATCTTTTTGAGAGTTGTTTTGGATACCCTTTTGGGTGTTCTTCGAGCCTATTTTGTTGCATTTTGAATTCACGAGGTTTATTTTGAAATTCAATTTTTGGGTTTCTGTTGTAGTCCTTCGGGGTTTAAAATGTAGTCCTTCAGGGTTTAAAATAAATCGTTTAAGTATAAGGAATGTATATTTAATTCCTTATACTTAAGATATATTTTAATATATGCGACAAATCATTTGAGATAGGTTTTAGACCTCTCAGAGATAAGTTATGGATTCTAGGAAATTTCAGGGCTTTAGAAATCTAGACTTAGCCAATTTTCAGGGCTTCAGGATTTCAGGCTTCGCCAAATTTTGGGATTCTGCATTTTACCCCAGCATGGTGTTTTGTTGATGAGTGGTCATTTCTTGTGCCCTCATCTTTTTTTGGTGGTTGTTGGCCTTTTTTTGGGTGTGTCAATTGGGTAGTGGGGTTCGGAGATTCGTTGGTTGTCGGGATTGTGTTGAAGTCTTCCGTTGCGATCTTTGTGATCCTTGTATGATGTTGTCTTGTGAATTCATACTTGTAAAAAAAAAAAAATATCTTGGCTTGATTTGAATCCTTGTTTCCAAGGATCTCCGGGCGGGGCATTACAATCTAATTATAAAAAATTGCTGATTATAACTCCCTACCCTTGGGATGTGTTTATTTCATGGTTTTATAAGATCCCAAAGAGATTTTGGGTAGTTGGACTAACCACCAAACTCTTTCTTGCATTTTCTAACATTTTGTCAAAAATTTGTCAAGCAAATTTTCCAAAAATTGCACAACATTGACAACTCTTTGCATCTTTGAACAATTTTTCTTTCCTTCACTTAGGAACTTCCAAACCTATATACTTTGATCCATTAATAGTTTCTAGGCATGATTAGCCTCAAAGACATCAATTTGCATGATTTTTTTTTCATTTTTGCCTTATTGACAACTTTTTCACAATTGTAGCATAAATTACATCTCCTCCTTTTTGCACCAATCCATGCAATAGGATATACAAAGATCATGGAGGAAAATATGGTTTACAAACCATACCTTCCTCATTCTTTCATGGTCCTATACCCATGACCCTTAACACAATCTACACTCACAAATACACCAAAACCACGTAGGAATGAAACTTTGTCGAGGAACAACTCAAACAAAGAGATGAACTTATATTAGCTTTGGTGAAAATATTCCGAGTGAGAGTGGAGGGAATGGAGATTTTCAAAATGTGAATTCATGTAAGGGTGAGATTTCTCTAGATTGTTGGGATCGATTCCTTGGACTGGAACAATTGTTGCTGGGGGGGACAGCCAGTCAACTTAAGGTACTAGGGACTAGTTGGAGATCATAGATGGGGACCTAGATGTTCCCCCCAAGGAAGTGGTCAAGATTCCTTCAATTTCCAAAGCAGACTAGCAAGGAGCTACAAAATGGTCCTCTCTTTTTTGGTCAAACCCTCAAGTAAATCCTCTTTCCTGCCTGTCAAAATTCTACCTAAATTTTAGAAAGGCTCTTGTGTCATTGTCATCTCAGATGAGATTGTGGATCATAGCATTTTATCCATGGCTTCAACACTAATTGGGAAATTTTTGGGGCCTAGACCAAACATTGATGATGTTAGGACTTACATCAAGAAGCATTGGGCCCTCAAAGTTCAAGTCTTAGTCACGGCTATGGCAAAGGGTTTCATGTCATTCAATTTCACATGCATGGAAGATTTGGCCAATATTCTTTGTGAAGGACAATGGGCTTTTGGTCAATCCACTCTAGTACTACAGAAGTGGTCCTCCAAACTGAATTTGAGTGAATCCTTTTTTGTTCAAGCCCCTATTTGGGATATATTACCCGAGCTACCTTTAGAACTTTCAAACAAGGATGTTTTTGTGGGGCTTGCAAGGACTTTTGGTGAACTCCTCTCTATGGATCCAATCATGGCTTCCAAGCATCATCTCAACTATGCACACATCTTCATAGGTGTTAGAGAATGCACAAACATGCCTAAGACTATGGCCTTTCATTCCAAACTTGGAGTGCACATCTAGAAACTGATATATGAAATTGTTCCTTTTGTCTGCTTTCTTTGCTTGAAGGCTAGTCACAAGGCTCATTAGTGCCCTAGGGTAGAAAAATAGAAGACCAAGGAGCTAACCACATTAGAAAAAGCTAAGAAGAAATCTATTCCTTCTTGCTCTTCTACAAAAGGAAAGAAGAAGCTGATCTGGAGGTGCAAACCCTCCAAGCATTCAGAGTCATGGCAAAGCAAGGAAGAAAAGTAAAATTCATCTAGGTAGATTGATGCTAATGTAGGTAATTCAACTCAAATGGTGTTAGCTGATGCAACCCCCCCTGAGGAAGCCGCTGCTAAAGAGGGAGGTATATCGTTGAAAGATCTTGAATAACATGACAAGAGGTAGAACAACAAGAGGCAAGAACCACCCCTCTCCAATGAGAGAGAAGCTCTAAGGATGGAGACCCCCTGCTCCAATGGCAAGTAGGTCTCTCTTCAAAAGATTTCTCCCAAGCCTTTTGCTTCCTTGACCCATCCCTCTAGAATGGATTCTAGATAAGAGATTGTCCCATCTATTCCCAAGGGATTGGAGGCAAAAATCCTTCAACTCATCAACAATGCATCTCCTAACCAGATCTCTCATTGGGAAGAATGGATTGATAGTTGCTCTCCTAACAACCTTAATAGCTGGTGCATGACAAAAAAGAAAAAGAAGAACCAACTTTGTGATGACCCCCCTTTGTCCCCTGTGACAACTAGAAGGAAGGTTAGGGTTGATGTTGGGACAACCCCCAAGCAACAAGGAAGGAAGAAATCCAATCAACTATTTCAAGAAGAAACCAAAAGGAACCTAGTAGACGGGAGCCAAAGAACTATCAAGGAATTCTCAAGAAGTAAGAAATGAAGGTCATTTCTTGGAACATAAAGGGCCTTGATGGGGCTCATAAACAAGAACTAGTTAGAAATTTGATCAGAGATCAAAGACCCAATTTTTTGTTGATCCAGGAGATGAAGATGAAAAGGGAGTTGGTTAAAAATATTTCTTTTAGAAAACTCATGAACTATGAGGCCACTGACTCGGTTGATACCTTAGGAGGGGTGATGATTCTTTTTAACAATAGGGAGTTCAGGTTGATCTCCATCTTCAATGATGATAATGCTCTCCTATACAAGGTGTCTCATATCCATAGTGATGACTCTTGGTTTATCTTGAACCTATATGCCCCCAACTCTAAAAGGGAAAGGAAAGCCTACTGGGATAAGATCTTTGCTGTCATCACCAAAAATGATGTCAAAAAAGGGATCATCATGGGGGACTTTAACTCTCCTCTCACTAATGATGAAAAATGTGGTGGTCTTGCCCCAGATCAAGATAGAAACCTTGACCTCTCCAACTTCATCCTCAACTTGGTTTTCATGGACGTGGACCTCCAAGGAAGAAGATTCACTTGGTCCAACCAAAGAGTTGGTGGTGAAAGTATCTAGGTTCATCTTGGTAGAGCCCTCATCTCTCTCAGGTGGCTATACACACACTCCTATAGAATTTCCCTTCTCCCCAGAATAGGCTCAGACCATTCTCCTATTTCTTTGTTTGTCTCTCCTTTTGTTGTCAAAAGGACATTCTCTTTCTATTTTGAGAAAATGCGGATTACCCACCTAGCTCTGGAATCCAAGATCTCTTCATGGTGGAATATTGAGGTCAAAGGCATTGCTATGTACAAAGTTTCCTAGAAATTGAAAAATGTGAAGAGAAACATTAAGATCTAGAATTAGTCAAACTTTGGCCACATTTTCCATGATAAAAATGAGAAGACTGACTAGCTCTATATCATCCAGGAAGAAATTTAGCATTCTAGATATAATGACCAAAATAGGATGAAAGAGAGGACCATCCTCTTTGATCTCCACAACATTATATTAAAGTAAGAACATTTTTGGAAACAAAGATCTAGAGTTAACTGGTTGAGTGAGGGCAACCAGAACTCAAGATTCTTCCACTTGACCACTCTTAAACATAGGGAAAACAATAGGATCTCTAACATTAAGAAGGGCCAGGCTCAATTATTCAAGGATGATGAGATTGTGGATGAAGTTGTTGAGCTCTTCTCTTCCCTCCTCTCTAAGGACCCTTCTCTCTCAGTGCCTAATCAAGCAAACATTTTGTCTGCTATTCCTTCCTTTTTGCAAGCGCATCACAATTTGATGCTGAAAGCTATTCCCTCCCCAAGGGAAATATTCTAAGCTCTCAAATCTCTTCTAAGGGACAAAGCTTCTAGCCTGGACAATTTCTTGACCTTCTTTTTCTAGGTCTATTGGGAGGTGGTCAATAGGGATGTGATTAAGGTTGTTCAATAATTCTTTCGAACCAAAATTTTTTTTAAAGAACTCAACATCATGTTCCTAGTTCTCATTTCCAAGATTCCAAGAGCTAACTATATGGACAAGTTCAAGCTTATTATCCTTTGTAATTCTTTCTACAAAATCATATCTAAGGTCCTTAATTCCAGGCTCCTCAGTAGACTAGAGTTGTCCTTGGGAGGCAAATTCTTCACTCCAATGTCATAGTCCACGAGGTCATCCACTCTCTTGAGGCTGGTAAGAAGGAAAGCTTTCTACTCAAACTAGATATGTCTAAAGCCTATGGCAGGGTGGATTTTTGGAATTTCCTTATGGCTATCCTTTAGGCTTTTGAGTTTGATGCTCAAATTTGTAAGCTCATCTCTCAACTTGTTACTTCTCCTTCTTTATCTATTTTGGTTAATGGCTCCCCCTCTCTTTTCTTCTTCCCTTTGAGAGGACTGAGGCAAGGTGATCCCTTATCCCCTATCCCCTTTATCATACTAGCTAAATGCTTGGGAATACTGATCCAGAGGAAAAGTCAGGATAGGAGTTCACAAGGGCTCAAACCCTATTCAACTCCCTATTCCTTGACCCGTCAACAATTTTTGGATGACACTATCTTGGGAGGAGAAGCCTCTATTTGAGAGGCCAAATTTTTTAAGGATCTCCTTAACACCTATACCAAGGGTTTAGGCTAGGCTATCAATTGGGAGAAGAGCTCAGTTTACTTTATCAATACCCCTTTGGAAGGATAGAGGAAAATTGCTCACATCCTGGGAAGTGGCATTGGGTCCTTGCCAGCCAGCTATCTTTCTGGGCACTAGAGCCCTAGATTGATTCTGGAATAGCATCATTGATAGATTCAATAGGAAGCTTACTGGCTGGAAAGGGGCCACCCTAAGTTAGGCTGGAAAGTGTACTCTAGTTAAATCCATATTCCAGAACCTCCCTACCTATGCCTTAAGCCTCTTTTGTATCTCGGCCAAACATGTAGACAGAATGGAGAAGATTTAGAGGGACTTCCTCTGGTCTAGGTCTGAAGATCACAAGAGTTACCACCTTATTTCTTGGGACCTTGTTTTCCTTCCAAATGCCACAAGGAGCTAGGTATCAAAAAGATTAGACATCTTAATAATGCCCTTTTAGCTAAATAGCTATGGTGCATTTTTCAAAGCACATGTGTTTGGAGGGATATCCTATTTGAGAAATATCTGAGAAGATAATCCCTCATTTTCTCAATTTATGAGATTGAGATTCACCAGCAGTCCTACATTTGGAATGAGATCTTGAAGGCCAAACCCCTGGCCAAATCCAAGGTCAAATTGAAAGTAGGCAAAGGTGATTTTTTTTTATTTTGGCAGGATAAATGGACGTGTCCGAGGATCACTAATCAACCACCCTAGCTATGGAAGATGGGCAAAGCAATGTATAGAAAGGTTTGGCATAAAGTTAGCGAGTATAGATCAAAGAATGGCTAGCACAACTTGTCTATGATATACCTAGACCTTAACCCCTTGATGGTTTTACTGTATGTCACCTTCATTAATAATGATAGGGACTCCATCATTTGGGGAGACACCTTGAATGGACTTTATTGTATCGCTTCTAGCTATTTCTTTTTATGGGATAGGATGGAAGAACCTATTTGGGCCAAAGCTTAGATTTCTGGTCTCACACCTAAAATCAACATTTTCTTCTAGCTCCTCTTGCAAGAAAAAATCCTCACCTTGCATAATTTAGGAGAGAGAGGCCAAATTATCCCCAACAGATGTTGCCTCTACAAGTATGAACTTGAAATGGTCAATCATTTATTCATCCACTGCCCCACTCTTCCAAGGTGTAGATCTTCCTGACTAAGGATCTTGGAATAAGTTGGTGCCCCCTGACCAGTATCCTATATTTCTTCTACTAGTGGAGAGGCCATCACTTTGGTTTGAACTCTTAGTTAATGAGCTCTTGGACTCTCCCACACTTCTTCTAGGGAATCTGGAAAGAGCACAACAACAGAATATTCAGAGAAAGAGAGTCTCTAGAGTTTATAATCGCTGAGAAAATAGAAGGTCTCATGCTATAGAATTTTGCAATAACTAAAGGAGGAAATATCAAGGAAGGTGGAATTAGAAAATCCAGTAAGAAAGATAGGGTGATGAGAAGACAGGAATCAAGATGGTCTTTTCCCCCTGAGGAATGGCACAAAGCCAACTTTGATGGGGTAGCAAAGGGCAACCCTAGTCTGGCTGGAAGTGGAGACATAATTAGAAATAGTTTTGGTAGAGGGATTGCGGCCATTTCATTCCCTCTTGGTAACTAGACAAACCACTTTGCTAAAACCAATGCAGCCAAACATATTTTTAAGCTGGCCTTGGCCTTTGGGATCGAGCACCTGTGGCTTGAGGGTAACTCCCTAAACATCATCAATTGCATCAAAGGTCAATCTAAACCTTCTTGGATGATTTCCAACATCATAGAGGACATAAAATCTAACTTGGGAAAGTTCAACAAGACTCACATATGTCACGCTTACTACGAGCCAACTCAGTTGCTAGCTAGTTTGCCAATGATGTTGTCGCAAAAAACTTAGTGATGACGTGGATGAATGGAGATGAAATCCTAGTTATGGCGATTTATTTAAACTGGTAGGATAGAATCCAGGGTAAAAATAGAAAACCATTTTAATAATGAAACGATTTACTAAATTTTACGTCAGAGGGGGAGTTATTAAAAATCATGTGGAGCCCTTTTCAAGTCATAATTATGCATACAGAAGACACGCTTTGAGGGCTGGCAAGAGCAAAACCACTAAATATCATAAAAATGTTTTCATTTTAAGCACCCCAAGGAAAATTGAGCACTATAAAATAGCTAGTTGTATAGGGTTTGTAGAGATAAAGGCAACCATGGTCGGAGAGAGGATCAGAAGAGAGCCCTTGGGGGAGTCAGAGAGCTGGAAGGAGAAGAAGAAGGTGTGGCACAAACTCGAAAAAGGTGGCATAACTAGGTTCATGGAGAAGCTTCATGGCTTTGAAGCTAGGGTGACCAAGATGACGGTGGAAACATGGAGCAATTGGAGAGTCAAAATTGATGGTGTCACCCATCAAATTTCTAAGGGCTTGATCCGGATTTGATGGACATTCCCCAGGAAGGCATGAATTTCTACAGGGACAAAAAGATGTCGGCCAATGCAGTTAGAATTTTTGTCAAGGAAAAAATAAAGAAAGATAATCTTGTCAATATTGACACCTACTACAACATAGAATCCATCAAAAAAATTTGAAGGTATGTTCTCAAGATCCTCATTAAGTATATCACACTCGACTCTAGGTTTGACAGGATAAGAATGCACCATTTTGTTTTGTTAAACCATTTTAGGCATGGTGTTAAAATTTCTCTTTCCTTTTATCTTTATACTTCCATGTCCAAGAGTATTGAGGCTTTCAAGAAAAAAATTGTTACCAACCCTGCCCTCCACGACAGCCTTCTTCTCCAGGTTTATGAGTTTTTGAAAACTCAAACCAAAGGAAAATCCCTTGGTGACCTAGGTTGTGCTTCAAAGGACACTACCAATTTTGATTCTAGGGACATTTAGGTAGTGAAAATTGAGGATGAGTAAAATGCCACCATTGCCATCTCTACCCATAATCCCCACATTCCTAGTAGAAAGAGCCCTAGATGCCTCCCTCCCCCTCTACCCAAGCCTAAGCCTAAGGAGGTGGATAGTGAGGAAGATGAGGAGACTGACATGGACTCTAAGGATGAGGATAAGGAGCTAGGGAAGGATAATTTGATAGAAGAGGAGAAGGGGAGAGAAAGAAACAAGAACGAGGTGGCCCTTGATGCCCCCCTAGGAAACCCCAAGAAAAGAAAAGCCAACCAAGACCTACCCTAGGTAGACCTGAAAGCCCAATGTGCTGAGACCCCTGGCCCTGTCTCGCCCACATCGCCACCTAAGGAGATGATTCAAATTATGGTGGAAATAAATAGGGAGGTGATTAGGAAGAACAAGAGGAGGGTTTGGAGGAATTTTAGCTTGGATACTGCAAGTTTGGGTATTGTTAGAGAGGTAATGAACATCCAAGTGTTGGAAGACCTTGACAGCAGAACCCACTATGATGAGCTAATTGACCCTGCTTTGTTGGCCATTTCTAACAATGCATAGGAAATCGGCTTCAACCTCTTGAAAAATGCAAAGAATAGCTTGATTGATAACTTTCGTTCGATGAAATGGTTGTTTTAGGAAGTTGAGGCTCTAAAGGATAAGGAAAACTAGGGCAGTAGCTAGAACATCTGTAGGGACCAGGTGGCCATAAGAAGGAAGAGAGATCAAGAAGGTAGTTAGAATATCTGCAGTAGCCAGGATACTAGAGACAAATAGGAGGACAGACTCTCCTTGGTTGAACAGAAAGTCTAGAGGTTTGATTCCATCCACTTGATCATGACAAAAAAAATCGTGGACACTCTACACACCCTGAATGAGAACATTGTCAATTTGGGGAATTCTCTTATGAGAGCTAGCCTTGGTGGGGAAATGGTGCAAAAGACTAGGTTGGAAATTGGCCAAGAAGAGGCTACTCAAAAAGACTCCAGGGACCAAGTGAACCAAGTGGACCAAGTGGAAACCCAGAACAAGAACCAGGAAAGAATGGACAATCAGAAGGATAATGAAGCTGTAGAAACTCTATAGGATCTGGATAATGACAACCATTAGTCTATTTCTCTTTTGGTTTTTCTCATAGTTTTTGTTGGGTGTTGGCTTTTGCCTCCTGGCCTTGGGCCTTTTGTTGGTTTTGGCTTTTTGTAGCAGTTTCATGTTAGTTGGACCTTTTTAATTTCTATCTTTTTGCTATAAAACTTTTGGGTTTTAGGATCCTTGTAAAACCTATTTTACTTAATCAAAAATAAAGAGATGACCTTGAAAAGGTTCAAACTCACTAACACTCCTAACTTGGCTAGAGTTAGTATAAGCCAAAAATCCAACTAGAAACCAAAATTAGAGGCTTTGGCTAGGTTCCCCTACACCACGCATTGATCATGCTTCTATGGTTATTCTTATTATTAAGGAATATTTTGTATTCTAAGAAAGCATCATGATTTCTATGATTCAATTGATACTTGGATTTAGACTTGTAATGATTTCTTTTATCATCCTCAAGGTTCAATTTATTTTTGTATTGATATCTACGCTAAATTGTTCAATACTACCTTTTTTTTCATTCCAACATCTAATTAACTTTAAGTGAATATTTCTTTACCTTGGTTGACTTCCATGCAATCCATTGCTTCCTCTATTCAATAGTGCATTAAATTTCATTATGATGGTAAGATTAAGATGATCAATCATAGTCTCTATCATCCTTATAGACCTTGACATTATGCTACTCTTGACTTCTTTTGGCATTCAATTACTAATTATAAACCCCCTAGTCATGTGGATTATATTTTTCAATCTTATCCATCTCCTAAATGCCAAAAGATTATGGAGTTGAGTACATCTAGGGATATCTCTTATGGTCTTTTTCTTACACCTTCTACACTTATTTCTTTTGATTCTTCTATTTCTAATGGATAGACACTTCTTGCATCTACCAATCATCCTCGTATGGTTCTTTCCCCTAGTGTGGCTCATCTTCTAGTGTGGATCCTTCTTATAGTATGGTTCCTCCTCCTAGTGCGGTTCCTTCTTCTACTTCTCAATCTTTTTAGTTTCTCTTGTTAATCTTGGAAATGAACGTATAGTCAATGATACTTCCTCTTCTCAAAAAATCTCTAAATAAAACTAAACATGATCAAAATTATTGTGAATTTCAAAAGAGCCACCAACCTTGTGCTAAATCTCTTATGAATTTTTCTCATCACCCCATGCTTGTATGGGAACTCAATCATACTAATAATAGATAGATATGATATTCCTATTTTGGATTCTATTTCTATTAACCTTGATGATAAAACTACTTAAATAGATGATGATGAACATGAGATAATTGATCTTGATGTTGATTTACCTAACATGCTTTCTATGTATCTTATAGTTAGGTTTACTCACAAGAATAGTGACTCTCTAGAGGGTCCTTCTTTAGATTTATATATTGTTTCTATTGTGTTAGATATATCTCCTCTTGAAAGTTATCCACATTCTCTTATTACTACTAACCAAGATAGGGGAGGAGAGAAACATGCTTGAAGTGGGTTCTCTAGCATAGTATCTTCTTTTGTTATTTCCTATTGTGATATGCTTCCCCTATATCATGTTTTCTTAATGTTTTTTTAGATTTTTTTAAATGACCCTTGTTTCTCTATTGGAACAAGGTGATAAACAAATAAAAGCATTGTATCATTATTCTATTTGCATCTCACTTATTCCATATGTTTTTGTACATGTGTTATTATGTGTACTTGTACCTTCATTATTTTTTCTTGGATTTTCAACATGGAAGCACCAATTACTTTTGGTCTCCATGCTGGTTATCCAAAAAGATTCTTCTTTGTAACTCTTATTTGTCTTTTTTCCATTACTTTTTAGTTCTACTTCCTTCTTGGGATGATGATATTTCATACTTGATATAATATTTACATGTTATCATATGGTCATAATAACCCCAATTTTGTTAGACCCCTTTGTGCTTTTTATAATTTATGTGATAATTTCCCTTGATTTATCTTCTCCTTGGAATATCTCATAGTGGAAATGCCTTTTAGTGGTGATAATTATACTCCATTAAATTTATTACCCCTATTTAAGTATTAATAATTACTTTAACATGGCGGAATACACTCTTCTCACTTTTCCATTCTAGTCATGGGGTAGTGAATATAGATTTGAATTATAGCTTTGGGTACTTTGACCCTAGATGATTAGTGTGCTTGCTATGTTATTATCATATCCATATGTTTCTACTTCATCACCTTTTCAATGTACACATCTTGTGAATGTCTTTATGGATACACACAATCCTTAAGACTAAATTCTCCATCCACACCTTCAACTCAGGAAGTGAGCTTTGTGTTGGTTTCTAACTTAATAGAATTAAAATTAATATGAGGGAAATAACAAATAAAATGATACCTAGGGTTTAGCTAGTTCCCATGTTTGGTATATCCTATTTGGGCCTAGACCAACTAAACAAAACACATATGCTTTCTACTCTTTAGGCTCTACTAAACCAAGGTGGGTCAACCTAAGGATTTGACAATGCTTGGATAACATTTTCTTTCAGAAAACCCCTATAGAAGATTTTGGCATTGAAACTGCTTGTAATTAGAAAATTAATAAAAAATAATAACTAGTAATAAACTTGAAAATTTATTGCAACAAGTGATGAAGAACTTTATATTCCATTTTGACAGCAATTTTAAATGATTTTTGGCTTATAAAAATGTGTTCATGCTAAGATAAGATTGATTTTCTTGATTCTTCAACTAAAAGACTAGTGTCTTACTCCATTGTCAAAATAGAGTCTTATTAGTTAATATTTGTAGATCTATTTAATTGGCTTGTAATTAAATGTATCAATTGTTGACCTCCAAATTCTATACTTATTATCTCCCTTTATACCACAAATGACCTTATCATTCCATAGAAGCATTTAAATAATTCCTTGAACTAGAAGAAAATTTGCAATGACATAGAAATTGATAAATTGAATTTGAATGAAATGAATATTTTTCATTCATTCTCCAAATCATAAAATCATGAAAATGGAGATAAAATTTTGAGAGATGGATATGTTGGAAGATTGTTTGAGAAGCTAAAATACTAAGAGCAGGGGGTGAATCAGGATCTTTAAAACTTTTATCCCTTATAACAACTTTACTATATTCACCACATTCTCATATCTAATACATGTATAACATAACTTGTAAAATCAAATTTTGTAACATGTAGATCTAACTATCAATCACATGCATGAAATGTAAACACATAACACAAAGATTTGGTTACTCAAAAACCCTCCAATTTGAAGGTAAAGATGGGGTGGGGATGACACCCACAAATATTCACTACTATGGTAATAAATTTAACCTATTAAGGTTACAATTTTGATCACTTCTGATGATCTAGCATGTGATGGGTCTTCCCTATTAAATTTTATTAATAATATTAGATCTTACCCTATGATAGGATTTTACACTTACAATAAAGTAAGGACTCGATTAAGAGATTTACAAAAGGTTTGTTAAAAGTGTCATATTAAGAGATTATCCCTAACTTAGTTATTATTCAATACCTGATCCTTTGTCTACACTCTTCTACTGATTATAGATATCATCTCTTCAATTATGATCTAATCTTCAATCTAATAGATCTTTTCTATATCCTTCACTACTTCCAAAGGTCACTATACACTATTCTTCACAACTTCTCTCTTACATGTATTAAAACTTAATTCATTTTCCTTCTTCCCAATGTTTCCCCTTTCACCCTTTGATCTACTTTATTATCACACCTATATATTTCTTTCTCATTCTCTCTATCTAAAAATAGGGTATTTATATATCTATTTAAATATTTGTAAAGAGTTTTCTAAACTTGTCCCATTTCCTCTAACTAGTTGTTCGTCACTCAAAGGGATAGGTGATCCATGTGAAAACAAATGACAACCTCTATAACAAAATCTAAAAATATTATGTGTCATATCTATGTTAGGTTGAAAGGGTTTACCTCAAATTTTGTATCATTTTTGAATTTAATGTCAAGTTTGTGTTGTTCAGCACATACTATCTTTGATGCTCAGTCTCAACTTACTCAGTTCCTTCTACATAACTCGACATGTATGTGCATTGACTTTCTTGGCATACACTATACTCAGCCTATACTTTAAATACTTAGTTACCAAAGACTTTCTTGGCTCCTATAGAACTCATCATATACATGTTTATTTACCAGTCTTCATATGACTCGTCCTATAGAGTAGCTCATTCACAATGATGACTAATTTACTCTGCCTTGTATATGACAAAGTGTTTGACACTAATAGAAAACAAGATTTAGAGATACAAACAATATCCCCTTTTACATTAGTGGAAAAAACACTTTTTCATGAATAAATCATTACAATAAAGGAATAAGAGTACTCTCCCTAAGCCTATAACTCAGTTCTTATAAAAATTTAGAACTTTTGCTAGCTAAATAATAAATGAAAAAGAAATCAATACATTAGTACATGAATTTTAATAGTCAGATTATGTCTGTGTCATACCATGTCTTTCTTATGAACTCTAGACTTTGACTCTTCTGTATTCATTGATCTCATAATTATCCCATTCAATATGTAATCATCAGTGTTATATCCTCCCTAATTTTGGTCACTCATGGTTGTTGTTGGGGTTGAGTTTGAGGAATCAAACCATATTTTTGAATAAATGGTTTTTGAATTTGGTTGATCATGGAAAGATGACATTATCCCATGTAGCTCTAATTGAATCCAAAACATGAATATGCAATTCCAATCTTGATGCAAAATTAGTTAAAAAGTCAACAAATGAAAGATTATCATATGTCTAAACTAGATCCTTTTCTAATTTCATTTGTCATTGTAAAACCTCTTGATGAGGTATCAACATTGACTAGATTGAGATTAGTTTGGCTCACATTTTTCTATTAGTTGTTTTTAATTGATACAACTTATCTTCTCCAAATAATAGGTTATTATAATTAATTGTACTAAATTTTGGTGACTATGAAATATAGTTGCCTGTTTGCTTCATTCTAGCCTAAATATGTTGTATGTTTTCTTGAAAAATATTTGTGAATCTAGGAACATCACATAAAATATTATACAATTGGTGTATCTTATGAATAAGATCTTCTATGTTTTGTACATGTTCCTTAAATTCAACCTTTCACTTGACAGTGATTGTAGATATTTTCTCTATAACTTTATTTTCAAATTTCTTTGTTGACCATGCCATTAGTTTCTTGTTTGCTTCAAAATCTCCAAATTTTATTTATTCAACAATCTATATAAGGTAGGAAAAATTGGGGCTCCCATTACTATTTTTTACATCAAAAGCATCAACAAATATTTCCTTTATATCATGCAATACTTGTATTCAGTGTTCCATTTTCATTTCTTCATGTTTCTTCTTCTTTGCCAAAATGTCCTGCAAAATGATAGTTTGCTCCAAAGTGAGATTTCCTAGAACTCATTTTGGCATCTCAATGACTTCATGTCGACCAACGGTGATATCTAGAGAACTATATTTTATCTATTTTCCTTTATTTGGTGATCAAGTGTTTCTACTCAACACTACTTTAGTAGGATCAGTAGGTGATGGGGTATCACTATTTGGCCATGTCTAAACTTTAGGGCTTGAGAAAACAATTGTATCACTCAACACTATATTATCTTTTCTTTTGCCTATTTCCTTTCTTTCCAAAATTTGAGGTCCATTTTTTTCTTTGCATCTTGCACTTATCCTTTAGTATTTGAGGAAATTTGTTTCTTACCAACATAGTGTGTTAAGTGTGGTGACATGAACAAGTGAAATTTTTCATTGTGGTCTCGACACACCTACATAGTGTATTAAGTGTGGTGACATGAACAAGTGAAATTTTTCATTGTGGTCTCGACACACCTAAGCTTTTTTTCATCACTACAATCATATTCAATGGTCATAGTCTCTACTATTTTCTCCTACTCTACTTCTTTAGTGGGTAAACCAAAAATTTCTTTCTACAATAACTCATTTTTTTGTACTACAAATTCAATCTTATTTTGAAGATTCATAAAAATTCTAAAACTTAGGAACAAATTAGTTCCTATACATTTCCAAAGATGTTGACTTGTAATTTCTTGACAACTCAAGTATAATTTTGGAAATAGTGTTTTCTCTTATTTGTTTCTCTACTTTGGATGCCTGATGTCATCTCCTATGTTGTCTATTATACAAATCAATTGGAATCTTCTTTTCCAATTCAATAGGTGCAAATTTTTTGGTAGCCATCATATCTATCATGGGCTCCTCTACTTTGGATTTGTCATAATTATTCAATGTATCATACTTTACAAATCTAAAACTTGATAATCTTATCAAGCTTCTAATATTCATACATACCTCATCAATATTTTTTGGTCTTTTAGGTATTGTGACTTTGTGATGTCCTAGTTCATCTTATTTGGTACTCTCTGCATCATCCTCCTTACCTTCATTCTCCTTGACTAATTATCATCTCTTTGTTTGGCTCACAGAGTTTTGAGTTTTATTCTTTTCAATATAGGAGCTACTTGGTTTGGTAATCTTGACTACCCCTTTCTTTGATGATGGCTTGGTACTAGCTATTTTAAATCTGGTTCTTGGATTAGTCAGTGTAGGAGGAGAGAGGGGTGTCAATGATGGCTTATTTGTAACCTCCTTTTCTTTTGTCTTTTTGTTTTTCATAGTTTTAGCCTTCATCACTGGTGGAGTGACCACTAATAATGCTTTACCTAGATCTCCTTCTCCTTCTTCCTTTTCCTCATCACTACTGTCTATGTCTTCATCTTCACCAACATCTTGAGCAAGCTTCAAAGGTTCCTCACCTTTTTTTTGGGCGCTTAGTTTACCCTCTAGGTCTTTAGTCATTTTCTTTCTTTTGTTCTCTTTTGAATCTATTTTGATATCAACAATGATTATTTCCTTAGCTTCTTCATATTTCCCAAAGTGTTCTACTTTTGCATCAATTTATTCTTTAAGTAGTACATCAATACTTAGACTCACATTGTCATTATTAACTTCATAATTAAATGGCTTGAGCCATGCTTTCCTAGGCTTCACTAACTATAAAAATGCATTATCTGTGTCTGCCAAAAGGAATACATCATTGTAATATTTCATCACTATCTCTATCAGGATCCTCATCCTTCTCTTCATCCTTTGTTTGAACTCCTCAAAATACATATCCATAACATTCTCAAAATGTTCTCCTAACTAATTTATGTATTCACTAATTTTTCTTGTCACAAGCTTGCCTTGCTCCCAAACAATATTTCCAATGGGGAGAAAACAATTTTGAACAAAAAAGAAAATACACATAATCAGTGATCCAAACTTACACATCAAATTCTTTTCCTTCCAGATTGATGTCATATTTTCTACTAGTTGTGAACTTTGTAACTTGGCAAGATCATATTCATGATCCTTCATAACAATATTCCATGTTTGATCAACTGCCATACATGGCACACTATTTAGTCTACTCAACTAATAATTTTTTTGAGAAATCACTCTCACTATGAACTCAATCATTGGACCTATGATGGTAGACATTGACAACCCTCATCCATTCCATTTAGCCTTTATGTTAACCTCAAATTATTCTCAACTCAAAAAATGCATAATCTTCTTCTTGTCCAATGTTACATTCCTAGTAACCTTGTGAATTGTCTTCTTTGTAATCTCAATAGGTCCATTATCTATCCATGACTTCATATCATGGATTCTTCTTAGCACTGCATTAATCAATTCAATCTTGAAATTATGTAGAAAATCTAGGGCATGTGTTAACCCTTTCCTTTCAAAAAATTTGAATTCATCCTTCAATACTCCATCACAAAAAAATGTATATGCCTTACAAATCTCATAATCACCACCTTCTCCAATCTTTCACATATAACAAATTTGTACATCATGGATCATAATGACTTTGGGTGGTATCAATGATAACACACCCATTGGATAACCTTTCATAGCAATCTCATCTCATGAATGGCTTAAAATTTTGGTGGAGGACAAGCATCATTCGTCACCAATTAAACATTACTCACATCTACTCCTTGATTCGTTCTTGCTGATTATGAAGATATCATATTTTCTATTAGGGTTTTGAGAATTTTTCCTCTAAGCAACTCGGCACAACATAGATCTTTACTCGATAAAATTTTGTTTCAAGTTTTCTCTGAATCATCTTAGAATCACATTCACAAACCAATCAAATTAATTTGTTCTCTTCAAATTTGAATGTATGGTGTGAAAAATATCTTGAAATTTCCAATATATGATCCTTTTCAGGGTCTCTAGTAATGTTGTATTCCTTTTAGGTAGAACTTAGTGTCTTGGGCAATATTGTTCCTTCAACCTCAATCTTCACTATACAACTCAAACTATTCCATCTAACTTAGTGTATACATGAGTTTGACATTGAAGTATGTAGTCCATATTACAATTCTCGATCAATATAGATAATTTCTACTGACGTTCAACACCTATTGTGTAAATGATTCTTTTGCACTATTCTTTTCATAAATATATTCTTATGCATCTTTACTTATGTAAATATGAACTTTAGCACATTTTATGTTAGGAATTGATGTAAGAGAAATCATTAAATATATAGTTCCTTACACACCTTTCTTGATTAGTTTGAGATGGTGTGAGAAGCTTCTCCAATGGATAGGCTGATCTTAACTTCATGTTTTGGACTTCCTCTAACTTTTGGCTCTTTCTTCTAGGTTTGATTCATCTCCTTCTTTGTTTTTTCAACATCCACTTTTCCTTTACCCTTGTTTTGTTCATTATTTGGTACTTGTGTTCAGGTCCTACAATCCTTATTCACATGTCTAATCTTGTGAGAAGTAGAACAAACTTTTTTAGGTGTATTTATGTTTGTCCAGTGGGGTTTTTCCATTGATCTGGATTCATATTCTATACATGAAAAATTTTAACAATTGTAACAACAACCTTCAAATCTAGGTCTAGTAGATGTATTCTTCATTCTTGATCTACACTCATGTATTTAATGTCTTGTACTTTCTTCTTGTAGTAAAAACAATAAGTAGTAAACTTAGGTTTAGGGTTTTGCATGTCATTTTTGCTTCTGCAGATATTTGTATTATGACTAGGTTCACCAAAATGATAGCATTTAGGCTTTCCTTTTGACTTTTCATTCCCCATGGCTCCATTCTTGGATGCTTCTCCTTCTTTAGTAGATGAATTTTTCTTTGTATGCTCTTGTCCAAAAGTGTTTCCAGATAACCTAGGTGATTTCATCAATTCTTCAAGGTACTTTATTGTTTTATTGGCTTGTTCATTCTTTCCACAATTTCTTTCTTTGATCTTAACTCATCCCTCAATAAGTTAGTTTGTGATCTCAAATTTCAAGTTTCCATGTCCTTCCTATTTACCTCCTAATTTTCAAGCATTAGATGATTCATCATGTCTACTTGAGTTTTTGTAATATTTTGCGCATCAAATAACCTCTCACCAAGTTTGATTTCCATTTGTCTTTTTTCTTCCTTAGTCACAACCTTGTCTTCTTTAGATTTTTTTTTTTTTTTTTATCACTTCACATAGCCTTGTTGTCTAGATTTCATGTTCTCTTTTTAGTCCTTTGACTGCTTCATGTAGGATATTATTCTTCTCAAGTAGATCTAAAATGATACATTAGTCTCATTTGAATTTCTAGTGTCAAATAGTCCTTGAGTATCATCTTCTTCATAATCTATGTCACTTGGTTGAATGGCTATATCCTTTCTCTTTTTTAGAGATTTCCTCAATTACTATCTTGCTACCTCAAGTTGGTGCAGTATGAGATGGATGTCAATCACTTGATTGTAAATACCATTTCCTAATTTTTAAGCCTTCATCTCCAAGATTTGAACTCCAAAGCTATTAAACATTTTAAAGAAAACCAATGCTTTGATACCAATTGTTGGAAGATTAATTTGAAGGCTAAGATACTAAGAGTGGGTTGAATTGTGATCTTTAAAACTTTTATCCCTTAAAACAACTTTACTATATTTATTAATGCATAACATAACTTGTAAAATAAAATGTTGTAACATGTAGATCTAACTATCAATCACATGCATGAAATGTAAACACATAACACAAAGATTTTATTACCTAGAAACCCTCTAAGGTGAAGGTAAAACTAGGGTGGGGATGAAACCCACAAATATTCACTAACATAGTAATAAAATTAACCTACTAGGATTACAATTTTGATCACTTCTAATGATCTACCCTATAAGGGGTCTACCTTGTTAAAGGTTATTAAGACTATTAGGCCTTACCATGTGAGAGGATTTTACACTTGCAATAAAGTAATACCTTGGTTAAGATATTTACCAAAGGTTTGTTGAAACCACTTCATTAAGAGATTATCCCTGACTCAGTTATGATTTAGTACCTGATCCTTTAGTCTACACTCTACTACTGATTATAGATCTCCTCTCTTGATTTTTTTGATATGATCTTCAATCTAATATATCTTCTCTCTATCCTTCACTTTTTCATAAGTTTACTATACATTGTTCTTCACAACTTCTCTCTTACATGCAATATAAAAACATAACTCCTTTGCCTTCTTCACAATGTTCATACTTTCACCCTTTGATCTTCTCTATGATCACACACATATCTTTCTTTCTCATTCTCTCTTCCTTAAAATAGAGTTTTGATCTATATATTTAAATATTTCTAAAGGGTTTTCTAGACTCTTCTATTTTTATCTGATTATTTGTTTACCACTCATAGTGATTGATGATCCACATCAAAATGCATAACAACCTCTATAGAAAACTCTAAAAATATTAAATGTCATGTTTTTTTCAATTTAAAATATTTTACCTCAAAGTTTGTATCATTTATGACTTTAATATCAACTCTGTGTTTCTTCACACATACTACCTCTGGTGCTTGATTGTCATTTTTCTTGTTGTTGTATCTTGATCTCAATTTACTCAATTCCTTCTACATAAATTGACATGTCTATGCACTGACTTTCTCAACATAGACTATGTGTGGCTTATACTTCAAATACTACTCCTATAGAGCTTCACATATACATGTTTGTTTACAATCCTTCATATGAGTTAGCCTATACAGAGTAGCCTGGTCACAATGATGACCGTTTCACTCTTCCTTTTATATGACTAAGTTTTTGACACTAATAGACAACAAGATTTAGAGATACCAAGAAGATCTCCTACAATACTTCTTGTATTAATCTCATTGAGATTAATGCATAGTTCTGATAGCAGATTTATGACAAAAATACAAGACTAAAACTATACTTTAGTAACTTCATGCAAGCTAAGCACATCAATTCTTAGCATAAAATCTCAAACTACATCAAATGATCTATATTTCATCATAAAAGGAATAATTTAGACCCTTCTTAATCTTGAAAATCCTTTTCTACAATAAGGATTGCAACAAGCTTTAGATTGGAAAGACACTTGTCATTATATGACATCAAAATAAGTTATAGAGAAGAAAAAAAGAGTTATAAACATTCTCTACAACTAGGAGATCTAGGAAGTAATTTAAAACATTGACAATTAGCATCTTGATATTTAGGTATAGTCTTGGTGTATCCATATAAATCTTATGCAAAAGTAATATACCTTGTATAATTCCTATCCTTTACTAGTTTCCTCTAACACATAAATCTCTCCCTTTATTGTTCATGTTAGAAAGGTTAATATTTCCTTGGATATATTAATTGGGATATTCCAAGGGTCCCTAAATGTAGTTTGTCCTCTTGTACACATGTGGAGGACATGTCATTGTTTGTCCTTTATTCCACATGTAAGGACAACTCTTGTTTATTTCTTTATTTAGTTTATCCTCCTTAAGAGGATTGTGACACTTTGCACACACCTATTATGAATGTGGCATTCATAGAAATGGGAGTTACAAATGCAACTCCTCTCTCATCTCTATATAAGAGATGCTCCTCCTTCTTTCTTCTTCACTCTTAGCACTTGATGTTATTGTATTGAGCTACTTTTTCTCCAACACTCTCTCTCTCTCTCTCTTCTCTAGGCATTTTCCTTCATTCATAATACTCACAAGGGGTTTTCTTTGCTTTCCCCTTATAAATCCTTGTCTCTTTTGTTGAACCATCTTGGTGTATGCTCTTGGAGTTGCTTATCTTATGGTAACATTGTTTCACACTTAACTTACTTGGATTGTTTCTCGTTCCTTGCTCAACATTATTATTTCTTACAGTTCAATCAATGCCTCCAACAACCTCTAAATCATTCACAAAGTTATTCCATCTGGCATCTATAATGACCCTTAACTCTACCACAAACTAATTCATTTCTACCTCTACCTTGAATAGAGAATCAATCAAATCATAAAAGGAAATTTCATCAACATCTACATCAAATATTTTTATAATATTTTTGAATGTCAAGATATGATCAAAAAATGTTGACCAATACTACCAATCCTTCAACTTTTTTTCAATATCAATCATAAAAGGAATGAAATTATGAAAAACTTCACTCATTATCTTAATTTTTAGTTTTTATCACCTGTGATTTATCTATGAAAAATCAAATTAGTTCTTTCACCATTTCCAAGCCCTCCTTCACTGTGAAAATTTTATCTTGAAATTCAGCCTTATTAGCCATCAAAATAATCAATATATCAAAGAACTGGATGTTTGGGCCCCATTGATTAAAAATAGGTGATAGCCACATCATAGCTTCATTGTGTAGATGCTCAAAAATGGTTCACATCTACAATTTCATCTAAATGAAGCTCTATTTGACATATAGTGCACTCTTTGAAAGCAATAGTCTTCACCTCATTCCAATTGATCCTCATATCATCTTTTTGGTCTTCTTTCATTCATGTATTCATTCACCACCATGATCATGTGTTTTGATAAACCAAATCATTTTCATTATGCATTCCTACATTCCTGCATCATCTTGTACTATCTATCAACCTTCTAGGGAATTCCACCCAATCCAGGATTAGTCTAACCTTTTTTTCACCATATTTGACTAATTTTACTCATGTTCTGACCTATTTCCACCATTTTGGGCACTCACACAAAGTTTCAAGTCATTCTGAGTCTAGTCAGGCCATTTTTGGCCCCTAGAGCCTTCTAGGGCACATTCTACACTTTCTAAGCACACTTGGGCTTCCCAAGTGTACCATGGGCACACTCGGTACTATCATGGTGCACTTGTTCTTACCAAGTATGCACTTGGGTGAGTTTTGGGTGCACTTGAGGCAGTAGGATGCCTAGAACTGTTCCCAAAGCCCCTATGTTGCACTCCAGCAGCCATAACTTTTGTGTTTCAACTCTGATTTTCAAACCATTAGTTGTGTTGGATTCATATCTATTTTGTGAACAAATTAAACTATAATTTTCATTATTTGGTCACTACCTTGAGTGTTAAACCTTGAAAATACTCTCAGGCCCCTGGATCAACATCACTTTTCATACTAATTCATCTTGTTTTCCCATTCCACTAACTCTAATCTTTTGGCCAACCTAATTATATCTCAAAAGTGTCTATCATCATTCATATCATCTTTCACATAAATTTCACATCATTTTGGAACCATTTCAACATCATCAAGAACCATTTCAAATCAACTCAAAATAATTTTAGATCAACTCGAAATCATATCAAATCAACTCAGAATCACCCCAGATCAACCCAGAATTACCTAAAATTAGTCCTAATCAATCCATAACATGTCAAACATCCCAAATAAATCATCATTTGTCCATTCTTAGGTATTTGTGTGGCTTTCAATACATTCAAAACCTATCAATCTATCAAATCTTATCAATCTAACCTTAGTATTGTCATGGCTCTTAGTGCTAGATCAAACTATCAGTCAAATCATCTAATCTTAGACATTGTTGACTCTCTCAATGTCAGATCATATCATTATCAAATATTTTAATAATATTGATAGAATCCATCAATATTATTATGATCAACCTTATCAATCAATCTCGATCTTGTAGCATTTACAATATTGGTTAAATGTTGCATATCTTTAATTCATGTCATGTGCCCTTGGCATGTTATCATTTCAATCCATCGATCAATTTGACCATGGCTTTGGTCTATGCATCATCATCCTAGTCAATCTCCATTATCATCACATTTCATCAAAGGATACTGTTGCACTTATTTAGTCAATTTGGCCAATCATTTACTAATTTTCTCTATAGGATTAAACAACCCATAATTTAATCCTATGTCATTCCACTAATTATTTTTCTTAACTAGCCTTCTCAATTAATTGGTATTTTACTAATTAATTGGTTCATCATTCACAAACCATGGAAATTCTCAATTTCCTAAGTCATATTTTCCTCCATTAATTCCATTTTCATTAATTTCTATTTTGTGGAATAAAGGATTTTTAATTCAAATATTCCACACAATATTGACATCATCATGACACTCTCATGGATTCTCAATTGACACATGGATAAGATGTGTCATATTCCATATATTCAGATTCCCTTATGTATGTCTATATTTGGCTTCATTTGTCATAGATTCTTGGCTTTAAGTGCGCCTTAGGTGTCATGACGCATCATAGATTCTCAACCATATTTAGCCTTGTTTGACTTCCAAGCAACATAGAAACCAACACTTGGCATCTTGTGTCATATGTGTCATTGATTCTCAGAGGAATCTTGTGCCAAGTTGCATATCTATGGGTTAAAAATAAAATGCTCTCACCTTGAGTTCTGATTATAAAATGAGCACTCTTTCTCTCATTTTCAGTCCCTAGTTTTCTCACATTTTCACTTCATTTCTCACACTAAAATCACAACTGCAAGTATTCTCATAGAACTATCATCATCGTAGATTTTTTCTTCAATATTGTGTGTATTATAGGCAATTTTGGAGCTACATCATTTGGAGAAGAAAGAATGACATGGGAGCTACAAATGAAAGAGGGAGTTTTAATATTGTTTTGCTTCCTTTCTATTAGTTTGGCTTTCATGCTAGACTAGTGGGTGTCAATGTATGTTTAGTGAGTTTGTGATTTTCTAACAGCATGTTAGACATTAGCCTATTTTTTTGTCCTGCATTTGGTGAACCAGACGTGTACATGCTTATCCAACTTGGGTTTTCTTGTTTTGTGCTTGTAGGTGCAAGGAAGGACCTCACTTGGAAGGGTATAACAACTATCTACACTTCCTTATCACACTTAGATCAATTAGGGGGTCTATTAATATGTTTATATCCTTTCATTTCATGCATTTTTTTAGCTTTCTACCCTAGGGTGCACTATGCTCTGTTAGGATGCACTTGGGAGCCCTAGGAGCAATTTTAAGGGCCTAGGAGATACCATAACCCCTGTCTATTGCTCCTAACTTACCAAGTGCACCTAGAACTAACCAACTATGCCCTTCTAGGCCTCAACTACACCCTAGGCATTTTATAGGCACACTTAGTAGTATATGTGTCAAATTCTTTAGTTTTTGGGTCGTGATTAAGCACTATCCCCTTCTACCTGGCTCACTATGACATCAATCTAGAAACCCCAACACCTGGAATTGCCTTAGTTTCAGTTCAGCTTCCCCAACTACACTTTGAAACTACCAAACACACTCAAACTAGCCCCAACTACACTATAGGCATAGTTGGTACTATTTGGGCACACTTGGTAGTCTAAGAACCCAATTTGGGCTTCCAAACAACATTTGAGACTTTAATAGTGTCCTTAGGTACCTGGATAGCCCCCCTACCTTAGTATGCCCTGATTTTCATCATGAACTTCCTATCCTCCATTTTCTTCACTTAGGAAATCATTCCTTATGTCATAACCTCCATTCTACATCTCTTAACCCATCCTAACATCAACCTTAGCATCCTAGTTGTCTGGCATAGCAACTTGACAACCACCTTGCTCAGATTCAGCAAACATTCAACCTAGCTTCCCAACTATGCCAAAACTAGCCCCAACTATACCATAGGTGTACGTAGTACTGTTGGAGTGCACTTGTTGCTGTCAAGGCATATTTGGTCACTAGGAGCCTTTGTATCTCCCCATCCTACATTTGACCCAAAATTGCATCTTGCACCCAAAATATCATTTTTCACCTTAGGATATTTGCATATTGCATGTCCAATCAGCATTACCACCATTTTGAGTTACCTAAACATCATTTGAACCCCCAAAACCTTTGAATTTAGTCAAAAATCTAAATAAAGTATGAGTCTTAGAGTGTCTCCTAGTGTTGATGGATGATGGATCTTGACTAGTCTTTTTATATTGTCTTACCATTTTCTTTGGTCAAAATCTATCTATGTCTTGATATATTTGACCTTTTCTTCTTTATCATTTTTATCTTTTTGTCTTTTATCACTTTTTGGTCAAGACCTAAAATCCATTATCACAAGGTTAAACTCCTAGACAAAATACTTTCTAAAGATTTCACCTAAGTTCAAAACCTTGCATATAATTTTGTCATTAGAATAATCATATTTCTAGGGTCCCTAAACATCATTTTGACTTCCTTAGTGGTATATCCCCCCTCATCTTTCATTTATCAAAACCTTAGCATCATTTCCACTATCAAACCCTATCAACTTGTCTATCAACCAAATTGTCTTCTTGATCACTTATCCTCAATTTGCATATACCAAACATCATTATCAACCCTAGAACACCATCCCTTGCATATTTCACCTTACATTCATCAACCTTTCACATCATTACCAAGTCCAAAATCCAATCCTAACCTTCATTTTCATACTATAGAGTCATTTTCAACTCCTTTAGTCAACCTCCAAAACATCACTTCACATTTGTATTTGCATAGTTTGTCTAGGACATTTGCACCTTTCATATCAAAACCATACTTTATTTGGCATTTTCCTAGGTTGCATAACATCCTTAAACACCTAAGAATCCAAAAAAAATACTCATATCTACATCCCTAGGTATCATGCCAACACTCACTAGGACACAATCAGCTCAAAGACCTGAAGAACTTTATCAACCCTTATTTTTTGAGGCACCAACACAAATAAAACCTCATCCAAGACAAAAGAAGAGAAACAAAACCCAAAAACTCTTTAACAAAGACCAAATTGAGGCATCACAACCTTTACTTGCAAACCCCTTAAACATGTATCCACAAGATCACCATAACCAAGAGATGATGCAACAAACCCTAAACAATGCACCTACCATGAGGTTTCCTTCAAACACTTCCCCTACACATGGGATAGTTCAATGGAATCTTAACTTTGAACCTATATTCATGCCAATACCACTCAGAGTTGGAAGTGTACCAACCACACCTGAGGATGAACAAACACACTCCTTTGAATTAAGAAAACCCAACGCAAGTACCTTCAACTTTAATAGGCTAAACACACAACAAGGTATTGTACACCTAAGTGATGACTCTGATACTGACTATGGCATCACTAATGAGGAAATGGCTAGGGCATGTCAAGACAAAAATTTCAGCAAGAACTTCAAACTTTTGGTAGCCCAAGAAATTGTCAAATTCAACCTAAATGTGGAGGGACCTAAGTCCAAACATCAAACCAACACAACCATTGAAAATGTATAACCCATGATCAATTTGGATTTAGATAAGGGAAAACAACCTTTGGAGTTTTCAAACATAATAATGGCACCTATAAGGTCCCATCAAGAACCCACAATCAAAATCCTTAGAAGTACATTTGAACACATCAACATTAATCCCTTGTTTGATGAACCACAACTAATGAAGGGAAACAAGACTCTCCCTAAATATCCCAAGAGGACATTAAGACTTGATTTTAGTCACATGATGCAACAACAAGATGCACCTAAAGGGACTTGTGCTCTAGGAATTCTAGACATACCTCCTTTGGAGACAAATCAACAAAGTTTACCTTTGCTCCTAACTCTACAAAGTGTTATGACATCAAATGTTATGGAGCCTCCAACAAGTACACTGTGTGAAACATCAACTACATCCCTATTGATGTGCAAAGGAAAATTCTTATTGACATTACACCTATTCCCAAAAGGAATGCACCTCATGGTCAAATCAATATGATGTCCCAAGGAGAAACCTCTAACACACAAAAGTGCCAAAGTAACAATACAAACATGGTGGTCAATTCACAAGGACACAATCAACCACCTCAGCAACATCAACCTGCAATAGTCCAAGGACCTAATGTTTCCAACACACATTCAACCTATCAACAACAACATCAACCACAACAACAACAACCTCAAGTGGTACAAGGATCCAACGTCGCTAACTCATACTTTGATGTAAACCCCCTTGACTTACACGCAATGTATCAACAACAATTCCAACAACAACAAGCCTTTTTTGCTAAACAATAAGAGCAACTCAAACAACAATTGGAATATCAGAGCCTAGTTTTTTTTTAGTTATCCTCTGCAAGAAAGTTTCACAATTGAGTGGGAGTCTCGCAGTTGAGTGGGAGCAATGGCAGATGAGGGTAAGCTGAGGGTTGACAGGTTTAATGGGTAGAACTTCCAGTTATGGAAGATGCAAATGGAAGACTATCTATATCAAAAGGTTTTATGGAAGCCATTGGAAGGCAAAGCCAAGAATCAGGGAGCTATGTTAGAGGCTAAATGGGATCTTTTGGATAGAAAGACACTCAGAAGCATTCGATTATGCTTGGTACCATCAATGGCATTTAATATTACAAAAGCAAAGACAACAGAAGATTTGATGAAAACCCTGGCAACACTGTATGAAAAGCCCTTCACTTCAAACAAGGTATTTCTCATGAAGCATTTATTTAATATGAAAATGGCAAAAGGTGGATCTATTGTAGATCATTTAAATGAGTTTAATACTATTACTAGTTAGTTATCTTTTGTCGGTATCAATTTTGATGAAGAAATTAGGGCTCTCTTGATTTTGTGTTCTTTGCCTGAAAGTTGGAATGGCTTGGTAATGGCAGCGAGTAATTTTGTTCCTGGATCTAGTACCCTAAAATATGATGATGTGATCAGTGTTGTTTTGAGTGAGGAAACTTGTAGGAAATCCTTAGGTGGATCTACATTAGGAAGTACTTTGAATGCACAAAGCAAGGGAAAAATGACTGAGAGAGGAAGTAACTACGGAAATCATGGGAAATCAAGAGGAAAGTCAAAGGGGAGGAGGTCTCAATTGAGAGGACCAAATAATTGCTGGTACTATGGGAAACAAGGGCACAAAAAGAAAGATTGTTAGAATCGAAAGAAAAATGAAGGAGATAAATTAGATGAAGACAAGGAGGCAAATGTGGTAAGTAACAAATCCGAAGAGGATGCTTTGCTTTTGTCTTTAGAAAGTGTAGATGATTCATGGGTTTTAGATTCTGGTGCTTCCTTTCATGCTACACCTCAAAGAGGTTATTTCATTGATTATGTCCAAGGGAATTTTGGGCTTGTCTATTTGGGGGATAATGAACCCTATCAAATTGTTGGAAAGGGAAAAATTAAGATTAAGTTGCAGAATGGGAATCATTGGCTACTACATGAGGTAAGACATGTTCCAAGGCTGAGTAGCATTTAATTTTAGTAGGGCAACTCGGTGATGAGAGTTGTGTAGTTACTTTTAATGATAAAAATTGGAAGGTTTCAAAAGGTTCCCTTGTAGTAGAAAAAGGTGTGAAAGTAGGTAACTTATATCTTTGTACAGGTCATATTGTTCCTTCTACTTTGATTATTTCAGAGAAAAATGAATGTTCAGGAACGATTGCTGCAGTTGAGCAGGGAGAACAAATAGTTGTTGTAGATTCTGATACAGCACTGTGGCACAACTAACTTGGGCATATAAGTGAGAAAGGTATGAAAGTACTTCATTCAAAGAAAGTTTTACCAGGTCTGAAATGTGTTAATATGGATTTCTATGAAAGTTGTGTGTATGGAAAACAAAAGAGAGTGAGTTTTGTAAAGACTGGGAAGGAAAACAAAAAGGAGAAATTAGAGCTTGTGCATACAGATGTATGGGAGCCAGCTTAGGTATCTTCCCTTGGTGGCTCTCATTATTATGTTACATTTATTGATGACACAACTAGAAAAGTATGGGTTTATTTCCTTAGACAGAAATCTAATGTATTTTAAACTTTTAAGAAATGGAAATGCTTGGTTGAAAATGAGACTGGTAAGAAATTAAAATGTCTCAAATCTGATAATGGTGGCGAGTATTGCAGTCATGAATTTGAAGATTATTGCTCCTCTAATGGTATTTGTAGACAAAAAACTATTCCAAGGACTCCACAGGAAAATGGAGTGGCTAAACGCATGAACAGGACTATAATGGAGCACGCAAGGAGTATGAGGTTGCATGTTGGGTTGCCCCTACACATGTGGGCGGAGGCTGTCAATACTATAGTATATTTGATTAATAGAGGTCCCTCTACTCCTTTGGACTATGGTATTCTAGAGGAGGCATGGATTGGTAAGAAGGTGAGTTATTCTTTTCTCAAGACCTTTGGTTGCGAAGCTTTTCCCCATATAGACTCTGAAAATAGAACCAAGCTAGAAGCTAAATCAAAGAAATGTGTCTTTGTTGGATATGGCACTAATGAATTTGGTTATAGGCTTTGGGATTTTGAAAATCATAAAATTTTTAGAAGTTGGGATGTCATATTCAATGAGAAAGTTTTGTACAAAGATCTATTGAAGCAACATGAGAAGAAAAAAGATGATTATGTAGTGTTGGATGATACTCCAAAAGTTGATGTTCCAGCCATTCCTCATGATGTGCAACAACAAAAAATACCACACACACCGGTGAATGTTAGATGGTCAATGAGGCAAATTAGACCTCCATAAAGATTTTCTCCCTCTTTGTATTATATTTTACTTACTGATGCTGGTGAACCTGAAAGTTATGATGAAGCTATGGAGGTAGATACTAGGATTCAGTGGGAGTCTGCAATGAAAGATGAAATGGACTCTTTGTTGAAGAATAAGACATGGGATTTGTGCAAGTTGCCTGCAGGTAAAAAGACTTTACAAAATAAGTGGGTTTATAGGTTGAAAGAAGAGGAAGGAGGTAAGAAAAGATTTAAGGCCAAGTTAGTTGTAAAAGGATTTGCACAGCAAAAGGGAATTGATTTTGATGAGATATTTTCTCCTGTTGTTAAAATGACTTCTATTTGTACTGCTTTAAGTCTTGTGGCTACTCAAAATTTCCATTTAGAGTAGTTGGATGTTAAAACATCCTTCCTTCATGGTGATTTGGATGAAGAAATCTATATGGCTCAACCACAGGGATTTGAGGTCAAAGATAAGGAGAACTTAGTGTGAAAATTGAAGAAAAAATTATATGGCTTGAAGCAAGCACCTTAGCAATGGTATCTAAAATTTGATAGGTTTATGCATGAGCATGGCTATAATAGGTCTCATTCAGATTATTGTGTTTATTTTAAGAGGTTGGATGATGATAGCTACATTATTTTATGTTTATATTTTGATGATATGCTTGTAGCTGGATCTAATATGGATCATATTAAGGGGCTGAAATGCCAGTTAGCACATGCATTTGCTATGAAGGATTTGGGGGAAGCAAAACAAATCCTTGGTATGAAGATTTGCAGAGATAGGAAGAATAGAACATTGATGCTATCTCAGGCTGATTATGTTGAGAAGTATTGCAACGTTTCTCTATGGAGGATGCTAAAGTTGTCAGCACACCTCTATTTGGTCATTTGAAATTGACTAAGGAGATGTGTCCTAAGAAACAAGAAGAGGAGGATAAGATGTCCAAGGTACCCTATGCTTTAGTTGTAGGAAGCTTGATGTATGTTATGGTATGCACTAGGCTAGATATTGCCCTCACAGTGGGAGTCATTAACAGGTATATGAGTCATCCAAGATTTGAGCATTGGAATGTTGTCAAGTGGATTCTTAGATATTTGAGAGGAACATCCAATAAGTGTTTACACTTTGGGGGCTCTACTACTAACTTACAGGGCTATGTTGACTCAAATTTGGTAGGGGATATTGATACCAGGCAGAGTACTATAGGTTATGTCTTTACTATTGGTGGGGCAGCCGTGAGCTGGGTTTTTAGGTTACAGAAGATTAATGCTCTATCCACTATAGAGGTAGCCAAGGAGATGATATGGCTTCCGTTCTTCTTGGAAGAATTGGGACATCCTTCGAAGGATAATTATTTTTTCACAGATAGTCAAAGTGTCATTCATCTTTCAAAGAATTCAGCTCTGCATTCTAAGACCAAACACATACAGTTGCAGTACCATTTCATTCGGTCAGTTTTGGAGGATAGACAGTTAAAGTTGTAGAAGATACATACCAATGACAATCTAGTAGATATGTTGACAAAGGTTATAACAAGGGAGAAGCTGAACTACTCTTCAACTTCGATTGGTCTTTTAGACTGAACATAAATAAAAGAACAACAGAGTCCAGGGTGGTTTGATCCAGTGGGAGCCCCATGTGGTAGTGGTATTGCTATAGGATCAATCTCCAAGTGGAAGATTGTTGTTTAGTGTGGATCCTAATCAGTCCCCAAGTGGGAGATTGTTAGATTGTGGTGACTGATCAGGAAAGTATTGTACATACTTCATAATTGGTGGGGTTTAGGGCATCGGCCCAAAAAAAAAAATTTGGGTACTATTCACCATTTGTAGAAAATTTTTGGTACTATTCGCCATTTGTAGATTTTCCACTAAAGTTATGGCTAATTATGGCAACCATGTTATAAACCTAAATTAGTTTAATAATTGTATAAAAAGGTTTAGGGTTGGGTATTTTTATATATGTTGTGATGCAAAATTCGTTCTTGTGGTGGTATTGAGCTGTAAGGGATTATGAATTGTAATCAGGTTGTAATCACTGGATTGTAATAAGATCAAACTTTCTATTTGGTGGATGTAGCCTAGGGATTGGGTGAACCATGTTAAATCTTGGTGCCTTGTGTTCATTTCTGTGTGATCTATTATTTTCTATTATTTGTTATATTTGCATGTAGTTTTTATTTCTGTCCGTGATTTATCCTAACACCAACATGTGTTACAATAGGGACCCTTTTTTGTTTGAGGTACTAACATACCTCCACCACCTAGTGACATATCACCAAACTCATCAGATATAAAAATGTTAGAACTGAGTAGACATAGCTCACACCATAGCAAACAATCTACTCATCGGCACAAAAGACTTGAAGGGAAATCTATCATGCAAAACCCTAATGAAGAGCTAGTGCAACAATTCAAACAACTTTCTAAACAAGTTGAGGCATTGGGAGCCCAAAAGAAGTAGGCTTTATATACAAAAAAGGACCTACATCCTAATCCATTGGACAAAATTTTGTATATGCCTCCATTCCCAAAACACTTTCAGGCTCCAAGGTTTGAGAAATATCGAGGAAAAGGAAACCCTATTGATCACATCCAAGAATTTTGTGCCTCTTGTACCAAACTCAGTGATGAGCCCACTTACCTCATGAGATTGTTCCCTCATTCTCTAGGTGGGCCTGCACTTGAATGGTACTCCAAACTTCTTGGTACTATCAAATCTTGGTTAGAGCTAGTAGACAAGTTCATCTCCCACTTTTCCTTTAACATTACGAATGAAGTGACACTTTCTAATTTGTGCTCAACTAAACAAAAGATGGGAGAACCATTTATCACATTTTTACTGCATTGGAGAAGCTTAGTCAGTCAATGCTCACTAGACATTCTTGAAGAACAACAAATTAATCTATGCATTGAAAACTTAGTCCTAGACTTGATGTATGAACTTAAAATCAAGAGTCCAAGCACCATTTCTAAACTAATGAAAAAAGGGGCTAGCATTGAAGATGCTCTTATCCATAAAGGAATCCTCAAGATAAAAAAGGAAAACACAAACACCAACTCATCTAATTACAAGGAAAAAAATTTCTCCAAAAATAAGAATGTGACCAATGATGGCATTGGGGATGTTTGAATGATTAGCATAACACAACCTCAACTAACTTTGAAAGGTGCAAACCTTACAAACTCACAAACTCCCAGTCAACCATCAACCCCACAATAGAAGATCAAGACTTCCATGTCGAACAAACCTCAGAGACATCCTAGAATCAAATACAGGAAATTCACACCATTGTGGATACCTCTTGAGACTGCACAACAATAGTTACTCAATAATAACTTCCTATAGTTACCCCTGATCAAAGATGAACTATTAACTAAAGCAGATTGGTGGGATGATAAAAAATACTATGATTACCACCATACCAAAGGACATAAAACCTCATCATATTTCCAACTAAAGCATGCAATACAAGATCTTATTGATGATGGTGTAATCATAGTCGATCCATCACTGCTAGCATCAAACTTTGATTACACTATCTTCAAATATCCTTTGGGTAATCATGACAAAGAGAAACCCTCCAGTTCAAACTCAAACTCACAAGGTAATGTGAATTACATGCGCAGTGGATATGACTACACCATTAACTGTTTCAATGAGTTAGATTCCCACATATCCACATTCACCTTAAATATTGAAGACCCTCATTGTGTTATCACTACATGTTGTACCGAGATAACCCTACCTAAAGCCCCATCTAGACCTACTTATCCTACTAGACCTACACCCCCTAGTAGACCTATTGCTCCTACTTCATCTAATTATAGCCTTGTTGAACAACTTGGCAAGACCCCTACACAATTATCCATCTTGGACCTACTATGTACATCTCCCCAACATCAGAAGATCTTGGATCAAGCCCTTAAGGAGTTAGTAGTCCCAGATAATAGTGATGTTGCCCAGTTTCAAGCCATGGTTGGGAACCTATCTGCCATACATCATATCACCTTTTGCCCTTGGGATATTCCTAAGGAAAAACCTAGCCACAATGATCCCCTTCATCTCAAAGTCTTCATCCATAATGTCAAAGTTAGACATGTCTTAACAGATGGAGGAGCAGGACTGAACATCTATATTCTTAAGGTTGTCAAAGGTTTGGGTTATTCTAAAGATGATGTGGATCCCTCTCAAAGAATCACAATAAAAGCTTATGATGATGGTGAACATTTCTCCAATGGCATCATCTTATTGCCCATCAGAGTTGACCTCGCTATTGAAGACACATTAGTCCATGTCCTAGATATAGAAATGAATTGCAACATGATACTAGGATGCCATTGGCTTCATGTTATAAAAGCAGTACCCTCTACATATCATCAATGTCTACAATTTTCCTATAACAACATGGAGGTTACCATCCCTGGTGATCCAGACCCTTTCCAATTTTGTGCTAATCTAAGAGATGCTATTGCATACCAAGTCCCAACAAAAAATGAACCACAACCCATAGATTCTTCTAAATATCTAGATGCAGATATACTCCTCAGTAAGGCCAAGGAAAAGATGAAGATTGAAGATAATGGGTGTGGAGAGTACTTTATGTCTCAAGTATCACACATTAGGGAGTCACCAGTTTCTCCCTAATATTATGGTAAATCGCAACTATTGTGAGCACAACATTCTGAGATTAGTACACAAAATACCACACTTCTACCAATGAGAATACTTCTGTTTGTATGGAGAAAGCACAAACAAATGAAAAACCCACTTTGATATCTCCTAGAAAGTATGGGCTTGAGTTTACTATCATACAAAAATAAGGCTATGATTGATGTAGTGGTCTTGGATCTCTAAAACAAGGTAAAATTGAACCTATCACTACGAAAGGATGACCTCCTAGTTTGGGGCTTGGATTTAAACCACTACGAATAGGTCCTCCTAGTACCACAGTACCTACGTGTAAGACTATGGATGTTTTGAACGATGAAAAGGCATCTGAGGATATCCCACCTAAAACCAGAAATCCTCTAGTTTCTAAGCATAATCCCAATGATACCACTAAATCAAATACCCATATATCTACCTTCAACCAAAGCCCATTCAAAAGTGATGATGACATCCCCTTGAGTTATCCTAAATTGTTGTATTGGGACCAATTTGGACCACCAATTTTGGATCAATTTGAAAATGATGATGCTCTTGCAATAGACTTTGAAATCTATGAAGGCATTAAAATTCGTGATCATACAGAAGAAATTTCTCCTAAAGATAACACATCAGCATATTTTGGGGAATCAATTACATCTTCTAGATGCAAAGAAAAAATTGATAAGAATAGGTCTCTTGGTGAAAACCAAAAGGCACCATTAGACCGTGAAAAATTAAAAGCTAAGCAGCTTCCAAGGATACAAGATAAATAAGATGATGCCATGAATATAAGTATTTCAGTGTTCAACATGCCACAAAGTCTTTTTGAGTGCTCTTGATCAGCCTTCATGTGAGAAGTCGTTGGTCTCAATTCTCTCAATCCTCCCTAATATCTAGTTGTTTATTCCCAAATCCAATGACCTAATTTTCTCAACACCCAAGATCAAATCTTTATCCAACAACCCTTTGCATATGTCATCATCAATGACATCCCATACAAAGAATAATTTGACCCATTTATCCTTAGATGCCTTGATTTGCAAGAGGCAAACATTATATTACATATGGTATACAATGGTATATCTCAAGGTCTTTCTAGTGGTTTGATCTTAGCTATAGACCTAGAACGACTCCTACATAGTTATGGTCAGTTGTGTGTCAAAAAATTATCAGTTAGCAGCACCAACAATAGATTTCTTCTCAACAATCATCAACAACATTCATGATTCTATCTAAAAGTCTTGAAAAAATATCAAAAAATGGCAAAAAAATTTGACAAAAATATCACAAGAAATGAAAAAAAACCTTTAAAATATCAAAAAATAGCAAAAAGTCATGAAAAAATGGATGCCTTGATGAAAACCTAGCAAACAGGCATCTTGGCATGAAAATTTGAGTCAAGAGAAAAATTTCATCCAAAAGTGAAAACCTGGAAAACAGGCACTTTGGGCAAGTACCATGGTGAAAACCTAGCAAACAGGCACCATGTGTAATCAGTTGTTGCTCCTCCATCTATCGAGATTCCATTTGGTTGTTTTTCCCCATTTGTCATTCCTTGATCATATCCTTCATCTTGCAAGACATCCTTGGCTCCTTGACCCTGGCTCATGAACTAGTTAATATCCATTGTTATCTTACCTAACACATTACCAGTCTACACATACTATGTCATTGGCCTTTGTACATAGTTTGAATCTTGTCTGGGAGCATATTACCTACACAGTACATGAGTTTGAACTTGAACTGGGGTCATACCCCTAAGCGCTTTTTATCCATTGGACCTACTACATAACAGATTGGAGCTAACACGTGTATATGCTTTTATGATCCTAAAAAAATCACTAAAAATCATAAAATGTCTTTAAAAAATCACTAAAAATCATAAAACGTCCTGAAAAAATCCATAAAAATATAAAATGTCCTAAAAAAATCACTAAAAATCATAAAATGTACTGAAAAAATCATTAAAAATCATAAATGTCTTGAAAAAAGCACTAAAAATCATAAAACATCCTTAAAAAATCCATAAAAATCATTAAATGTCCTGAAATAAACCCTAAAAATTGTAAAATATCATGAATAAACTAGTCACACAAAAAACATCAAATATCCTCAAAACCCCTAAAAATACAAAACCCATCAAAATAAACTTGTAATAAATCTTGTAAATAGTCACTATGGATAACACCCCTTTTGTCTAAACACTTGCACTTCAATGACAATCACACCTATCTGAGCAATGTGAACCAACAATCAATCCAACATGTCACCATGGACCTATCGATTGAATCAACAATCACAACCATCACATGATCAACCTATCAAACACTATCTTAAGACCTCAAACACTAAAAAGCAAGTACTAATGGACAAGAATAGCTATTGGCTCACGTTGTCTAGTGAGTGATTTATTTTTTCTTTGTTTTTCTTTGATAATATTCCTATGCTACTCAATGATATAAACTAATCTATGAGAGTGGTCAAGATTTTTCATGGTCATCTTTTATTTTCTATCTATTAAAATGTACCTTTGAGAGTCTGGGACATGTATATATGCCTTAGGAAGGACAAGGTCATTTTTTTGTCTACATCATGCTTGTTTATGCAAAAGGCTTGCATTTGCGCTCTAGCCCTTTATGCCATGATGCATTGCATTCTATTTGCCATATCAAAATAAAGCTCCAATAACATATAGTGCACTTTAAAAAAGAAAAACTCTTATCATCATACTAACTATTCCTCATCTCATCTACTCCATCTTTTGTGTCTTCTTCATCCACTACCTTGCATCACATTATCGAAAAATTGACCTATCATATGCATATCTCAGTCAATTTCTCGAGGGGGCACCCATATATATCATTCCTATTGGGGCATGTTGATATGGCCTTCTCATCATTATTCTTTGACACAATTCTCTAAATCACATTGTATCAAAGAGGGGCAAAATGTAGACGCTCAAAAATGGTTCGCATCTACAATTTCATCAAAATAAAGCTCCATTTGACATATAGTGCACTCTTTGAAATCAATAGTCTTCACCTCATTCCAACTGGTGCTCATATCATCTCTTTCATCTTCTTTCTTTCATGTCTTCATTCACCACCATGATCATGTGTTCTAATACACCAAATCATCTTCATCTTGCATTCCTACATTCTTGCATCATCCTGCACTATCTATCAACCTTCTAGGGCTTTCCACCTAGTCTAGCGTTATTCTAACCTTTTTTTGACTAATTTTTACCAATTGTGACCATATTTGACTAATTTCACTCATGTTCTAACCTCTTTCCACCATTTTGGGCACTCACACAAAGTTTCAAGTCATTTTGAGTCCAGTCAGACTATTTTTGGCCCCTGGAGCCTTCTAGGGCACATTCTACACCTTTTGAGCACACTTGGGTTTCCAAGTGCACAATGGGTGCACTTGGTACTGTCATGGTGCACTTGGTCTTACCAAGTGTGCACTAGGCACACTTGGGTGAGTTTTGGGCGCACTTGGGGTAGTAGGATGCCCAGAACTGCTCTCGGAGCCCCTATGTTGCACTCCGGAGGCCATAACTTTTGCGTTTCAAATCCAATTTTCAAAATTTTAGTTGTGTTGGATTCATATCTTTGTTGTGAAAAAATTGGGCTATAATTTTAGTTATTTGGTCAATACCTTTAGTGGTAACCCTTGAAAATACTCTCAGGCCCCTAGATCAACATCACTTTACATACTAATTCATCCTGTTTTCCCATTCCACTAACTCTGATCTTTTGGCCAACCTGATTGTATCTCAATAGTGTCTATCATCATTCATATCCTCTTTCACATCAATTTCACATAATTCTAGAACCATTTCAACATCATCAAGAACCATTTCAAATTAACTCAAAACCATTTTAGATCAACTCGAAATCATATTAAATCAAATCAGAATCACCCCAAATCTACTTGAAATCACTTGAAATTAATCCTTATCAATCCATAACATGTCAAACATCCTAAATCAATCATCATTTGTCCATTCCTAGGTATTTTTGTGGCTTTTAGTGCCTTAGGAACCTATCAATCTATCAAATCCTATCAATCTGACCTTAGTATTGTCATGGCTCTCAATGCTAGGTCAAACTATCATTCATATCATCTAATCTTTGACATTGTTGAGTATCTTAGTGTTAGATCATAGCATTATCAAACATTTTAATAATATGGACTACATCCATCGATATTATTATGATCAACCTTATCAATCAATCTCGATCTTGTAGCATTTACAATATCGGTTAAATGTTGCATATCTTTAATTCATGTCATGTGTCTTCTGCATGTTATCATTTCAATCCATCAATCAATTTGACCATGGCTTTGGTCTATGCATCATCATCATATTCAATCTCCATTATCATCACATTTTATCAAAGGATACTGTTGCACTTATTTGGTCAATTTGGCCAATCATTTACTATTTTTCTCTATAGGATTAAGCAACCCATGATTTAATCCTATGTCATTCCACTAATTATTCTTCTTAACTAACCTTTTCAATTAATTGGTATTTTACTAATTAATTGGTTCATCATTCACAAACCATGGAAATTCTCAATTTCCTAAGTCATATTTTCCTCCATTAATTCCATTTTCATTAATTTCTATTTTGTGGAATAAAGGATTTTTAATTCAAATATTCCACACAATATTGACATCATTATTACACTTGGGTGTGACACCTAGTGGGTTCTCCATTGACACATGGCTAAGATATGCCATATTCCATATATTCTTATTCCCTTATGCATGTCTATATTTGGCTTCATTCATCATAGATTCTTGGCTTTAAGTGGGCTTGAGGTGTCATATGACACGTCATAGATTCTCAACCATATTTAGCCTTTTTTGACTTCCAAGCATTATAAAATCCTACAGTTGGCATCTTGTGTCATATGCATCATGGATTCTCAAAGGAATCTTGTGGCAAGTTGCATATCTATGGGTGACAAATCCAATGCTCTCACCTTGAGTGTTGATTATATAATGAGCTCTCTTTCTCTCATTTCTAGTCCCTAGTTTTCTCATGTTTTCACTCCATTTCTCACACTAAAATCACAACTTCAAGTATTCTCATAGCACTATCATCACCATAGACTTTTGCTTCAATATTGTGTGCATTATAGAAAATTTTGGAGCTACATCATTTGGAGAAGAAAGAAGGACATGTGAGCTACAAATGAAAGAGGGAGTTTTAATATCATTTTGCTACCTTTCTATTAGTTAGGTTTTCATGGTAGACTAGTGGGTGTCAATGTATGTTTAGTGAGTTTGTGATTTGCTCATAGCATGTTAGACATTAGCCCATTTTCTGGTCCTACACATTGCATGTATGCTCTACACTTTATAAGGATATGAAGATACTATGAACATGTTGGGATATCCTCTTCAATATTTTCACTCTATGATTCAACATTCCCTTCAGTACATTCACTTTTAGTTGACTATCCTAGCTGGAGCTTTAGTCTCCACTATAGAAATTTCTTACTCTGTCCCAACCATTTTTCTTTTGTGATAGGACCAGTTTATTCACTAGCCCTTTCTGATTTGTCATCTATTGTTTCATTTTTACTTTCTTCCATGGTCTTGAGTTGTTCTTTTAGAGTGGAAACTTCATTTATACTATTATATATTTTCCTTTAGCTCCTTCACCCTCTATCCCAACACATAGATCTTCTTGAGCTCCTCCTTGTACAATTTCCTGGTATCAATATGTTCTTTAAAAGTCTAGGCAAGTTATTCTTCAATTTGTCCCACTTTTTCCTCATTCATAAAGGAGAAGTAATTCAGACAACTTGAGATTTCACTTCCATCCATTGAATCTAATGTCCATATAATAGCATTCTTTTGGGTTGTATCTTAAATATCGATTAATTGGGGCTTATTTGTCTCAAGATCAAAGCTCCATACAACCAACATTTTTGAATCAATATTAAATCACTGCGTCTTTGTAGCCCTTTTTCACTAGAAGCCTCATATAAAATAGATTTCTCATACCTCCTAATCTGATCAAGTAAAAATGTCTTTCCCAAATCCCATCCTAGCATTTACAACATGCCACTCCTCTACACAAGGTCTCTTTCTTCAGCAACTTTCATTATTTCACTCTTAGGATCGTATGCTAGTAACTTCTCAATAAGTTCTTTAGTTTTTTCCTCTGACTCCATTGGTTTTAATGTCAATGTTAGATCACTTTTTTTACCTTATACAAAATTTTTTTGAATTCCTTAGACTTAATAAAGTCATCATCCTCAAAAAATGTTTCTTCCTGGATGATCCTATCATCTAGTCTTCCAACTACTAATTTCAAATCTGTTAAGGATCTTTTTGCTTCCTTTATCCCCTCTTGCAAATAGTTTTTCTTTTTTTAATCAGAAAAATGTTGCCTTTTTCTAGGCATCAATTATAAAGTCTTCTCCTTGACCTTTTTGGACCTATGGACAATCTTTTTCCTTTTGTTCCCCCTAGCCACCCATGTAGATGTCTCGGGTTGATCTTCTTATTATTCTAACTCCACATCTAATTCTAGAGAATCCAGGTTTATGCTATCTTCCTCTCCTAGGTCTTGTGGAAATTGTAACACGATATGATAATAATTATATAGTAAGTTTTCAAGCATAAATGGATAGGTAGCTTCTAAACAAAATCCCTCAAAGTCAAGGCCATTTTTCTTTATCTCCCTTTCCACTCTTTGGATATCTCCAAATTTCCTCAAGCTTTCTTCCACATCCTTCTCAATTAGATTGTTTCTGATTATATATTTTTGACATAATTCCTTCTTGTTTGGGAGAGTATAATTTCTAATTTCTTTGATGACATTCCTTACTACATTTTCAAGATCATATATCATATATGGTGAAGAAGAAAAGTTATAATGTCTCAGTAACTCATGAATTTGACAATGGATTCTTTGCCAATTGTAAAGTTACCAATATTAAAACATTTACATAAAAATGGTCCCTTCTAGAACTCAGGTCCTAGGTATTCCCTATCCAACATAATGAGTTTCTATAAGAACTTCATTATTCTTATCCTAGTAGATATATACTTTGGTAGTATGTGTAGCAGCTAAGAGAATGCATAGATTCTCATGATTGAAATTATTTGAAATTAAAATACTCCTCACCAATTATTATCTAACTTGGCATCATCCTTTAGATAAAAGGGCCTCAACACTCTCCTTGTGATTTTAGGAATTTTATCTTGTTGGGCACCCAACATCTTCATAACAACAAAGCTAAAATTATTGAAAATTAAATAGAACTAGAATAAGGATAGTGCTTATCCTATAGTTGAGTTGAGAGTTGCATTGGAAAATATACATCAAGGTTTGATGCTTGGTCAATGAAATTAGTGTTGAAGTATCCTATGTTCTTGTACAAAATCAAACTCATAAATAGTGAATAGTGATGGAATTTGAAGTTTCCAAATTTCCCCCTTTGGGTAGGAGCAATTTGTTCTTGCATATTTTTAATGATATACTTCACATAATCATATTTAATGTTTTTTAATCGATCTTGAATGTTCAAATCCATAAGGTAGGTTCCTCTATACACCATATCTGATCTATCACTTCCAAGCACCTTGTGCAAAACATAGATTGTATTTTCCATATAATTACATAATTTATCAACTAGTAGCATCTTATCCACCTTTTTGGGGATATCCCCAACTAATTTGAACTCATATGGAATGTGGTGGATTATTGCCTTTCCAATGTAAAACCTAACATGCCTTTCAATGTTTTCTTGAAAATCTTGGATATCAATGTCCACTCTCATTTGGCCTTCAAGTCCAAAATCTTAAATGAAAGAGGCATGATCAAGTGTGCATAATATTCTTATGAAAGGAGTTTTTTCTAGGGTTATATCTTGTTATAAGGGCCTTTAACAAGTCTACATCAACAAACACCTCAAGAAAGTATAAGATTTGAAAAATTTATTCTCCATGGGTTTTAGGTTGCTAGCTTCTTAAATCTATTGCTATAGAAAAACATGAATAATTCAAACTCATTTGTATTTGGGAAAATGGAAGCTCTACAATACATGTATAGATCATTGAAACTAGGTTCATTTGCTCAATTTTTCATTTGACAATCTATGTAGGAGTGAAGCCCATTCATCTGCATATTTATTTAGCTTACTCTGCTTGGTTTTGCCAATATTTGAAGTTGATGCTTGAATAATTTCTGCCACTTTGGATTTCCCCTTGTCACCTCTATTTTCAGACATCTCTTCTCTCTAAATAGACCCTGGACTCTGAAATTCTCAAGAAACAATTTAGCAATCTAAGAGTTTGATCACTTGTGCAACTCAATAGTTCCTTCTAACTTTGGCAACTAGTATTTTTCTTGGTCATGGAGAATGTATTTAAGTAAGAGTGTGTCCCATCAAATTTATTTATTAAGTTCAATGTTTTCATGCATGAGGATTCAAATTTGTTAATAGGTGTATCACTTCATAATTTTGGCAATGTTTATAGCCAACTAAGCCTTCTTATTTTATGCAAATAATTTTGATTGGTTAGAAACTCTTATCTTTTTCATATCCTATGAAATCACTTTATCTACTTCATTTCTAGGGTTTCCAATTTTATCCTTCACTAGACTTTTCCTTTCTTCATAACTATGTGAACTTGACTACTAGAAACCTCCACTTTTATGCTCAATAGTTTATTGGACAATTGAAGATCTTAATTAACAAACTCCTCTTAAGTTGTGATCTTATGCTAGCTATTAGCATCACTTCATTGTATCATCATAAATATTTGAAAGTAGACCTTAGTTCTTACATTCACCTTTAGTCATAACTTTGGAAAGTATCAAAATATATCTTACAGTATTGCCCTTAGCTTTCAACCATAACATCAGAAAAACTTTTATAACTCACTTATATCTATATGCTTCTCTTTGGAATGTAAGATTAGAAGACTCCACACATAAATGGAAATACCTTTTGCACATAGACGTTCAAGACCTAAGTGTAAGATTAGGATATCCTTCAGACATGACTTATACACTTACGCTTTCTTTTAGATTGTATCATCATAACTCTCTTTAAGACTTAAGAATTTTAGCTTCTAATATTATGTTCAAATCTTAGAATGTATGTTCGGGATGCATTTTCACTTTCATCAAAAAAAACCTATGACCTTATGTTCAAAACTCTAAGTGTATGATTGAAACATACTTAGACTTTATAAATAGAACTTACGATGATAGGTTCAAGACTTAGGCATAGGTTCAAATATTTGTACAACAACCTTTATGATGCTATGCTCACACTTAATCATGAGGTTTGGGGGAGTATAGAATATTTGCATTTGGACTTTTGACTTTCCACTCAAACAATAAGACTTAGGAAAATTAAAAATGTCAACCATAGGATAATCTTTTTTTACTAAGTGCATGACATGACTAAAACATTTGAACATGCCCTTGAGCTATAATGGGTGACTTAAATTTTTTAACCCAACCTAAGGAAAGGATTGACCAATTTAGGGTCTCTTTCAACTAAAATATCTTCAACAAAAAGCATGGAAACCCTAATTGCACTCATTCACCTAATTTTCACAATATTTTTCAAAATTTTGGAAAGGTGAAAATGCAAGCCATCACATCCTTGACATTTGGTCTCTCTTTTCTTTGCATACACAAATGATAAATCTCATCTATGGGAAACACATAACAATTTTCATAGTCCCATACATGGTTAATGTAGTATTATTAGACCTTTCCCTATTACTACAAAGAATTTTGATCTATGGATGTGGTTCAAGGAGGGTTATGAATAACTAGGGTCAAAGGCACACATAACTATCCAAACACTTGTTGAGTATACACAATGGAAGAAAATGCACAAAGGAAAACACCAAGGAGAGAGAGAACAAAAACACTTTTATTGATTCATCAAATGATCAAAATACATGCCCAATTGTAAGGACTTCTAGGTTATGACCATATACAAAATATAACTTCAAGATCTATGATCTAGCTTAAAATTCACAATTCTAGAAATATCTACTTTGAACTCTCTAAATCATGCCTAACCTAAACCTAAACACCCTTATTATACTTGGCAAAATATCTTACAAAAGATTCTAGATAACTAAATAATAGATAGGCCAAAATTAAAATAGTTAGCACTCATCTGAAGACAAGATCCTATCATTAAATTCAACATCCAAATTAAATATGTAAGTTGGCTCATACTAAGAACTACTCGTGAAAAACTTGGTCAAAGAAGGAACTGATCATCAGAAAATATCAAGTTCAATCAACACATCAATGAACACTCAGTTAACACTAGACAACTTTGTCAACATTGGATAACTTGGCCAATATTGGATAACTCAACAATAATTGGAACTCTAAAGCAACTAGAACATGGGAGTAATTGGAACTCGAAAGTAATTGGAACTCAATAGTAACTATAACTTAGAAGTAATTAGAACTCAATAGTAATTGGTAGCCTATATAGACTATATAGACTATGGTAGCCTTATAGGTTGTATATCTGAGAAAGAGCCTTCTGTCAATGTTATCAATATCCGAGGACCCAAAAAATGAGTGTGTGGTCACCACTCGAAGAGCGCAATTTAACATCGCAGGACCACCAGTTTCGTCAGCACCATCAGCTCCATCAAAAAGTCGATAAAATATCTTGGAACACCTTGGGAACATGCCAGCCCAAATCTCCATTTTAGACCTTCTCCGCACTAGTCCTGTGTACGAAGACATCCTTGATAGTGCTCTCATAGAATCCTGTGTCCCTTCTGATATCAATGCTACTGATTTTTGTAATCTTGTTGGACACCTTTCATCCTCATGTGCCCTATCTTTCAAACCCACCGACATACCCGCGGTTGAGCCAGAACACACCCTTCTACTTCGCATAGCCATCATGGTATCCAATTTTGCCGTGAAAAGAGTAATGATAGATAATGGATCAGCCTTGAACATTTGCACCCTAAAATTCATAAAACAAGCTGGGTATACTAAGGCAGATATGATCAATGAGGTTATCACCATCAAAGCTTATGACAACTTGGAAAGGACCACAGAAGGGACTATTTTGCTACCAACCAAGGTTGGGCCGGTCATCCAAGAAATAGTTTTCCATGTTGTTGATCTAAACCTACCATTTAACATCCTCCTCGGTCGCCCATGATTTCATGCTATGAAGGTCGTTCCATCCACCTACCATCAGTGCATCAAATTTTCGCATCAAGGCACTGAGGTAACCATCCATGTCGATCTAGAACCCTTTGCTTACTGCAATACGGTTGAAGCTTCATATACAAACCATTGCCCTAGAATAGACATCGACACAGCCATCACCAGCTCATCCTACACTTATAATGATGCAGAAACCATCCTCGTCTCCACCCTATCTACTGTAAAGATCAACAACAAAGGTTGTGCAGAATATAGTCTATCAGATGCATTTGTTGTCGGAGCAATCCCACTTGATCCACATACCCATGGACAGCCAACATATCACAAAGCTAAGGAGATTCCACCTCCTCGATACAAATGGTTTGGCCCAACCACCTTTGTGTCCTCAAAAATGCCTCTTCATGAGGAGCTCACTCCAGATATCAACAATTGGTTACATAAGGATGCACCTCCAAGAAATCAAGCATGCCTTGATCACTTCAGCCAGAAGTATCCCCAACAACATAAGCTCATCACTAAAAAATGGAACTATCAAGGAGGTGGACTAGGACCAGAAGAAAGGGCCATGCAATGTCCCATTGAAGCACATAATTGGGAAACGAAGTCAGGTCTTGGCTTTGGCATACCCACAACTGGGGGTACCAACAAGAACAATCACGCTTTTTCGAACATCCACCGCGACCTTGTCGAAATCAAAGACATTCCTAAGGAAGTTGAAAAGAGAGCCTACGATGATATGCTAGACCAAATCTTCCTAGGAGACTTTGTTCTCCAAGAACTATCCATCCATCTCATTGACCTACCACTTGCTCATCCACAACTCATAGATTGGGACCAACCAAGTGTCATACATATTGATGAGTTCCCATCAGAGGAAGCACTTCTAAGATTCATGGGATCCGAAACTCCTCATAAGAAGACAAAGCCAGATTCTGGCTACATCTACAAGCTAGATCCCAAGGGGTATTTTGGAGAAAATCCCCAACCTAGTTTTGATACACCCAAAACTGAAACTAAGGTAAATCTTGGACTAGCTAAGGTAGCAAAGAGAACCCCTCAGCAAGAAAATCCAGAGCCACAAGCAGAACATGAGGATTTAGTATTGCCTCCTCAAGATAATCGACCAGAGGTGTCTTCTATTCTAATAGAGGATACTAGAGAAGTTAACATTGGTTCTTCAGAGATCCCTAGAATTGTTCACATTGCTGCATCCCTATCACAAGACCAAGCTGACCTCCTCTTTGAGGTTTTACGAGAGAACATTGGCTGATTTGCATGGTCATATCAGGACATGCCAGGACTTGATCCAAAGCTTTTAGATCATCATCTTGTAGTCGATCCAAAGATCAAGCTCGTAAGACAAAAGCTTAGAAAAATGCACCCCAAGGTGGCCTTACTAGTCAAAGCTGAACTAGAAAGAATGTTAGTTGCTAAGGTTATCTGACCTATCGACTACTCAGAATGGATCTCCAACATGGTCCCTGTCACTAAGCCTTCCGATGACATCAGAATCTGCACTGATTTTAGAGATCTTAACAAAGCTTGTCCAAAGGATGATTTTCCCTTGCCCAACATAGATATGATTGTAGATCTTACAGCTGGACATGAAATTCTGTCCCTTATGGATGGATTTTTCGAGTATAATCAGATCAAGATTGCAGAAGAGGACCAGCATAAGATAGCATTCACTACCCCTTGGGGAACCTTTTGCTACACCATGATGCCTTTTGGCCTAAAGAATGCTGGGGCTACCTATCAAAGAGCTATGACAGCCATTTTTCATGATCTTATCCATAGCATTTTGGAGGATTATGTGGATGATATCCTAGTCAAATATCACACCTTCATGGATCATCTTTTTGACCTGGAGAAAGTCTTTGATAGGTTGGCCCAATATCATCTCATGCTAAATCCCAAGAAGTGTGTCTTTGGGGTCACATCTGGCAAGCTTCTAGGCTTCATAGTTTCTAAATGAGGTATAGAGATTGACCCCAAAAAGGTCAAGGCTATCTTAAACATGCCTCCTCCCCAGAAACTATGACAGCTTCGCTCTCTTCAGGGAAAACTTCAATTTGTCCGGCGCTTCATCTCCCAACTTGCAGATAAGTGTACACCATTTTCACACTTGCTAAAGAAGAATGAGAACTTCAAGTGGGATCTTTTATGTCAGTGCAGCTTCGATCAGCTCAAGCAGTATCTCACCAATCCCCCTATCTTGGTTCCACCAGTTCCTGGTCGTCCCTTGATCTTGTATATATCAGCAACACCTACTGCTCTAGGGGCACTTCTAGCACAACATGATGATTATAGCAGAGAGAGAGCCATCTACTATATCAGTAGAACCCTAGTTGGTTATGAACTCAATTACACTCCTATGGAAAAAGCTTGTTTGGCAGTTGTTTTCTCAACTCAAAAGCTTCACCACTACATGCTAAGTCATACCATCACTCTAGTCTCTAAGATTGACCCTCTCAAGTATATGCTCTCCAGAACAGCACTTATAGGCCGTTTGGCCAAATGGGTTATGCTACTAAGTGAGTTTGACATCCAGTATGTGGACAGAAAGGCAATGAAAGGGCAAGCTATAGCAGATCACCTAGCTGATGCACCTCTAGTAGATGCATATCCTTTTCTCACAAAATTTCCAGATGAGCATATCTGCCTAATTGAAGAACAGCCCCCATGGAAGCTTTATTTTGATGGCTCATACACCTCTCATGGATCAGGGGCAGGAATATTATTAGTTACACCTCAAGGAGATTACATTCCAAAAGCCTTCAAGCTGCAATTCCCTAGCACCAAAAATATAGCAGAATATGAAGCTCTTGTAGCAGGATTAAAGATAGCCACAGAATGGAATATCACTGAGTTACAAGTTTTTGGTGATTCCCAACTCATCATCAAAAAAGTCTTAAATGACTATCAAACCAAAGATTAAAAGCTATTACCCTACAAAGAGCTAATTGATTAGATGACCCAGCATTTTACAAAGCTTCAGTTTACACAAGTTCCACGAATGCAAAATAAAGAAGCAGACGCCATGGCTGCTATCGGCTCACTCTTGGAAATTCCCCAAGATGCTACGTAGTATGAATTTTTAAATGAGCAGCTCCTCACACCCACTTATGCGAATGAGGATTCAAACCATGTTTGTATCTTGGTTGGTCCCCAATCCCCTTGGTATCATGAAATTCATACTTACCTTAACAATGGTATCATATCCCCTCACCTCACACGCACCCAACACCAAAACCTTATTCGAAAATCATCTCGCTATGTTATCATAGCCAATACCCTATATTGTCAGGGTTATCATGATACCCTCTCTCGATGTTTAGATGAAAATGAGGCCGTGATGGTATTAAAAGAAGTACATTCTAGACTTTGCGGTGCCCACACGAGTGGTATTGTCCTAGCACGAAAAATCCTTAGAGCAGGCTACTATTGGCCTGCCATTGAAGAAGACTCTTGTGACTTTGTCAAAAAGTGTCTCCCATGTCAACAACATGCAAATCTTGTGCACGCTCCAGCACAGGATCTACAGCCTATTACACCACCTTGGCCTTTTGCTTGTTGGGGCCTTGATCTAGTTGGAACTATCACACCTCTCTCATCTGATGGACATAAATGGATAATAACAGCTACAGACTATTTCACTAAGTGGGTGGAAGCAGTCCCCCTAGTCTCAGCTACAGGAGTTCAAGTCTCCAAGTTCATCTTGTACCACATTGTTTTCCGCTTCGGCATCCCATCCACCATCTTCACTGACCACGAAGGTAATTTTGAAAATCTCAACATGGAAGAATTATGCACTTCCCTCTGCATCCATCACTGCTTTTCTAGCCCATATTTCCCACAAGGTAACGGCCAAGCAGAGGCAACTAATAAAACCCTCCTCAAAATCCTAAAGAAAGTTGTCAATGATTTCGGCCGTGATTGGCACCTCCAAATAAATTCCGCTCTATGGGCCTATCGAACTTCCTTCCGTACATCCGTAGGCACAACTCCATACTCCCTAGTCTATGGTGCCGAAGTGGTATTACCTATAGAAGTTGAAATTCCCTCACTATGCATATCTTTGCAAGGGAAAATCTCAGATGAAGAATACAGAGTAGCTCGACTCACCCAGCTAGATCTCTTAGATGAGAAGAGACAACAAGCCTATGACCATCTTACAGTCTATCAAACTCATCTCAAAATGAATTTCAACAAGAGGGTGCTCCCACGACACTTTCAGCCAGGTGACATGGTCCTCAAAGAAAATATGAAAGTAAAAGTAGATCGAGAAAAGAAAGGCAAGTTTGAACCTACATGGGTTGGTCCCTATGTGGTTACTGCCTCCTTTGGCTCCGGAGCCTATCAATTATCTACACCAGAAGGAGAACTCTTGAATGATCCCACTAACATCATTCATCTCAAGAACTTCTATGCTTGAAGATCCTTGGTATACCCAGCTTTTGAAAAAAATACAAAAAATATAGTAAAGAGAAATAAGCATCCAATGGTGAAAACTTGGCAATTCAAGCACCTTGGATAGGTACCTTGGTGAAAACCTGGTAATTCAGGTGCCTTGTGTGCTAAAGACAAATCCATTATCTATCACTATCCTATCCCTCATCCATCCACCCACCATCCCATAAAACACCTGCTTGTTCCCTTGGTGTTCCAATCAAATATCCAAAATCTGATGGAGCTTGTCAATACCTCCTGTACAGCTTGTAAATATTGTACCAAAGCTTGTATTATACCTTATAAATCTTGTACCATACCTTGTATATATCCGAATCTAGTCCAAAGCTTGTACCATATTCCAGCTTGTAAATAATCTTGTATCCTAGCTTGTATCCTACCACATGCACACACAGAATCCCATTTTCCTTAAGATTTTCACATACCATTTACCTATCCACCTATCAACTATTATAGACATCCCATCCTTCACAAACATTTCCATCTCACAAAAAAATCAAAACATGAAAAAACTTGTACATTTGTAACATATATTGGTCTGTCAGCTTGTACATCCTCTTTAGCTTAGTATCATTGTATCTATCCGGCTTTTGTGTTAGTTCATCCTTGGTCAACATCTTGCACACATCGCACACCTTGGTTAGATATTCCAATGCATCCTTTAGCTAGATCTCCTGTCACCAAAGTGTTATCCTTCTTAGTTCAGCTTGCCAGACGCATCACTCATCCAGATCCATCAGCTTAGGTGCTCTCTGATAGATTCTTGCAGGATATAGCTTTCCTCATGTCTGATCTTGGTCCATTAGTACCTCGTCCTACCCATCTCATTGGCAAATAGTTCTCTTTTGGATTTTCACTTTCTTTTGATTTGGTATCTTCCCTTTTGGGTCTTGAAATATCTTTTCCAAGCAATCTCCTTGTTCCCTCCTCAAGGTTGCCACGATCTTCCATATCATGGTATGCTGCGAATGGGGAAATTAGAGCATAAGGTCTTGATTAGGTCTTTTGCTTGTTTTCTTTTTCTGCTTGTGGGTTACCTAGTGTCGTTTCCATGCTGCTTCATCTGGGATTCATGTGTGATACTGGGGCAATCCTTGTGTGTTTGTTTTGAGTCAGTTCATCAGTCCTCTGGACGGTTGGTAAAAAGGCCTTGATGTTCTTGGTAACCCTGGAAATTAACCAACAGTCCTATAGCAAATCTAGTGCTCAACTACATGGTGGTACTTCTCTTTGAAGTATCCCCCTGCTCAAAAAGCTTCAATGGATTCCCTTCATCTCCATTATCCCCCATCCATATCCTACATTTGTCGTTCCTACCCCAGCTTATGCATCAGTATCTCTTTGAATCACTCCTCACGCTTAGCTTTAGGGATCCACAATCCTAGTCTTAGGGATCCACCAATCAAATCAATCCACCAAGCCTCATCTTTCGAGATCCACAATCCTAGTCCTAGGGATCTCCGAAACCCATCTTCCGCCAATCTGACTCTTTGAAATCCTGTTTCATCAACTTTATCATTCTATCATCCATCTCCCTACCATGGATTCCTTTTATAGTGCTCCGCTCCTCCATCTCCCCCCCCCCCCCCAATCCTGGAAAGTCTTAAGCTTGCTTTACTATTGTGCCTCTGATTTCCCTTTATCATTCTCCCGTAGTGAGAGTTTGAGCTAATTCAGCCCCTTCTCTTCCCCAACCTACGTCTCAACTCGTCTCAATTTCTTGTACTTTTCAAGAAGTCGTCGAGCCTCATTTCTCTCCCCGCCGCCTTCTTGAGGGGGCATCATCTAAGTCTAGTCTCTCCTCTATGTCAAAGAGGGGCAAAATGTAGACACCTAAATTTGATTACACTGCTTTGGTAATCTAATTTAGCCATCTCTAAAGGCATCATTAATTAAATTCTTATTTAATTAATCCTTTGCCATCCCTAGTTGATTAATTTAATTAATCATCTATAGTCCTAATTGATAAATCAAATAATCTATTATTTATCAATTAAATCCTTTTCTCCTATCTAATTCCAAAAATCCCCATTTATTAAATAAATCTATTTGATAAATGAAATCCTCAAATTCAAAAACCCCTAACCTATCTCTAATCCTCCATTTAGCCTAATCCACCCCATCCACCCATACTAACCAAGCTTAGCCACTAACTCACCCACCCTCATTAATGCCATCCACTTGCACATCTCTAACATCCCTAAGCTAATCCTAAACCCAAGCCTAATCCACCCCCTAATGTTGTCACATTCCTTAAACAAGTTTAAGACTTTCCTAATCCAAACCAAAGTCTCCCCTCAAAAAACCCAACCACTAAGTCATGAGTGCTCTTACAAAACATAAAGACTCTTACAAGCCCACTCATGACTCTTACACCCATCTTCCACACTCTTCCCTCTTCGACACTCATTCCTCTTACATCCCTCTTACATACTCAACCCCACTCATCATGCCTTTAACCAACCCTTTACCCTATCCTTTCACACTCATCCTCCTTGTGACAAGTGTCACCTTCCCATTGGTGCTAAACAAGCACAATCCATGTGCTCTCCTTTGAGTGCATCCTAGCCCTCCTTAAGCCTTCATCCATCCTTGCATCTAAGCCCTCCATCCCTCTACCCCTTAGCCTATAAATTGAATCCCATCCCAAGCCATTTCATTAACAATCTTTGAGCTAAAGTTACCATGCTATTTTGAGAACCAAATCCATCAACCATACCCTTATAATGCCAAATTGAGAGCTCACAAAGCTACCAATTTGCCATTACCCATCTCCATTGAAGCAGCTTTTGAGCATCTTGAGCATACATTCACAGCAAAAGGACACATCTACAGAATCAAGAAAGCATAGAGTGTTTTCTCTTGTGAGGTTCGCACTTCTTGTTTTCTTTCTTTGTCTAAGCATATATGTGAATTTAGTTTTTGGTTTGTGAATGTTTACTTTATTTGTTAATGTTCTTTGCATACTTATTCTTGTTCTACAGTTGGCACTTGGTAGTAACTGATAGAATGAAGAAAACTGAGCAAGATTATAAGGAAACCAAGGATTCTTCCACATTAGACAACCGAGGTTGAAAAAATTGATTCTCATAAAATATTGAGATGTCACAACCTAAGTTGAATCCAACTTAGATAGGAAAATCCATGTAGCATATTCAACTAGTCTATTCTTTCACTTCAACAAATACTCATAGTAATCTTTTCCTCTTGTTCTTTTACCAACTCTCTAATCCAATACCTATTCAACCTCTTTAATCTACTTTTTCTAATAATCATCTAATATAGCAACTTCATCATCTGACTTCTAATACTTATAAAAATCAGCAACATTGAATATAGGAGATATATCCATGTCATTAGGTAACTCAAATTCATAAGTATTACAACTGTCAAACTTCCTTTAGATCTTACAAGGTCCAAACTTCTTTACTTTCACCTTACTATATGTTCCAATAGGAAATCTACCTCTCTTCAAATGAACCATCACCTCACCACCAACTTCAAAAACATGATGTCTCCAAAACTTCTCATCATTTTCCTTGTACTTCTAATAACTTTGTTCCAACTTCAACTTCACTTCCTCATGCAAAGACTTCACAAAAGAAACACATTCTTCCCCTTCAACACTTCTCTTCTCCTCACTAGCAACATCCCTCAAATCAAATATTCCTCTAGGATGCATTTCAATAACAATCTCAAAAGGTGTTTTATGTGTACTCCTATTCACAAAAATATTAAATGAAAACTTAGCTTGTGTTAATATCCTATCCTAATTACTTGGCTTATCTCCAACTAAGCATCTCAACAAATTTCCCAAGCTTCTATTCATAACCTATGTCTATCCATTTTTTTGTGGATGGAATTTAGAATTAAATCTTAATTCAATATCCATCTTCTTCCACAAAGTCCTCTAAAAGTAACCAACAAACTTACTATCTCTATCATAAATAATACTTTTTGGTAATTCATGCAATCTAACAATGTCTTTGTAGAAAATATCAATAATATGCATAGCATCTGATGTCTTCTTACATGGTATCTATTGGTGTTTTGAAACATCCTAGTTTCAAATTACTCTGATGAGAATAAGATACATCTAGGGGCAACTGCTTCCCATCCTCAACATATCCTTTCAGACACTGAGCCAACTATATGGTACCAATGCTAAAACATACACTTGAATCTAACAAAGAAAATAAAAGTCTTAATCTTCTAACACTTATGCAAAGATCCTAGACATGAAATACTTAATAACATGGCCTAAAATGATAAGCTAAATGAGGGCATCACATTTGCTCTTAAATGGAAAGGGAAACAGATGACTATAAATTTGATTTCAACAAATCCCCAAATAAGCAATAGTAAGAATAAGTTGATGTTATAATTGATCAGTACCTTATCTATTGGGCAATTCCATGAATCACACACATACATTTATGACATCACTGACATATTCCATACATCAAGATATCAGATCTATCTTATCACTTTGTGAATCAGACATCAATGTTCATAAAGACCTCATTCTTATGAAGTATCCTTCTCAAAAAACTAGCAACCCTATCAACTACATTAAGCATTTACTTGGCCCCTTTTTACCAACAAAAAAATATATTAGACATACAACCTTACAGGGATGCAAACGGGTCTAAGTTCTTTGCCCCTAGACCACAAAACATTGTAGATTACAAATATAGGAGACAATAATTAGAATGAAACTAAGAGATTCCTACTCATTTGTATTCATTTCTTTGAGACTATACATTTAGATGCATGTAAAATTCATAAAACCACTAAATAGATTTAGAACTAGCTATATTAGCTTAACTAAAATTGTTCATACAAGGGAAATATAGTAAAGAATGTGGTGGAATCACAGCTCTGGGTCCAACAATGTGATCTCACAAATAAACTAGAACCAACTAGTTTCACAGTGAAAACTGCCAACCCTTGAGAAAGAAGAAAGAAGAGACCAAAAAGAAAGGAAGAAATCCCATATCAAATCAAATGCTACCATTTTTCCACTTGGAAAACCCCCATCTATAGATGCAAAACATCTCTCTACTCTCTCTCTATAACTGCACATTAGATATTTTCATTGATGCTTGAGAATATCTTGAAAATATCTTCAGGAATGATTGAAAAGTGTAACTAATTTTAATGCTAGATCTGAGATAAATGTAAGGGCAAAACATCCATTAAATGACCTCTAGATGCAAGATAAAACTTTCAAAATCACTTTCCCCAAATTTTGGCTTAAGCAAACTTTCACATCTACCTTCCATCTGATTTTGGTGTTCAATGATGAATTTTGCCCATTCTATTGAGAATGCCCCAGAAAATAAAAATCTACTTACAAACTATACTACTAAATACTTGTTTGAATTCTAACTATAGATTTGGATAGCTCATCTTCTCTCAGTTCCAACAGTATACTACATTACATATTTTCGACAAAAATTTCCCCACTGGCATGCATTTGAAAATCAAGCCCCCATTGCAAGTTTAGACCATTAAAATGAAACATTTAAAATTTTCTATAGTTAAAACAATAGAAAAACTTCTAAAACATATAATTAAATATTCTAGGCTCTAAGCACTTCAAATTTTACAAATAAAAAACTTTTTTTTTTTCAAACTTTTGGCCCCAATTTCACCTGGGTCAACCCTCCTAGTTGACCACCATGTGTCAATCTCTAATTGACCAAATTCCACCACATCAAACATTGTCCAATCAGCGCACTCTGCTACATGTCATCTTACTATGGCTTTGTGGAATTAACCCGAGGTTACACCATAACCTCGACGAATTGGTGAATTCGGGCATTTTCACACCATTGAAACTCTTCGTGCTTAACTATGGTTAACTCATGCAAGGGTGCAAAATGATAATTTTGGCATGGTCGGGGCCATTTTTTCTAACCAAGTAGTTATTACTACAAAGGCACACCATCACGCCATGTTTCCTTTGATGACATCATCACTTGTCTTCTTCCTCGATAGTTGCGTTCACAACTTTGGTTTTTGTGCTCCTAGCTAGTTGTCCATGGTGGGGCCTTCCACATGGGTCTATGGATTTCAAAAAGGTCGTGTCTTGTTAGACATTAAGTTACTGAGTCATTTGACTTATAAACAACTTTAAGTACACATGTGTCCCCAATGTGTGATATTTCTCCTTATTGAAAACTAGTGGATTTTACCTCTCCACCCACCATTGATTTACTCCACATGGCCTTGTCACAACTTATCCATCAATCTTTCTCTTCATTTGCATTAGATGGATCCCTCACGAGTGGACACAATCTTCACAAGTGGACATAATCTACTTTCTTCATCGCTAGCCTAGTAGCATTCTTCACATGCAAGCAAGCTGCTATGTTAGAACAAAAGTGAACTTCCATGACAATATGACATTCAACAAAAAGGGTATGCCTTCAAAAATATTTTCCAAATGCATTATGTGGGAATCATCTTAGCAATTGCATGATTTAATTCCTCACACTGCCCTACATGCTACAATCATCATTGACTATGATTTCCTCCAATCTAATGCTATGGGCTACTACTTTTGTGGCTACCACCACTGCTACCTATGGAGCAACATGTGGGGGCAAAGACGAGCGGTCATTTTTTCTCTATTTTAACCCCATTAAAAAATATTTTTCCTTGGAATGAAAGGGAAAGAAGGTGAATCTAACATAGAATGCACTATGTGGGAAAGGTCTGCAAATTTTCCATGGACTTGCCTCTCTCCACTTGCTGATTGCTTTGTGTTGGTCTAGCATGTTAAAAACTTCCTCCTATTCTCTCCATGGGAGTACCTCCTTTACTTTATTCCCTACTTTTAAACTTCTTCCAATGCAATACTTTCTCTTGTCTCCATGCTTAAAAAGGGCCCTTATGTCTTACACAATGCCTCAACCTGGGCTTTGGCTCCTCATGGTTAACGCTCAAAGCATTTATATTATATTCTTATGAGGGGAAATGATCTACTTCCATTTCCTTCATATGTATATCAAAGCATTTTAATACCATTCATGGGCTTCTATATCACATATGCATGTCTGCCACTACATACTCCAACACCAATAGGAAAAATGAGAGGTGTGACCAGAGGTGTTAATCATATTACTTAACACTCCACTTTTCACCCATCTAAAAGAAAAGAATGATACATATGTACTATAACATTATAGTAATAAAATCATGATAATCCCCTATTAAAATATCCTCAATTTGCCTTGAAACTTATCAATCCTAATAGAACTAGTTGGGTCCCAAAGCGGGTTTGGCTAAAAAAAAAATTATTTTTGAACAATTGACACTCCAAACTAATCTAATGAACATATTACATTGAGTTCAACCATTGAACCATCCATTAAAACTCATTTTAACTCCATTTTTCAAACTGTCAACTTCGTGCCAAAGGATCCTCTAACTAGCTTTAAAAAACTAATAAATACTCTTGACCAAGCCTTGAAAACTGACATATTGACTCTTTGCTCAATAAGCTTATAACCTACTAAATTTCATCTCATGAAAACACCTCGGTCAAAATATATTCACCATCAAATTTGCCTTCTCAAAATTGTCTGCAAGCAAACATGTCCAAAAACAATAAATCACATTCAGATTTGGCTTTGAAAAAAGGGCAAACTAACACTTGAGGGTGTGAAAAATGGGGTGTTAGTTAAATATCACAAGGAGAGCATAAATCTAGGATTTTGGCTTATGATGAATAATAGGGCACATTTGGTGAATGGTCAAAGTGGGCTACTCAAATTTGTAGGACTAGAAACATTGGCAAAAAAGTGATTTTTGCAAATAGAATGAACCATGGAAAGTGTGCAGATGGATTTGTCAAAACTTGTAGACCAGCACACTTAAAGTATTTTTAGAGTAAAATACATTGGTATAATCCATTTGGTTCAATAAATAATGGATTTAGAGTTACAACATCTCGAATAGGGGTACTAATCAATATGCACTTTATGACACCAGTAAAAAGTTACGAATTGCAAATGGAATCACATCAAAAACTAATCAAACAGATTTTTCATAAGCTCAAATCATAAGCATCTAATCTATAGAATGCAATTCAAAAAAAAAAAACTTATTTTGGTCAACTAGGTCAAAGCTATAACAAGTCAAACAAGGCCTCCTAGAATTCTAAACAATTTACATCAGCATGACAATAACAAACAACTAACTTTGAGGGATTCAAAACCTAGTCAAAACATGTCAAAATGACTTGAAATATGAAACATATATTCTTTGATATGGTTAATAAGCACTTCCAAAGTAGTGGGTGATGAAACATAACCATGTGTGAGAGATTCAAATGCAAACTAGACTTCCTGTCACTATTTGAGACTTGGGCAAAAATATAGAACTAAATATTGCTCAAAACAAAAACTTGACAAAATGACTCAGAATGACAAATTAGCAATACAAGAAACATGAAAATTTTTAATGCAAGGTGTTAGAAACATTAAACACCTCTTAGGCCTCAAAAAGGATAGTTGGGTACAAATGCATTAAATGTACTTTAAGGGCTTAAAAGCTTGGAATGGTACTCAAATTGGGAAGGCAATTTTGAGTCCCATCAGTATCAAATGTGCCATCTTAGAAAATATATCCACAACAACATAAATGTAATCATACCATCTTTTTTTCTTAGGTCATCCAAGAATAGAATCCATATTGATGTCACTCCAAGGTTTCTCAGTAATAGAAATAAGTGTATACAATCGATTATTCTTACTCCTTTTGCAACTTGACAAATTCCACAACTTCTTACAAACTTCTCAATATCATTATACATTTTTTGCCAATAATACTTATCCTTAAGAAAAATCAATGTCTTATCAATTCCAAAATTTCCAACCAAACCACCACAATGCTTTATCTTAATCAAATTAACTCTCATAGAACTTCTTGGTATACATAATTGAATTCCTTTGAACAACATACCTTCTTGAATTAAATACTCATTATACTTACTCATGTGATCTAATTTATTTGAAGCTAAGAACTCTCTCCACACCTTAGAAAAATTAGGGTCGGCATCATGCAACTCTTTCATTTCATCAAAGCCAAGAACTTCAACCTTCATCTCAACCAACAAAGATGTCTTCTACTCAATGTATCAACAACTCAATTAGTAACTCCACTTTTATGCTTGATCACAAATGTCAAAATATGAAAGTAATCGATCCACTTCATATGTCTCTAATTCAACTTATGTCGACTTCCCAAATATTGTAATGCCTTATGATCAGTATACAACACAAACTCCTTAGAATTCAAATAATGTCTCCACTTCTTTAAAACATAAACAATAGAATAAAAATATTGATCATACATAGAATACTTCCTTTTAGAATCATTCAACTTCTCACTAAAGAAAGCAATAAGTTTACCTTCTTGACTCAACACAACTCCTATTGCACTACCACTTTTAACTTGAAATACTTTATTGAAATCAGGCAAAGCCAATACAAGTAACTCAATAACCTTTTGTTTCAAAGTCTCAAACTCTTATCGGCCCCATGTGTCCATTTAAAATCCTTTTTTATCTCCTCTAATTATCTCAACCATAGCATTACAAATAGAATTGAAATTCTTCATAAACTTTTTACAAAAACTAGCCAAACCATGAAATGATCTTACCTCACCCACTTTCATAGGTGTAGGGCATTCCAAAATCACTTTAACCTTCTCAAGATCCATTCTCAAACCATCAGCTGAAATCACAAATCTCAAATACACAATCTCCTCTTGCATAAAGGAACACTTTTTCAAGTTAATCATCAACTTCTCTTCTTTCAATCTTTGCAATACTTTTCTAACATGCTCAAGATGTTCTTCATTAGTCTTAGTGAATATCAAAATATCATCTAAATAAACAATCAAAAAATTACCCAAAAATCTCTTAAGAACTTCATTCATCAACCTCATGAAAGTATTAGGTGCATTAGTCAAACCAAAGGCATTGTCAAACATTCATACAAACCATCTTTTTTCTTGAAAGAAGTCTTTCATTTGTCACCTTCTCTAGTTCTAATATGATTATAACCACTCTTCAAATCAATTTTAGTAAAATACTTAGCTACTCTCAAAATCCATTATGGCATCCATACTTGGCATATGAAACCTATATTTCATTGTGATCTTGTTAATAGCTCTGAAATAAGTACACATTCTCCATTCTCCATTTTTCTTATTTGCTAATATAGCAAGTACAACAAATGGGCTCAAACTTTCTCTGATCAAACCTTTCTACAATAACTCATGCACTTGTCTATTAAGTTCTTAATTCTCTATAGGTGCCAATCTATATGGTGCTTTATTTGGAAAACTAGCTCTAGGAATCAGGACCATACAATGACTAATACTTCTTACTGCTGGTAAACCATCAAGTATATCCTCTGCAACAATATATTTATACTCATTCAAAAAAATTGTAATTTTTACTAGCACTTGACCAACAGTACTAGCTTCTATTGTCACTTGACCTCTACTAGTTTCTATTGTCATTTGACCTCTACCAAAAAAAATTTGCTTGGTCATTACTACCAAAACTTGGTCCCCTAGGAATTATAGAAAAATAGACTTGGTTACTTTTCATTTCTTTTTCAAATTATTTTCCATTGGTGATATAAATTCTCACAGTAGTAAAATTTATCTCATCATGAGACTTAATGAGGGGAAACAATACTTTATTTCTTCCATTCACCCAAAGAGTATATGGATTAAATCTTCCATCATGTATAACATATCTATCATATTAAAAAGGTCTACCCAATAGAATATGACAACAATCCATAGGCATAAAATCACGTAGAAATTCATAAAATTAATTACCAATCTTGAACTTCACAAAAAATTGTTCACTTACCAATATCTTATGTTCATCCTTGATCCACGAAACATTAAAGGGTTTAGGATGCTTCAACATCTACAACCACAACTTTTTAACCAAACCTTTTGATGCCAAATTTTTTGAACTTCCACTATCAATGATCACTTTGTAACATTTTCTAACCATCTTACATCTGGTCTTGAAAAGACATGCTTAGGACACGTTCCTCATCAATGACTTTATTACACAAAGTTCTTCTCACCATCAAATTTTATCCAACCTTAGGTCCACTTGGTGAACCCTCAAGGTCTCCTTGAATCATAACATTTACATTACCTTGTTCATTCTTGCCAAAGGATCTACACTCCAAGGTTATATTCCCTCTTTACCACATCTAAAATAATTACCATGAGAACCACCTCTAGAATTAAAATTACCTCTTCCTTAGTAAGAACTAGTACCTCCTCAGTAAGAATTACCACCTTTCAATTTAGTCTTGCATTTTTCATCATTTTTCCATTCAAATTTGTCCTTATCTTACATAGAATTGTTAGATCATCCACCTTCTCCATAATATCTACCTCTACCACTTTTTCTTTATTCATGCTTCTTTGTCAAGATCTCCTTAGCTTTCAAGGAATATTGATATGCTTCTTCCACACCTTCCAATTTCACAAAACTTATTTCATCTTGGATTCCAGATCTCAATCCATTAAGATACCTTGTAACTTTCTCAACCTCGTCATCCACATGTCCAGATCTGATGTCCAATCTATAGAATTCCTCAGTGTACTCCTTTATAGTCATGTCCTTTTATCTCAAATTTTGCATATTTCTCAACAAGCTAACATGGTAGTCAGTAGGAAGGAACTTCTTCTTCATCTTTTTTACCATTTTCAGCCAAGTCTTAATCTTCTCCTTTCCTCTCCCTTGTCTATCAGTTTACAAATACTCCCACCATAGTGCGGCATGACCTTTCAACCTAGTGACTTTAATTTTCACCTTTCTAGTATCAAGATTATTTTCAAACTCATAGAACCTCTCCATATCAAAGATTCAATCCAACATACCATTAGTGTCCAATTTTCCATCATAAGGAACAACTTCTATATCAAGCTTTGAATGTGCCCTAGAAAATACTCTCAACAATATTTCCTCATTTTGATCTTCTTTAGGTTCTAGATTAGGGTTTTGTGTCATTTATTCATCATCACTCACATCATCAAGATGTGGCCCGCTTCTATGGGTTGTCTCCATGGTATCTATTTTGGATGCAATTTTTCTTAGCTTGTCCATAATAGTAGTGTTAGTACTTCCTCTACCTTGAACCATCTTTACAAATAGGTTCTTGCAAGATTGTAACCCTTTGAAAGTTATAGGTCAAATCTATAGATCTGTCACTCTAAAACCAAATCCAAATTAGAACTTCAAGCTCTGATACCACTTGGTGCAAGGATTGTTATGAATAGTTAGGTACAAAGGCACACCTAACTATCCAAACACCTTCGTGAGTAAATACGATGGAAACAAACATACAAAGGACAACACCAAGGAGGGAGGGAGGGGGAGAGAGAGAGAGAGAGAGAGAGAGAGAGAGAGAGAGAGAGAGAGAGAGAGAGCAAAAACACTTTCATTGATTCATCAAATGATCAGCATACATGCCCAGTAGTAAGGACTTCTGGGTTATGACCATATACAAAATATAACTTCAAGATCTATGATCAGGCTCTAAATTCAAAATTCCAAAAACATCTTCTCTAAACTCTCTAAGTCATGCCTAACATAAACCTAAACACCCTTATTATACTCACTAAAATGTCTTACAAAAGATTCTAAATCATTTTACAATAGATAGGTTGACCTTAAAATAGTCTACACTCATCCCAAGACAAGACCCTACCATTAAATTTATGATCAAAATTAAATATGTAAGTCAGCTCATACTAAGAACCACTCATAAAAAACTCGATCAAAGAAGGAACCAAGCATTAACTAATAACAAGTTCACTTGGCAGATGAAGGAATACTTAGCCAACATTGGACAACTTGGTAAACACTAGATAACTTAGTCAATATTGGAAAACTTTGTAGTAATTGGAACTCGACAGCAAGTGGAACTCAACAGTAACTAGAACTCGGCAATAACTAGCACTCAGCAATAACTAGAAAAATAAACAAAATGAGTAGTATTACAAGGGAATCTAGGATGCTCCTACATTAGGATAGGTCCTCTAATGTGTTGACTAGAAGATTTCCACCCTATCTTTTCTAGCACCTCTTTCAATGAATCATAATAGGGTGGGCTCTCTACTAGGAAAGATAATCAACTCCCCTATATTCTCTCTGCTTCTTTCAATCATTGATATATGTCTTACTATGATCCTAGAGTTAGAAAGGACTCAAATCCCTTAGGAGTTTGATTAACTCTTTGTCTCCTTGGTTATAATAAAACTATCTTATGCTGTGTGCTCTACTTTACCAAGATTTAATATTTATTCCATGCTCACTAAAGTGGAAGATAAATGTACAATATTAAATTGGAATTAGTTCAATTTATTAAAGGTTTAGCACCTATTTAATGTGATATCATCAATCTCCTTGTACATTTCCTTCTTTCTTCCTTTTTCTATCCTTTCTCCTAGGTGGAATTAGGCTAAAACCTAAAAGATCCTCTTTCAAGTTCCTATTTTGATGGTGTTAAGATTAGAGACCTCCTATGTCCCCCATTTTCTTCATTTAATCATTTTGAATCTTCTCTCCACATTGAAATGACTATATCTCAAAGTGTGTGCCTAATTTCTAGGACCTAGGACATGCTTTGGAATCCTGGAGGTTATGGGCCTTTTTTTCAAGGATGTATTGTGCTCTTCACTAATTATGGACATACTACACCCTTGATGGGCCAATTAGGGATAAAATGTGCCCCTAATTGGCCAACAAGGATGCAGTGCACACTTGACTAGACCCTATTTTGGGTCCTCTATTTGGGTCCTATGTCTAGATACCTTTGTAGTGTTAATTCCTATGTAGGTTATCCTGCAGGAGAGAGTCAAACTTGAGCTCTATATAATCCCTCTAATTTCCTCCATTTTTCATAACATACATCCAACCATTCACAAGTTCAAGCACCCACACACTAGCACTCAAGCTCCCAAGTTTTCAAGTCTTTAAGCATTCTTAAAGAATCATCCATTGAAACTCAAGGACTTAGACTTAAAAATATTATGAGATCCATCTTCAAGATATACTTTAATCCATTCAATATCCTTTGTGGAATCTTCCACATCCATTCATCTTCATCTTCTTGATCCAAATCAATTGATGAAGGGTACAAATTACATTTGATTCAAGAGATCCTACTATTGTAAAACAAATTCATACATTTACTTTAAACTATTTCTATTTCAATTCAAGGTTCTTAAAATAGGCATTGACTAACTTAAACCCCCCATCAATAATAAAAACCCTTTCTTGTTATAGGGTGCAGAATATGGATCGATGAACATGTTACAGATATGAGTACCCTATTCAGCTTTCTTTAGAACTATGAAATAAAAATCAATATAATACTCATTCCATTAAGGTTAACCAAATTTCCCCTAAAATATCAATTGTGACCATGTCACCTATGATCATCTGGTTTGTCCTTGATAGATTGTCAAATAATTTTTGGGTTTTTTCTGTTGTGCGGTTTTAGGCCCAGATCTAAAAATTTTCAACCCTTCTAATCAGTACAACAAGCACAAAAATAGATCATAAAGATGTGTTATCTACCTTCTTTTTCCTTTCATCATAATTACTTATTTCTAGCTCTATCTTATCACATTATCTAGGGTTTTCAAGGCTTTGATATCTTTTCCTCAATTCTTCCCTAGAACTCATTTGCATTAGTGCTCCTTTCTTGTTTGGTTAGCATTAATTTTTTAGATCTATCTCTTTAGAATTAGTATTAAAATGACCTATCTTCTTGATTACTTACCTCTTTTTTTTTTATGTTATGTGGGTGGTTATGCTATGAACTTAGGTTCTATATCCTTCATTCCCATATCCAACACTACAAGTAGATTTGTATGACATGGAGGTTGTATTAGGCATTCAATCAATGGAGACTATGGATGAGTACACATAGAGTTTCAAAAGGATGGATTTATCCTTCAACATGGATGACAAAAGTGTAATTCTAAGGGGAACCTTAAATGGAATTCTGAAGGGAATATCAACATGATGGATGGAGGTAATCTTTAGACATGATGGTATATTTTCTCTCCATATCCTATATAGAGATAGTAGAATTTCTACTAGGATGGAGCTATATTTTGTGTTAGATAATCAAAACATGGTCTTTATTGATATTCCACATGGCATAACTCACATCATGGCTTTGAGCACACTATAGATCTAAAGGAATGATACAAGTCTACCAACACCATACCCTACTACCATCCTAAGAAGTTCAAGGTTGAGATAGATAATATGATCAAGAGGCTCCTCAAAATATGATGGATAAGACCATAGTCTATCCCCTTCATATTATTGGTGGTGTTAGTAAAGAAGAAGGATGGATCCCTTTTGATGTGTGTGGACTACCATGCATTGAAAAAGGAAAATATAAAAAATTACAACAAGACATAGAGAAGATAGCATTCCATTTTCATTACAAAATTTATGAGTTATAATTCATGTCATTTAAGTTAAACAATGCTCTGATCAAATTATAATCCTCTATAAACCACATGTTCAACAAGAAATTATACAAAATTCTAGTGGTATTATTGGGTGATATACACATTTATAGTAAGATTTGAGAGGGATATATTAGGCATTTAGAAAAGTTCAAAGAATTATGGGGACACAATTTTTAATCACCAAAAAGTCCAAATATGGATTTAGAATTACTAAGATATTATACATGTACTATTTTTAATAGGAAGAACTTCAATTTATGACTTTTTAGCTCTAGTTTAGTGTGCTTGTATTGTACACTTGCACTTGGAACACACACTTTCCTCTTTCTTTTTTTGTCTCCTTAGAGGAATTAAGGTAGAACCTAGCACATCCTCCTTAAGTTTCCTTTTTCTCACTCAAAGGTTGAGGTAGGATATAATTTCCATGCATCCTCCTATTTCTAGGCCCCATTTTTTGATTATAATTGTGATTTATCATTCCCTAATGTAGATTATGTGTAGGACATATGTAGTCCTAGAATACTGGGTTACAAATCCAAGACTCTAGCCTCTTAGCTAGGGAATAGGTTGACCTCTTATAGAATATGTTGACTTTTTCTTTATTGGCTAAGTAATTTGGATCTTGGTCCTATTTCAAATTCTAGGTTGATCCCTTATTATTCTAATTAGCTCCTATAGGGTTAATCATATAAATTGATTATAGAAAGAAATTAGTAGCATCATTTTCACATAATGGAAGTAAGATAAAAGAATGTGTGGACACTCTAATCAAACACAAATAAATTTCAAGGTGGAATCTAAGGGTTGAATCTTCATTTTAAAGTGAAATCTTCATTAACATATTCTACTTCAAGCATTCAAACACTACATGACACCATGAAGATGTAAGGGGATAATTAAGATGGGTATAATACTTTAGCCTTAGAGGCTCAGTATTTTTTATATACTATGTTCATATCTTATCTTTGTCTCTTTATATTTTGCATACAGTTACACTTACATGCATAACATTCTAAGGTTTCACTCATAAAGTAGATTCTTAGCATTTTCTAGCTCTTTAAATGATAAATCTACAATCTAGGATTCACAAGAACAACATACACATGCCACAAGATTTCTAACATCTATTCATGGACATGGAAATTTTGAAAATAGGAGTTTGACTAAGGAAATACCCTATATAGATAATCACACACATAAATTCTATAAGAGACTTGAAAGTTATCAAATTTGCAACCATGGATCTAAAAACTACTTGTTGAGACCTTTCCAAAGAAAGTTTGGTTGACTTTCTACAACTTTCTAAGAGCATGTTCATTTTTCTGTAAGAATTCACAACATTTAGCAACAAGTAAACATATTCTTGGAGGTATGATAAAAAAAACATTTTTTGGTATTATTTCTTGATAACAAATCTATATTCAGAAGTTCAATCATAATTTTAGATCCACAAATTTTGGAGCAAAAACATATATTACCTTGCACTTTTCAAGGTAATTATTTTATCATTTATTTCAATTTTTACCATAGAAATATTTTTCTTTCTTGATTGGGTTGATTGCATATGTTTATCACCTTAATCTATCTTATAAATGTTATTAAATAAATTATTACAAATTACTTTTGCATTGTCAATTTTGAGACAATTTACATTGAACGAAAAAGACCTTGATTGTGTGCTTCCTTAATGAGATTTGTATTTAGTATTGGAATCCATTGATCCTATTTGGGAATTTTCTAATTTAACTTCATTTTTTTTTTTTTTTTTTTTTGGAAGTCCATTTTTCTCTTGTATTGAGTGGCTTAGGGAGAGAGTGTTAAACTTTTCTTATTTAGTTTGCATTGTTAAACCCATTGATGTTGTTTTCTCCTTGAGCATTTTTGTGAACCCTGTTATCATGAATTTTGATGATATTTCTATGGGGGATTATATTAGAATTTTTGGAGACATGATTCGGTGGTTATGTGTTGCATTCATGATAGTGTTTGTCATTGATGTCAACATACTTGTTATTATGTGAAGACATGCAGAGTTATAGAGGAAGAAGTATTTGATGTGATTTGTAGATTGAAGATCATCTTATGCACACTTAATGTTATGTTCTATAGTATATCTAGATGCTATCACTAAGAGAACATGTAGAAATATGAGGAATACATAGAGTTGTGAGAATATTAGTGAAGGTACCTTTCAGATAGCATTTCTGGAAAGTGGATAGTATGAATTTAATTATATCTCCTTATAGAGATGGAATTACCTTAAATAGACTGAGTCTAAGATTGAAGACATCTTATAGATACCTTTGTTAGGAGAGTATAATCATAATATTGTTATGTAGAAAGTTATGAAGACTGTGTGCCAATAGTATATTTTATAATCTTAAAAAGATGTAAAATTGTATTGTAACATGTATTCTCATATCTTAAGATGTTCCTATATTATTATTATAAATTGGGAAATCCTTAAGGAAGAATCAATTATTTAATTTGGTACTTGGTATAAAGTAAGGTTATCTCCTAATGGTAGAGTGTGGTTGTGATTAGTGAGATCATTTATTTGTTACATAAGCTTGAAAGTGATATCTAGTGTAGATAGATATTGTTTGAGAGAACCTAAATTTGAATATATTTTGATTAGAATAGAGATTTATAAGGATTTATGTATTGTGAGCTTCAAAGGAATTGTACTAGAAAAGGATTTTTTTATTAGTTAGTATAGAAATCTTGGATATGCTTATTTAGAAGATTTTCTAATGAAGACTATTTTTGAGGCTATTTGGACAGTGGATTCAATTATCCTTCTTTCAACTCCTAACAAGGTTGGAAAAAATCATAACATGGTTGGAATCTCCTAAAATGGATTTAAATTCTCCTAAAAATGACTCAAATGTACTAATTTTATTTCATTGACTCCTAATAGGGTCTATCTTTTCATAGGGTACTTTTATATTAGTGCATCATCTTGTGGGCATCATTCCCACTAGGATTTTCCCATTGATCAAGGGTTTCCCTAGTTAACATATCTAGTTTTATTTTGCATGGTTATCTTTCTATGATGTTTTCATCTATTGTTTACATGTTTTAGAATTAATAAAAATATTGAGAGTTCTCTTAAATGCATGCCTTATTCACCCCATCTCAATTATCTTTGTGAACTTTACTTTCGAAGAAACCCAACATGAACCTTCCTGTGTTTGATCTTGGTAGTTCGATCACTCTTTTACATGCATTGCCTTTATGTTTGTGCAGTTATATTTCATAAACATTATTAAAAAAAAAAAATCTATTAGCATGAATGTTGATTGTATTCATTTGGACGAGTATCCTAAGCATTTCTAGAGCATGTGGAGATTGTTAGCATGATTGACATGTTGCATTCATGATTGTGTTTTTCATTGATAAAAACATAGCATAGTTCTTATGAAGACTGGAAGAGTAGAAGATAGAGATAAAGGTCGTATAGACAAATAATTGATGGTCAGGTGATGTATGGTTAAGGACATATTTGAGACTATGTCCTTATGGCGAGGTCAAGTATGCATCAAGTAAGTCAAAGAAATGTAGAAGATATATGTGATTCATAGAGAGTTGTATACAGACTAATTATTGGAGAAGAAGCCTCTAATGAATGGATTATAAGTCCTAACAAAGATAGAATCATGATATGTGAATTTAAACAATGATAGAAGATAGTTTGATGATGACATCAGTGAGTGTACAAGGTCTAGAGTCATACATATGAGAAGTTGTAAAGACTGTGAGCCAAAAATGTTGTGTAATTGAAGAATAATAAACTATATTAATGTGATCCTATTATAATTAATTGGGAAGCCTCAAGGCCAACTCAAGGAATCATTTTGAGGACATGGTATAAAGGAAGGTATTTTCCTTGATTGTAAGTGAGCATTGAAGTTGAGAGAAAGTTGGAGAGATTAGAGAATTTGGTAAATGCGAGTAAGTAATCCAAGGAATTATTGGGTGCAAAGTTTGTGATATAGAATTGAGATCAAAAGAAGTAGTATTCTAGTTGAAAAGGATAGAGTAAGAGGAAGTATAGTTGTTTTTCTATTACTCAGCAAGGAATAATATAAAGACCAGTTGGATAATGAGTTTGGTGGTCTTACCCCTGAAGATGTTTGGATAGTGGGTCCATCTACCTTCTACAACTCCTAATAGAGCTAGCACAACTCCTAATAGGGCCTCATATGTACTAAATGTTTTTATTGACTCCTAGCAAGATCCATCCTCTAACAAGGAACATTTATTTTAGTACATCATTTTTTGGGTACCATCCCTACTAGGGTTTTCCCTCTAATGAAGGGTTTTCCTATTTAATATATCTAGTGTTATTGTGTATGAGTATCTTATTATGGTTTCTTATTTTATTGATCATATGGTTAAGGATTAATAAGGTTGATAATTTTTATAATGGTTAGATAACTGATTAACCCCACCCCCCTCAATTATATTGGTGGACTTAACTTTCCAACAATTGGTATCATAGCATCAGGTCCTTGAAGAAAAATCTTAATAGCTTTGGGAAATCCATGGCGATTCACTTTAGAAAAGAAAGTTCAAAGTCTGATGGAAGTGATTTTGACATTTAGAAGATGGAGCTTCTTGGTGAGATGTCATAATTGTTTACAAAATAGAGCATTGAGTTTCTAGATTCAAAAACCTTTTGTTGTGTACAAAAGAAAAGAAGCACAAATAGAGAAAAATCTAGATCTAAAGAAATAAAGAATATCAAAGAAGGTATTGATCTACTTATGAAAAGAGAGCCAAAAGCTATGAAAAATTTTCTTTGCTGGACATGTAAAGAATTTGGTCATTTTTGGTCTAGATGTGCTAAGAGAGTGAGGAAAACTAGAAATAATTTACTTTCTGATGGTGATGATGAAGAATTTATTAGAAAGATTCTTGAATGAATATGATGACAAGATAATGAGCTTGAATTGGTTAAGAAAGAGGAAGTAAAAGAAGAGATAGCTTTAGTGACTATTGTTGATCCAAAGGATAACCATGAAAATGTTAAGCTTTCATTTGAGACTAACAATGACCTGCAGAATGATGTATAAATTGTTGATCCAAGAGGAGAATAGAGAGAAAAACCAAGAGAAGATATAAGAGTTGAGATAGAAACTCCTACACCTAATAGGAACTTGGCAAAGAATCATCCTTGAGAGAAGATAATTGGAAGTAAAGACAAAGGAGTAATGACAAGCAATAGAGTACATGAGGAATTATGTTTGATTTCTCAATTTCAACCTAATAGTGCAGATGAGACATGCAAGCATGATAATTGGATTTGAGCAATGAAGGAAAAACTATATCATATTGTGAAGAATAAAACATGGTAATTGGTTTATAGGCCTAAGGAGAAGAATTTTATAGGAACTAAGTGGGTATTCAAAAACAAGATGAATGAACAAGGTGAAGTTGTGAGAAAAAAAGAAAGGTTGGTATGCAAAGGTTATCCACAACAAGAAGGAATAAATTATGAAGAAATATATGCTCCTATAACTAGAGTGGAAGTAGTGAGAATATTTTTGGCTTATGTAGCAAGTAAGAAGTTCAAAGTGTATCAAATGAATGTCAAATAAGCCTTTTTGAATGGAGAACTTGAAGAAGAAGTCTAAATTGAGCAGCCTAAAGGATTTCATTTTGAAAAAATTTGGTATAGCTCTAATACCATGTAAGAATTTTCCTTAGGGAAAAATCACCCAAGATCAAGGAACTCAAGCATAAGCACAACAGTAGACCAAAAGAGTATGATCGATATGAGGGTGAATATATCAAAGAATGTCAAAGCATATGTACACTAATACTAGGAGATCTTATATATAAAGGCCTCTAAGATGCATCTAGAATGTGTCTAGAATGTTCTAGGAGATAAGCATGACAACTAAGCACATATCCTCCACAATGAGAGGATAAGCATGATGAGGTGTCTCATGTGTGTAGATGTTGTATACACCATGTACTCAAATAAAGTGTTTACTCCTATGTGTAAACACCATGTGCATAATTAGATTGCTAACTCCTATGTTGTCAACATGACAACTCACAAGAGTATGCATACTCCTAGGTGACTAATAAATAAATAATAAAATATGCATTAACCTAAGTAAACTTAAGTAAATTATAAATAGTAAATAATTATTTACTCCAACACCTTTTATAGAAGAAAAATACATGGTATGTAGATTGAAGAAAGCATTGTATGGTCTAAAGCAAGAACCTAAAACCTAGTATGAAAGGTTGGATTAGTATTTGGAAAATCTTCTAATTTACTAAAGGTATGGTAGATAATAACTTATATTTGAGAGAAATTGAGGATGATTTTCTAATCATTGTGATATTTTTTGATGACATAAGTATAGAGGTAATAATGAAGCAAGTGATAAGTTTTTTGAAGAAATGAAGAGTGAATTTGAGATAAAAATGATTGCTGAGATGAAATTTTTCCTAGGTTTACATATTGTACAAAGCAATGATGGTAATTTCATTTCACAGGATAAGTATTTGAAAGACTTGTTGAAAATATTTGACTTGGAAATTTGTAAGCCTATTAGTATACCAATGGTAACTGGTCACAAGTTATATAGAAAAGATGAGATTCCTATAGTTGAGGAGAAGAAGTATAGATCAATGATTGGAGATTTACAATATCTAAATCACACAAGCCCACATATAGAAAATGAAGTTGGGATTATAGTTATATTTCAAAATGATCCTAAGGAGCATTATTATGAAACACTAAAAAGGATATTCAATTATTTAAAGAGTACACCTAATTATGTTTTATGGTATGATAGTTCAAGTGATTTTACTTTATGTGCTTATACTGATGTGAGCTGGGTAGGCAATATGGATGATAGAAAAAATACTATTGGTGGATCATTTTTCTATCGAGGAAGATTGGTTTCTTAGATGAGAAAGAAACAAGATTGTATTTCACAAAGTAAATTTGAAGAAGAGTACATAACAACAACAAATAATTGTAATCAGATCATGTAGATGAATTAGATGCTAAAGGACATTGAGATAGAATTTTTAGATCTTGTTATCATACATTGTGATAACACAAGAATAGTACATGTGTCTAAGAGTATTATATTTCATTCTAGGACTAAGAATATATCTATTATATCATGTTTTGAGAGAGAAAGTTGCAAAGAAAGAAATTAGATTGGAGTATGTTAGTACAAAAGATTAGATTATAAATATCTTTACAAAGCCTTTGCCTAAAAATACATTTGAGTAATTGAGAGGTATGCTTGGTCTTATGCTCCTATCTACTTTAGATTATATGATGTAGAGATTACATCACTCCAGTGGTACAAATCACTATTTTTTAACTAGATTGAGTGTTGATGATCTCTATATGGGGGGGTATTTGAGATGAGGAGAGTCATCAAGGACTCTTGGTAAGTAGTTTAGAATACTGTCTTTGAAAACTCAAAATGTTTGAAGACTTGGAGTAAATGATTCACATGATGAAAACTTTATGATTAATTTCACTAGGGGAGAGAATGCATGAAAACCATCTCCTATGTATCAATTGGGGAGATATTAAATAAATGGAGGAGATTATGCATGAAAGATATCTCCTATGAATAGGGAGAAAGAAGTACCATAAATATGGGAGAAGTGTTGGAAATATAAGAAGATTAACTAAGATGGGAGGGGTGAATTAGTTACCAAAAAAATAAATCTCAAATCTCTTAGATGTTAATATAAATCAAACTCTATGAAAACTAAACTCTGTTGAAACTCGATAAACACATAAACAAAATGTTGTAACTCAGTAAACATTGAAATAGCTTGGCAAATGCTTAACATGAAAATATTAAGATATTATCTATGGTTAATATTAATTTAACCTAATTGCAAACACATAAGAAAAATAGCATGAACACAATTGACACCAAGATTTAATGTAAAAACTCAATTTGGGAAAAACCACCAATTACAACTAGTTATTGATTTTCACTCTTCTGAAGTGAGCCCTATTAGGAGCCAACCCTATTAAAGGTTACAAAACACACTGTTAGGTGTGACCCTATTAGAGGATTTAATCACCCTATTAGGAGTGTCCTTCTTAGATTTATTTTGGCTACCATCTTGTTAGAGTATTTACAAATAACTATTTAAGCCAACTCTCTTAAGAGATTTTGATCACTGCTAAAATGGTTAGAGAGTAACAATGAGATGACCTAATTTCTATTGTAACTGAATTTTTGATTACAGATCTCAATTCTAGCATTTATATTTGATCATTTGAGATCAAATGTATCTTTACATCTCAACAAGGATATTATGCTTATCCTTCTAAGTCACTTCCTCTTGGCATTATCAAATCTTCAATTATGTTCCACACATTCAATCCTCAACTTGATTTTATATCTATATCTTACATATTGTTCAAGTCATCTTGAGTACAACTTACAATAATTAATGTTCATCTTCTTAGTCGGCTAGAACCAATAGACAATTCAATTGAACTCATATGCCAAAACTAGAAAATCCTTTGTTAGCTGAACTTGCTCAATAGATATTAACTCAAAGCAATTATCCTGTGTTAACCAAGTGAACTTGGTTAACACTACATATTCACAAAGTTCCTTTGGTAACCAAGTGATCTTGGTTAACAATAGTTCCATCCAATATTTCCTTCATTAATCGAGTGAGCTCAGTTAACACTCAACTTTCACAAACTTTCCTTTTTTTCCCGAGTCAATTTGGTAGACATTGTCTTCTAAACAAAGAAAACTATCAAATACTCAGTAGACACAGAAAACTATCTCCAATGCCTGTTTGAGCTCGACATACACTGACTGGAAATGATATGAAATTTTGTGTAACATCAAAGATAATACATAGTTAATCAATTATTTCCAACAATCTCTCTCTTTGGTATTGATGGAAACACATAATGCAATGAAATTTTAGAGCAAAAATAAGGTAAGGATCATATCCTTAGTTTCATTCTTATTCTCATCTATGAGAACTACCTCTATCAGTGTGAACTCCTTCTGCCTTTACTTTCTCCCTCTATCAGAAAACTTTTTCCTTCAATATATTTCCCCTTTTTCATCTCTTGAAGTGATAAAATTTCTATGAGATATGACAAAAATCTTCTCCCTCTTTGACATCTCATGCCAAAGACAATATCTAGTATATATTAATGTGCCTCATCTATTGATTCCTTTGAAATGTGCCTTTGTCAATACTACATCAACCAAATGATCTTCAACATGCTCTAGTTGATGCATCACTGAACTTCATTTAGTGAGCTTTAAATAGGGGAATGACCCCTAGCTTACCTCTAAGATATAGAAATGCATCCTTAGGTAATGTCTTAGTGAATACATCTACAATTTTTTCTTTAGTATTCACATATTCTAATCTTACCTCTTGATATTATACCAATTTTCTTTAAAAATGATATTTTATAGCAATGTGTTTTGTTTTGGTATGCATCACTAGATTTTTTCATATGTTAATTGCACTTGTGTTATCATAGTATATAATCATTGGATCCTTGATCTCTCTATTCATACCTTCCAATAGTTGTTTGAACAAAACAATATTAGAACAATTATTTATTGTTGCCATGTATTCTACCTGTATTGTGGACTGAGAAATACAATTTTGTTTCTTGCTTGTCTAAGACACTAGTCTTTTATCAAGAAAGAATGCTCCACCATTGGCACTCTTTCTGTCATCAATACTTCCTTCTCAATAAACATCTGTGAATATTTTTAAATCCAAATAGCCTCCTATTTTTTACCATAAACCATAGTCTTCCATCCCTTTTGGTTATCTCATGATACTTTTGATTTCTACCTTGTGATTTTCTTTGGGATTTGCTAAGAATATTACCACCATACTAAATGTTAATGCAATATCAAGCCTTGAATGCACTACATACTGTAATTTTCTAATCATTGGTCTATATATGGTCTGATCTACCTCCTTGGAATTGTCATTTTTGGAAAGCTTATGTCTAGTAGACATAGGAGTTCCAACTGTTCTTGAGTCTTCCACTCCAAATTTCTTTAGTATCTCTTTGATATATTTAGACTGGGTAAAGTAGATACCATCTTTCTCCTACTGGATCTACAATCCAACAAAGAATTTTATCTCTCCAAACATAGACATCTCAAATTTGCTACTGATTTCCTCTAAAAACACCTTGCACAAGTCATCATTTCCTATGAATAAAGTGGCATCCACGAATAACTCTACCAATACAATCTTCTTGTTTGGTCCTTCTTTGATATACAGACTACTATTATCATTTTTTCTTTAAAACCTAATTTGTATCAAGTAGTTATGAATTATTTCATACCAAGCTCTGGGAGCTTTCTTGAAACCATATTATGCTTTGTGTGATTTGTAGACCATATATCTTTTGTTAGTATCTAAAAAACCTTCATTTTTTTCTATGTAAACTTCCTCATCAAGAATTCCATTCGAGAATGAAAATTTGACATTCATTTGATAAACTTTAAATCCTTTGTGAGCTGCATATGCTATTAAAGTTCTAACACCTTCTAATCTTGCACTAGGAGAGAAAGTTTCACCATAATCAATACCTTCTTCTTGAGAATAACCTTTACATACTGACCTTGCTTTGTTTCTAGGAACTTCTCCATCTTCATTTAGTTTATGTCTAAATACCCACTTTGTGCCAATTACATATTTATCCTTAGGTCTAGGAACAATAGTCCAAGTTTTGTTATTCTCTATCTATTATATTTCCTCATTCATTGCTTTAATCCAACTTTCATTATCCAAAGAATCCTTAACATTTCTAGGTTCAAATTCAGCAAGTAAACATGTACCTTTCAATTTGTTTCTTTTCATTATGCCATCTGACTTGTCACCAATGATCTAATCAGGTGCATGATGCCTTCTGACATATCTTACTAACATAGGTACTTTGGATTTGGAGTTTGTTTTACTAATTTCTTCATGATCTTTTGTATTAAGCTCAGGTTCCATTGTCTATGACTCATGTCCATTAGACTCAGTTTGCTCTAGTAATAGCTCAATAGCTTATAACTATGATTGGGGTCCTTTAGAATGTGACTCAAATTGTACTGATTGCAACTCAATAGCTTTTGGAGATTTTGGGGACTCAAGAGGTGAGGCCTCCTATCTTCTAGATAGATTTGGTAGAGTATTACTTTTGTAGTAAATAAATATTTTTTAATCCTCAGGCTCTTTGTTGCTTTCTTCTTCACTCTTTTCTACAAACTCATCAATTCTCACATTTGCACTTTCTATGATATTATAAGTAGAAAAATTTAAAGATTTATATGCTTTACTTCTATAAGAATATCCTAGGAATATGCCTTCGTCACCTTTGACATCAAATTTACCTTTCCTAGATTTTTTCAAGATATAATATTTGCTACCAAATACTTTCAAATAACTTACATTACATTTGTAGCCATACCATAGTTCATAAGGTGTTTGATTTGAGTCTTTCTTAATTGTACTATGTTCAAGGTATGCATTACAATACTGATTGCTTCCTTCCAATATTTGATTACAACATTATTTTCTATCATTAATGTTTTTGCACAATCCATGATGGATCTATTCCTTCTTTTAGCTATACCATTCTACTGAGGTGTACCAGGGGCTGATACTTGTCTTTTGATTCCTATTTCAATACAGAATGCATTGAACATATTGGAAATGAATTCACCACCTTTGTCTAATCTCAAACATTTCATCTTCTTTCCTGTTTCTTTTTCTACTCTTGCCAGATACCACTTGAATTTTTGAAGAGCTTCAAAACTTTCTTTCAAATACATTACAATCATCATTGTAGAATAATCATCAACGAAAAGAATGAAAAAATTATCTCCATTGTAACTCTCTATTCCAATAGGTCCACATAAGCTTGTATGTACAATCTCTAAAACTTCTTCAAAATGATAGTTCTTTCTTTTGAAACTAGTTTTTCCCATCTTTCCAATTTGACAATTTTTGCATAGACCCATATTAGGTTTCCTCAAGATTGGAATACCTCTTACTCTTCTATTTTTTCATATCTTGACTAGGTTATTAAAGTTCACATGATATAATCTTTTTTATTGTAACCATCTTTTTTCTACTTGAGCAATAAAATATGAAATTTCAATGAGATCTAGATAGAATAGACTACCTTTTGTTTGTTTTCCAAATCCAACCAAATCTCCTTTTTCGTCCAATAGTTTGGCCTTCCCATTCATAAATTCTACCTTGAATCCAATGTGATTCAACTATGCCACACTCAGTAGATTATTCTTTAGTTTTTCAACCCAATAAGCATTTTAACATCTAAGTTCATTGGTTAATGAGATACATCATTGTCCCTTTATGCAACAAGGTTCATTGTTTCCAAATCTCACACTACCACAACCATAATGTTCCATGTGCTCAAACTTTTTTTTGTCTCCAGTCATATGGTGTGAGTAGCCACTATCAATAATCCATGTGTCATTTTTTCTAACATGAGAGCTAAGTGTCATTTTATCTCCTTCATCATCACATTCATCTTTTACAAAAAATATATACCATTTCATCTTCACTATTATCAAAATCTTTAGCCATAAAACAATATTTCCTACATTTGTCCTTGTGTTCCTTGTAGTTTTTGAATTCCTTCTTGCCTTTGTACTTATTTCTTTTCTTTTCATCCTTGTCTTCTCTATTTGGGCAACTTGCAGCAATGTGACCAACTTCTTCACAAGAAAAATAGATTAGAGGAATCTTACCTTTGTACTTTTCTCTACCTTTGGAATATTTCCTTACAAATAGGGCTTCAACAACTTCAAGATCATTGTTTGAACTTCCTTCTTCTTATTCACTTCCTTATTGAATGGCTTTTGATTTTTTACCCTTTTTCTTAAGTGAAAGCTTGGATTCAAATGTAGACTCAATACCTTTGGAACTCAGGATATAGTTATCATAGTTATCCAATTCAAAAGTTGTCAATCTTCCAACTAGAGCATCCAAAATGTTTTTTTGGATCACATCTCATCTTTTGAATAGTAGACACTCTAATTGCATATATAGGAAGAAGGGTTCTAAGTACCTTGCATATAACTATTTTTTCATCAATGTCTCCTCCAAATGCTTTGATTGTGCATACACTTGCTTTAATTCTTTCAACATATTTTGAAATGTTTTCATCTTATCAAATTGACCTCTAAAAATGTCAGCTTTGGATCTCCTTAAATTATCATTTCCTCCATAGATGGCTTTCATCTTGATCCACATATCATAAGCTATAGTACAACTTTTGACTTCATCAAATTTAGCCTAATTAAGAGCAAAATAAATGTCAATCATCGTGATTTTATGAATTTTCCTTTCAGCAATATCTTTAACTAATAATGTTCCAAGAGGATTCTTGTTTTCATTATCAAGATATTTACAACATGAATTAGTGATAGTTGCCAAATGTAATCTCATAATTCAACTTGGCAATCTCTCTTATATAAGACATCCTGATCGTTAGAATTAGTCCTTAAAACCTTCTCTGTAAGAACCAAATCCTCTTATACCAATTGTTGGAAATATAAGAGGAGTAATTGAGAGGAGAGAGGTGAATTATTTTCCACAATAATAAATCACAAATCCCTTAGATGTCAATATAAATCAAACTCTATGAAAACTGAACTCTACTAAAACTTAGTAAACACGCAAACAAAATATTGTAACTTGGTAAACATTGAAATAGCTTAGTAAATGCTTAACATAAAACATAATAATATATTATCTATGGTTAATATTAATTTAACTTAGTTGTAAATACATAAGAGAAATAACATGAACACAATTGACACCAAGATTTAATATAAAAATTGAATTTGAGAAAACCCACCAATTGCAACTAGTTACTGATTTTCACTCTTCTGAAGTGAGCCCTATCAGGAGCCAACCCCATTAAAGGTTACAAAATACACTATTAGGTGTGACCCTTTTAGAGGATTTAATCACCCTGTTAGGAGTGGCCTTGTTAGAGGTCTTTTGATAATTCAATAGAAATACCACCTTGTTAGAGGATTTACAAATAGATGTTAAGCCAACTCTGTTAACAGATTTAGATCACTACTACAATGGTTAGAGAGTAATAATGAGATGACCTAATTTTTGATGCAACTGAATTGATGATTATAGATCTCAATTCTAGCTTGTATACTTGATCCTTCTTGATCAAATGTATTTTTTCATCTCAACAAGGATATTTTTCTTATCCTTCCAATTCACTTCCTCTTGGCATTATCAAATCTTTAATTGTGTTCCACACATTCAATCCTCAACTTGACCTTATATTTATATCTTACATACTGTCAAGTTGGCTTACATACAACTTAGAATAATTAATGTTCATCTTTTCAGTCAACTAGAACAAACAAACAATTCAATTTAACTCAATATGCCAAAATAAGAAAATCCTTTGTTAGCCAACCCTACTCGGTAGATACTAACTCAAAGTGATTTTCCTGTGTTAACTAGTGAACTTGGTTAACACTACATATTCACAAAGTTTTGATGGTAACTAAGTAATCTTGGTTAACACTAGTTCCATCCAACATTTCCTTCATTAACTGAGTGAGCTCAGTTAACACTCAACTTCTTCAAGCTTTCCTTTGTCACCTGAGTGAACTTAGTAGATACTATCTTCTAAATTAGGAAAACTCTAGAATGCTTGGCAGACATAGAAAATTGTCTTCAATGCCTGAGTGATGTTGGCATACACTAACTATAAATGGCATGAAGTTTTGTGTATCATCAAAGATAATACACAATTAATCAATTGTTTCCAACAAGAAGATCCTCTCATGGAGGAGAGATTGATTAATGGGGGAGGTGAGCGGGGGGGGGGGGGGGGGGGATTAAGATCTCCTATGTGTAAAGTTTCAATGGAGAGTTATATTTTATTGGGGAACATTTGAGATTTTTCTAGTGTGTGAACAACTAATATGATTTATTTGGTGTGTGAATAACTGATGTCGATCCTAAAGAAAAAGATGAGCAGTGTTCCAAAGGATTTCATATTTTATTGACGAAGATGTTTTGAAAAGGAAAGAACAATAGTTTTGTTGGAATTATTTAGAATAACTAGGGGTGAAACAGTTATCCAAGGTCTAGATGTATAAATAAAAAATTTCATAGCTTAGTGAACCCATAAAACATTTATCGTCATGCATGCATCCATAGGATTATGCAATAACTTAAAATTTGTAGGTTACTATCAAATCAATTTGCAGAAATGTAAACATGAAACATAATAGATTCAGCAACACACTTGACACAATGATTTATGTGGAAACCCAATTTGGGAAAACCCACCAGTGACATGCTACTCCTTTTCACTCTTCTAAAGTGATGCCATATGAAATGCCAACCCTATTAAAAGTTATAATACACATTTTTAAATGTGACCTATTAAACGATTTCAATCACCCTATTAGGAGTGAGCCTTGTTAAAGAACTTTAGACCATTCACTTGGAATGTCACCTAGTTAAAGGATTTACAAATGACTGTTAGGTCAACCTTAAACCAAAGGATTTACCCTAGACTGATACAGTTATTAGAGAGTAAAAGTGAGGCTTGATCTGATAACAACTTACAACTCCATTTGCAAATTATAGATCCTTTCTTAAATCCTCCATTCTACTTGGCTTTCACACATTTTAGTTCTAATAACTTGTTCACCCTTCAAGTATTCATACCCTTAATCCTTCTTTCTTTACATGCTAATGCAGACTCTTCACTTAGGTCACTTGATGAAACAATACCCCTTGACTGCTTGTCTTCCTTAGGTTCTTGTGCATAGCAACCCTTGCTTCTGACTAGCCATCCCTATAAATAGAGAATTAAGATCTTTTGTCATTAATTCTCCATCATCCAATTAAAGTTAGGACAAATTAGTTAGGATGCAATGAATCTACCCCTAATTCCATATCACTTCTAGAAACTTCTCCTTCAATCCTCTTTGAATTTTCCCCAAAATGGTTTACCATGAATTTTATGCCATGAGCTCATCAATCTTATCTTCCACCTAGTTCACATAATCCAAGAAAACAAACTTTTCAGCTCAGATCCATCAAATTCATGATCTTTATAATAACGTTGGCACTTGGCATTAACTTGCTTATGATGCTTGGCACATACTTCATTGCTCGGCATCCACTAAAAAATCACTTGGCACAAACTAAATTTTACCAGTGCTTGGCATCAACTAAAATTTTCTTGGCATCCACTATTTTTCTTAGTATCTACTAAAATGAATTTTTACTTGGCTCTAAGTGATTTTCTTCTTAGCTTGCACTGACTTTTCTTGGCACCTACTATCCATTCAATCAAGCTTGGCAGACACACTTAGTTTAACTTATTCTTTTGAACTTTCTTAGTGTAGCCAACCTTTGCAACCTTAAGTAGATTATCAATGCACTATGATATCACTATCTTAGTTGATTCGTGTACTCCTTTGTATATTATAACTCAACCTTTCCTCTAGGTACTTTTGTTGCATCTTTTTTATCAAATCCTCTTCATCAATCAAATAAGTGATAGTACTTAAATCATATAAGTAGTTTTCTTACCCAAAAAGGGTAGGTTTGACATTAGTGACAAAAAAATGATTGAAACACATTTATCATACTTGTATCAATCCATTTTCAACAATCTTCATCTTTCAACAAGTTGTAACAGAGTGTTGTTTGGTATTCTTGGAACTTTGATGTTTTTCATCTATTTTGTCATCAATGCCAAAGGGGAAGATTATTAGTGTAAATTTTGATCATATTCCTTCAGGGAGTATCCTAAGCATTTCTAGAGCATGTGGAGATCGTTATCATGATTGACATGTTGCATTCATGATTGTGTTTGTCATTGATGAAAATATAGTATAGTTTCTGTAAAGACTAGCAAAGTAGCAAACAAAGATCAAGGTCATACAGACAGATAATTTATGGTCAGGTGATATACAATTAAAGACGTGTTTGACACTATGTCCTAATAGAAAGGTTAAGGAATGTAGAAGATGTGTGTGATTTACAGAAAGAAGTATAGAGACATAGTATCTAAGAAGTAGTTTCTAATGAATTGATTGTATCTCCTAACATAGATGGAATCATGATATGCAAAGTTAAATAGCGATAGAATATAGTTTGATTATGATGTCAATGAGTGCACAAGGTCTAGATTTGCATGTATGAGAAGTTGTAAAGACTCTAAACCAACAGTATTGTGTAATTTTGAAATAATGAATTATCTTAATATGGTCCTATTCTAATTAATTGAGAAAGCCTCAAGCCAAACTCAAGCAATTTTTTTAGGACATGGTATAAGGGAAGGTATTTTCCTTGATTGTAATTGAGCATTGAAGTTGAGATCAAGCAAGAAAGAGAAGAGTATTTGGTAAATGTGAGTAAGAAATCTAAGGGATTATTGGATGTGAAGTTGGTGATCTATTATCGAGATCAAAAGAAGCAGTAGTCTAGTTGACATTACTGAGGAAGGGGAAGTAAAATTATAGTTCATTTCTATTATTATAAAAGGAATAATATAGAGACTAGTTAGATGGTGAGTATGGTGGTCTTTCTCATGAAGCTATTGGGAAAGTGGGTCCATTTGCCTTCTACAACTCCTAACAAGGTTGGCACAATTCCCAACAAGGTTGAAATGTCCTAACAAGGATTTAAAGTCTCCTTATAGGGATGCATATGTATTGAATATTTGTATTGACTCCTAATAGGGTCCATCCTCTAACAAGGAATATTTATATTAGTACATCATTTTCTAGTTACCATCCCCACCATGGTTTTCCCTCTAGTCAAGGGTCTCCTTAGTTAACATATCTAGTGTTATTATGTATGAGTATCTTGTTATAGTTTCTAATTTTATTGTTCATGTTGTTAAGGATTAATAAGGTTGATAATTGTTACAATAGTTGGACAATTGATTCAACTTGCCACCCCCTCCCCCCCGCCCCACCACACACACCTCTCAGTTATATTGGTGGACTTTACTTTTTAACATTATATTGCTTTGTTATATTTGTATTTAATTTTTTCTTAAAGGGAAAATACAAAAATATTCCATTTCATTATGAGTAGATTACTTTTCCTTCAAAAAATATGATTTCTTTCATGAGTGCTTTGAAGATGTTTTTATTAGGGAACCTCATGGGCTTTCCAGTAGTGAAATAATGGATGTAAAAAATGTGATTTTAAATGAAGCCATCCCTCTATCATCTTCATCTAAATCCTTCCAAGACAACCTTTATGATAGTTTTTTATCATGTATTTTTTTGTTTCAAATTTTTTGTAATGTTGATCTTGTTAAGATAATTTTATTTTCTATGTCTCTTATAGCTCTCAAGGGATGTCCTATACAACAACTACTAAGTATGCTTAAGGGTTGTCCTCCAAACAATGAGCCCTCTTATAGTTATTAAAGGAAAACCCAATTACATTGTGGTAGCTCATATCTATTGGGCATAGAATAATCATCAACCTAATATTCTATTTGTTACTACATCTTTGTCCCCATCTTAATGAGTGCTTCCCCAGGAACCTCATTTTCCTAGTGCCATAGGAAAATATTATGCTCTTTTTGAGCAATTGTGTGTTACTCCCACTAAGATATCTATGTTGGAACTTCTTCAAATTTCCCTCATTTATCATGAAGGTTTGCAAAAGAATTTATCTATCCCACCTATTCTTCTACCTAATCTAGAAAACATTAATTCATTTTTGGAGTGTTTGTATTATGTATCAACTCCTCCTCAAACTATATTCACTCAAGAATATGTCTCTTAAAGAGGTGAAAAAATATTATGATGTCCTTATGGTTGATATTCTCATTATTGGGAATCTAATTCATAGGAATTTGACTTATAATCTATTTAGTTTGAATGTGTGTATCTTAGATATGCTAAAATCTAATAATAAATTATGTACACTATTAAAATTTTGAGCCGTCAGTCATGTTATCAATTAGTGTCAAACATTTAGTCAGTCACAAGGTAGGGTGATTTGGCCATCACTATAGCTGAGTCACCCCATCTAGGCCAAGCTTAGTAAAGAAGACTTGTATATATTTTAAGGCATGTGTCAAGTAATATTTACTACCAAAAAAGCTAATGGTCACCAAGTACTCCAGTGATTATTGAGTTTATCAAGGATAGTAGTTGATGCTAAGTGATACAGAGGTCACGTAATTCAGTTCATGCCGAGAACATTCAAAGCTAAGGGATGGCATTATGAAAAAATTTATGTTGAGTGTTATTACAATGTAAGTGTGTGACATAGTTTCACATATTTGTTTGGAATGGCACTAAATCTCATGTTAACCAACTTTATCAACTTGGAAGCATGTTTTGTAGATCAAGGAGGTAATAAAGGAGGTATTTACACATCAAATGGAACATAATTAATCCCTATATGAGGAAATCCAATAATCAAAAAATTGCAAGGACTAAGCGGCTTAAATGAATCTAGATCATTAATTTTGATCTAGAGGGTTCACCCAAGAATCTATTTAAGGAAGGTCTATGACCTAGTTCACATGTGTGAGTATGCATGAATGAAGAGCTCATTTGCATGCAGAGTTTTAGAGGTGAATCAGAGTGTTAATTTAGAAGAGACCAAGCAGTATAGTGAATACTTTTGAAAAAAATAAAGAAGATCAATAAGAGTAAGGTGATATTACATTGCATAGAGAAGATTTGATATCAAGCATCGAAGTTTTAACCAAAAGATATGGTACTAAAAATTTTAACATGTATTTCAAGGTCTAAATATCTTAATAGAGTATATTTAACAAGATTCTATAAATCTCCTAATAGAGTACTCACTTAGTTGTGATGTTAAAATACTTTAACTAAGGTACAACCTAGTAGTTCTTTTATCATTTAACATGGAAGACCCCTCACAAGATAGATCATCAAAAGTGATCAAGAATTATAACCTAAGAGCACACTTTATTGCTCCAATAGTGAGTATTTTGTGGGTGTTATCCCCACCACTATTGATTTCTACATTACCAAATCTATGTATTATTGTGCTATCTATTTATGAGTTTACATTCATGTAGTTAGATACTAGATCTGATAGTTTATTATAGTACATGGTCAATGTGATTTATGGTAATACTAAGATAAGGGTTTATGTGGTCATATCAAATACGCTTCATGTTTGAAGTGTGAATTTTTTTATAGATCTTGATTCACACCCCCCGCCCCCCACTATTTGTGTATCTCACTTTCCCTATTAGATTTCCAACGATTGGTATCATAATAGTGTACTCTTGGTAGAAGTTTAACTACTTGTGAGTAAAATGCCTTGAAGATGGAATCCTAAAAATTAGGAAAAATCATTAAGAACTAGAAGATTGGTGTTTAGGTTACTTATGAACAAGTCAAGGATGCAAAGGAGACATTAAGGAAATCCTTGAAAAGAAGGAAATAGATGTTAATTCAATAAAATGGCACACAATACAAAGAAGAGATTGTTGAAGAAATAATTGATGAAGGAAGTTCTAGTGAATCTGATGCAACAATAGTAGATCTATTGAAGAGAAATAACATTCTAAATGAATAAGTAAGAGAATTTAAAAGAGAACATGATTTGCAATTAGTAAGGCTATGTGAAGTGATCAAACAAAAGATAGAGGCTTAGCAAGATAAAGCAAAGACTGAAGATGACAAGGCAATGGCTGATGAAGGAAAAAGATAGATGGCTAAAAGGCTTGATGAAAGGATGAAATTAAAAAAAATTCCCACAATTAGTTTGACATGATCAATCAGTTACTAAGTACAAACTATGAGATTGTAATAAAAGAGCTAGAAATTACAAATCTAAAATCTGAGAATGACAAAGTGGTGAATGAAATCAAATCTAAAAATAAATTCATTGGGAGGTCAAACAAACCAAAAGAGGCTATGAGATTTCTTAATGGGCATATGAATGCATCAAGGAGACCTCATGACACCTCTAGATTGGGCTATTTTAAGTTCCTATTAGGTGTCAAGAAAGGACAATTTGTTGGAATTATCAATATTTCCTTGGTTGTATGTATTTATTAAATGAGATGAATCAAGGCATCCCTCATATAGTTTTTCCTCTATTCCACATATGAAGGACATGTAATTTACTTTTCCTAATGTCCATGTGTGAGTACAACTCATTTTGTAATTCCTTTTTATAAAGGAAATTAGTTTATCCTCCTTAAGAGGATCTTGACACTTTGCACACACTTCTTATGAATGTTGGCATTCATAGAAATGGGTGTTACACATGCAACCAAATGCAACTCCATTCTCATCTTTATAAGAGAGATTCCTCTATCTCATTCTTCAATTTTTATACATATCACTTTTATGTTATTGTAATGAGCTAATTTCCTCCACTCTTCTCCCTCTTGTTAGAAATAAGGTGTCTCAACCTTGTATAATTCCTATTCTTATTATTTGTTTTGTAAAATGTATTTCTCGCAAATAATGTTGATGTGTCGACATCTTGAATTGTGTGTAAGGAGATCATGACTAAAATGGTTATGATGGATTCCTATGACACGTAAGAGCTATGTTAGGAAGATTCAATGATAGGTGAAGACATGTGCCAACTAAGATATTTGAGTACTATACACTCTACCCAAAAAAAAAATTGGGGTTCCTATTTTTTTGGAGAATGGTAAAACCCTAATATAGTTTACCTTTTGGGAGTAGCCCTAAAGTGAAGTGCATGTTATAAGCATTTTTAGGGTTGCGAAGAGATGTGATGCATGAGAGTGTATTGTTGGTACTACGAATAGCTACTGGACTCTTCTGTTGTTGATGTTGAACTTGCATTGCAAGTTTATTGTAACCTTGTGTTGAAGATAATACATTGTGCAGGTTCTGAAGGGGTGGGGTTGTTTTACCAAAAGGTTTTTCCCCACCGAAAAATCCTTGTGTTATGTGTTCCTTTCTCTGTCCATTTTATGTATGCATGGTTGGCTGCAATATTGTTGTTTACATGATATTGAATATGTAAGTGTAGAAGATTTTAAATAGGATTTGCATCATACTTTCCTTATGAGATTAGTGTAGGAAGTTGTTTCCGCACCTGAGTTTCCTTACACCTCTCTCTCTCCTTCCATAGGATTTTCCTTGATTAATAATATTACACAAGGGGATTTCTTTTCTTTCCCCTTTCAAAATCATTGTCTCCTTTTTTTCTATTCATTGGTGTATACTCTTAAAGCTTGGTTATTTCATGGTAATTAAGATCTCTTCACCATTAACTTACTTGGATAAATTAAGTTTCCTTTCTCTTCTTTATCTTTTCTTACAAAATCATCAAAGGGAGGAGAAAGAAGGAACATGAATGGAAAAAAAAAGAACAAGAAGCCTACATGCTATCACTATGGAAAAAAGAGCAAGACTTATAGGTCAAACCCTAAACCCAAATTCAATGGTTATTATTTCACTTATAAAAAACAAGGTCATAAAGAACATGAGTATAGATCAAATATCAATAAGACAAAAATAATTTTAGATTTGAAGGTTACAATTGTACATGTCAAAAGTATGGTCATAAGGTGCAAGATTGCAGATCTAAAGAAAAGAACAATTGGACACTGAAAGGTCAAGGAAAAGCACCTAAGTAAGGTAATACCATAAATTGGGATTAAAATACTTGGGTAAATTTTCAATACTATGGAAAGTACAGAAAAATTTTAGTAAGTTATGTTAGAATACATCTCAGAGGAAGATCTAGAAACTAGGGAAATTTTGGACCAATATGTTTCAGTTGCTAGAAGATCAGTCATTTGAGATAAGACACTATGAATTGGGCATTATCACTCAATGTTGAAGAAAATAATGGAAAGGAAAACGTCAATACCAAGGATGTGAGAACTTAGTTGAGTCAAACCTAAAAGAAGTTAGATGGAGGTAATAATACAAATGGAGAAGTTGTGATCACCAAATCCAATGGCTTAGGTGATTCCACCACCTCAAAATAAATAGTAAGGTATGTATGGAACTATATTTCAAATTGATAAATCATACATTAGTTCCTAATATTGTATCCATGTAATTCCAAATTTGTATGATTGATGTTCAAGGAAAAATCTAGGGTTTTGAAAGAGAAGTGATTTTGGTTCCAAGTTGAAAATTTGGTAGAGACTAGGTACCAGTATTGAATGATAGCATGAATGAATTGTAGCATGCACTGAGCTACTATATGAACAAGTAGAAATTAGAGTGATGAGTGAAAATCTAGCACGGATTGAGTCAAGAGTGACTACAAGCATCTAGTGATCTTTTAGCAGAGAATATGAAGAGATTCAAGCATGTGTTGTTGACTTCACAAGTACGTTGTGAAAAGTTGTATTTAAAATGAGTTGTAAAGTTATTTTCTTTTAAACCCTATATTATGAAGATAGCATCTACTACACCTACTAGCAAGAAGAAGAAGGCATTGATGGATTAAAATAATCAAATTATTCATAGTGATGCATGTCCTCCACTAAAATTCAAGATGCGCCCTGACATCATGTAGAAGGGAGATTCTTTAGGGGTGGTGTGTGAGTCTACCTAGGGTAATCATGTTTCTCAATGTTAGGTCATGTTTTATGTGCAAGAAATGAGAGATCAATGATTTCAAGGTGAGAGCTGTATATGAAAATCTTTGTGACAATAGTAGATTGAAATAGAAGCATAAAATTATGGTCAAGAAAGGGTTAACTCTTTCCATAGAGTGTCCAAAGATATTTAAGGTAGAGAGGAATAAATATTGTGTTGAGCCACATATACTACATGAAATTATGGTTGAAGAATAAACCAATAAGAATAAAAAGGTCAATCATTCATCATGTGACTGGATGCCCTATCCTAGATAGGGTAAAGATCAGTCAAAGTCAAGGGATGTAATTGAGAAAAAATAAAAGAAAAAATGGAATAGAAGATGCATGTTGAGAAACACCATTAAAGATCCAATGATCTTTTTTTTTTTTTACAGTTACTGCACCAAGTTTTATCAATCAATCTAACTAAACAACATGTTCTGTGTAGGTGTTGGTATGGGATTCAAAATTGTAAAGAAAGATCATGGTTATGATCTAGCCTAGCTAGAGATAATCCAATTGGCAGAGAACCTAGGAGTGACAAGGAAAGGAAAGAATACTTCATGTAAGTTTAGTTCACTCATTGTGTGTATATTATTTTATGTACAAAATTTTTTTTCCCACTATAGGAGATGTAGAATGGGAGTATAGAAAGAGACTAGTTACCAAGTAGATAAATGATTTTATTGGTCAGTTAGGTGACAATTTTGAAATTGTTACTTATGGTTATTTTGAGGATTTCAAATAGAAGATAAAGATTAGGTTTAGAATCCCTAAGTTAGTTGTTGTTCAATATTATGATCACATGAATTTTGTTGTTGAAATTGATTATACTCATGTCCAAGATGTTATGCCTAGAGTGGCATGGTTAAGAACTCTAAATTATGAGGTAAATATTGATTAATTTTTAGTAGCAATCATAATGTTGTTAGCTGAGGAGATAGACAAGAATGTCAAAACCTTCAACACATATGAGAAAATAAATATTAAAATGATGATGAAAATAAAGGTTCCTAAAATGGATAGTAAAAGGAAGAAAATGATTCAAGATTTAGAAGGTAAACTTGGTGAAGCACCACTTCAAATAATAGAGGGTAAAGGTGAAGAACTCAGTAGTGAAGAAGAAGATGAAGGTAATGATGAAGAAGCTCATGAAGGTAGAGGTAAGGATCTAATTATTGTCAAGACCAAGGAAACAAAAGGAAAAGATATTTTTTTGGTTGAACCAGAGGTAAAGAAAAGTTTGAAGAAGGTGATTACCAAGCCTACAAACACACCACAAAGGATCACTAGGCAAAGATCTAAGGAAACTAGTCTTGCAACGACCAAGCCAGTGATGAAAGGAGTTGTGAAAATCACAAGCCCAATTAAAGGAAAAAATTCTTAGGAAGAGGACATCTCATACAATAGTCACCGAGTAAAGTCAAAAAAATAATAAACCAAAGATAAATTTGATAGTAAATCCTGATGATGATGAGGATGAGGCAAAACATACTGTGTCTAATGACTTGAGTAATTCCCAAATTGTTTCATGTAAAGAGCCTCAAGATATATATACAGTATGTGAAAAATTTAGAATTTTAGTAGAGTTCTCTAGATTTAGTTACATAAAATATGATACCTTAGACAAGACTCATAAAGAGAATGTAGAACAAGCTTTAATTGCTATGATGGTAAAATTCAAGTACACACCAATTGAATTAGGCCAAGGATTACCTAAAGAACTTTATAATAAGATTGATAGAAAATAGCAATGGGCATTAACAATAGAGAAATAGATGAAGGAGGGTACATTAACCCAAGTGATGCCTGATTTAGGAAAACAACATGTGTCAATAACATTAAAGGGTTATGCTAAAAATTGTGTGCCATAGAGAAGAGCCCATATGATTTTGAAACATAAAATTGAAGAAGTTATACAAAATATTAGGATGACATGAAAGAAAACTTTTGATCTTATACTTGTTGAGGAGGACAACAAAGATAAGGAAGAGAATGATATTGGAGAAATAGTATTGACAGTTAAGAAGACATCTATGATGATGTTGAGAAATTAGTGGAGACCATACATAATATGGCACAAGAAAGCAAGAAGAATATAGAAGTAGTCACTCTTGGGGATGAAGCTCCAAAAAACTTAGTGCCAAATGTCACTACTACTGGATAAGAGTTAAAGGCAGTTAGGAAGGATGACAAAGAAAAGAAGAAATGAGCTTCTAAATCAATAAACGAAGCATTGATGGAAATCAATACAATAATTGTGCATATCAAAGAATCCTAAGATTGGTGAGCATAAATAATCTCAATAGGTAATAGTTAGTATAATTGATGCATCCATAGTTACTATTGATTCTAAAATAAAAATTTTGGGAGAGCAAAAAGATGATGTTGCTAAGAGTGATCTCACCAGACATTCAAACAAGTTATCTAAATCTATAAACTTTATCAAAATCAAATCTCCACATATAGATGGTGATCAAGTGGCTACTACATCTTGAAGTACAACTAATTTTTTCTTTGTATTTCATCCTAATCGTCAACATACTAACTTATGTTTGAGGTGATGACTAAGTTTATTCACACTCATGTTCTTAATATTTCTCCTATTTATCCTATTGATCCTAGTAAACCTCTGCCTAAGTATTTTTATTATAAATTTTTCTATCAATATCACCATCAACTAGGACATGATACTAAAAAGTCTTATGGTTTGATGAATGTTATTGAAGACCTTGTTGATTCTAAGGTTATTTCTATTGATGGTCAACTTAATCTTATGAATAATTATGATGCATTGTCTAATCAAAATTTGTAGATTTACACAAATCCTTTTCCCTCAAACTCAACAAATGTCACTTTCAATTTTCTTCTTCTTATTTCCATATTTCTTACATTGAGAAGATAGAAGAAGAAATACATGTGGTTAATCATGTTGAGTTAGAGTCTCAACCTTTGATTTCTTCTCCACCTAATCCTCTACAAACACCACATATTATTAGCTTTAGTCAGTCTAATATGTTTAAGGTACCTAATGATCCTATTTATATCACTAATAAAGTGTCTCATATTCCTTCTCATGGTACTTTTGTTGATCCTTCCTTTGTTGTGAATGTTATCACCGAAGAACACATCTTTAATAAAGGGTTACATAGAGATACTTATGATTTGGCTCCTATATGGATTCAAACTTGTAATGCTTTTCTTTACCGACCTCAAGGTTCTATTATTTTATCTATTACTCTTTTAGAGAAAACTATTGTTATACCTTTGTCGTTATTCCTACTTCTGATCAATTTCAAGTTAATCTTGGTATTCCATGGATTTCTTCCATGTGAGCTATTGCTTCTCCTATTTGTAAATGTCTTAAATTTACTCATGATGGAGCCATTATTATTGTTAATCATTCTCTTTATAAACCATCCCATTCTAGAGATTGTGCTAAGATTGATTTTTATTGGTCATCTCATTCTAATAAACCACCTACTCATCCTAATAATTTTTATAAAAACTATCCACAATATAAAGTAGCTAAGATTATAGAGCTTAATCTTCCTAAGGGTTGTTTACCTCTATGTGTCTTTCCTACTTCATCTTTACCTTCTACTTTTTCACCTCTTTTTCCTTCTGCATCCATCTCTTCAACTCCTGCATCTCAACCTATTGATTTTCCTTCTTTAGAGCATTAAGTAGTTGATCCTAATCCTTCTGCTATCCCTCATAAAACCATTCATAATAAACATGCTCGTCAATATCAAAAGAACCATCAAGCTAGAGATAAGGCTCAAGCTTTTTGTCTTGCTTCTTAACCTGCATCTTCATCTCAACACTTACCTTCCTTTGATTATACCCTATGTGTGTCTTTAGAGGAGGTTCGACAAGGTAACACTATGTATTTGGATAAACATGATGATTATATTTGTATTTCAAATCCAGATAGTCTAGATATAGAGGATACTTTATATGATAGTAATGATGATGATTTAATTATCATAGATAGTGATATACCTAACATGTTTTCTACATAGCTTACAATCACTCATAGTAATGACCATAGTGAATCTCAAAGTTCTTTCCTAGAACTCATTGTCATTCCTACTATTGTAGATATGGATACTCTCGTGATTCATCATCCTTCCCCTAGAATTTCAAATCGAGAAGAGGGGGGGAGTATGCAAAATGCTTGATGTGAACTCCATCCATAATGGTAGATTTTAGTGTTCTTGTTTTGTGTTTCTCCTGTGTTATATTTTTTATTTTATTTTTCATTTTGTATCTCTCTTCTTCTATATGTTATTCTATTTTTTGTTGTGCCATTGTTCATATTGGTTGTCTTGGTTAGTCTTCTTACTTGCTTATGATATGGTGGTACTGGTTCTTTTTGGTCTCCATGTTATAGGCCCAAAAGTATTCTTTTTTGTATCTCTCTTTTTTTTATTTTCCTCCATTGTGTCATAGTTCTACTTCTTATAAGGAATGATGATATTTTCATACTTGACATAATATTACATGATATTATCATATGATCTTACTGACCCCTTAGTTAGTAGATCCCTTTTTCGCCTTATCTTTTGTTGTGGTCATTTCCCTTGAATTGTTTCTCCTCATGGGGGCATCTCATAGTGGAAATGTTATTTTGTGGATGCATGTAAGCTTCCATTAAAGCTATTACTCGTTTTAAAGAATTTGCAAATTCTTTAACATGGGGGCATGCGCTTCACTCATTTTTTCCCATGGAATACAAATATAGATTCTATGTATAGCTTGGAGTACCTCAACCTTAGTGTTTGGTATAATATCTAAGGTATAGCCAAATCTATGCATTATTATTGCATTCCTTTTATCCTCCCTTTTTATTTTTCAATTTTAGTTTCTAGGAACTCTAGATAGTTTTCAACAACTTGGTCTCTTTATGGATCTCTCTCTAAGCTCTGATAGTTTGGGAGGCCCAATCCCTATTTTTTACCCTTCTTTTGACTAGTAATAGTTAGGGAAGCCTAGTCTTGATCCCATAAGGACACACACATCCTTATGCTTGGGTCTCCTTTTGATTCTACTTTTTGGGACATGGGGATCCCTTGAAGTTGAATCCCTTGATGGACTAACTAGCATGCCACACACACTTGCTAGATTATTTGGTTCATCTTTGATGGGTTTACTAGCATGCCACACACACTTGCTAGACTAATCAATGTCATCCCTTTTTGCAAGGACCTTTCCCAGTCATTCTTCCCTTGTTCCTCTTCCTTGTGTGTTTCACAATAAAGCACACAAACCTTATTGAGAAAGCAACTAGACCTTTTTTTGTATAATTTAGTTCTCTTATTTTGACTTGGGATGTGATAAGACTCAAGTCTATTGGGGGATTGATGATTCATGTAGCAAGAATACGAGGGTACCCCTAGTGGAGGTAAACTGGATCCCTAGAAATGACCACATAGCAAAAACCCAACAACAAAGAAACAACAATGCAAGATCTGATACCAAATGAAACTCTTTATTAATAGATAATTGTTTACATGTAATGTTATTGGCTATAAGGCCTTCCACATTAGATACAAATACAACAACAATTGCAATAAAATTTCTGCAATATTCCTCAAGATCCAATCCCAATTCTAAACCTAGCTAGTCCAAATCTACATGCTGGAAGAAAATCCCAAGGAAATGCTAACTTGTGCTTGCAAGCCTCCAAGAAATCTCCTAGTTTACCAAGCCTCAGCTACTAGCCCTTCAAATTTTTCATCCTCTTCTCCAAGATGGATGATAATACATAAAGACTCCACAAGACCCCTTACTTATTCCCAACAAAGCTACAAGTCAGTCCAACTCATTATAAATTAAATTAAATCCCTTACACTAAATATATGTTGAGCCACAAGTTAGATACAACACAAATTAAACACCCAAAGTTGGCTACAACACAAATTAAATACCAAAATTTGGCTCACTAACAACTCAACACCTATAGGAACCAAGACTATACTAAGCATTAGATAAACCAAGTAAAGCATCAGGAAAACCACAAGCATTAACGATCCACCAAAATATGCCAAGAAAACCACATATGCCAAGCACACAGAGTGTGTCGAGCAACCAACAAATGTCGAGCACACAGAGAGTGCCAAGAAACCAACACATGTTGAGCACTACAGTGAATGTTGAGAAAATTGTATCTGCCTAGCTCCTTGAATGACCAAGCTCTTGGGCCGCAAATACACCCTTTAGTGATTGAGCACCATTGTTTTGTGATTGATTCTACAACACTTAGCCAAAATACCTCCAACCATATAAGATTGTAGGAAAGCTTAAGATGCTCCTATATCAAACACCCCAAGTTTGAAATGATGTTCTCAGTAGCTAGAAGAACATCTTATGGGATTTAGCACATATATCCCAAATTTCTTCTTCACATACATATCCTCCAAGTCTTCAAATTGCACACTATTTCCCTTGTTCTTCATCTACTTCTTACCATACATCCTAGGTATGCTATAGGTCTACTTTCCATGTTGATCTCCAACCATCTCAAAATCTATCAACTCAACTCATCTACCAATAATTAGGTTCCTCCTTTAGATCTCGTAATTATGCAAAGGAGTCAAGGAATGCTCCTTGCCACCTTTCTCAATAGTAAATACATTCTTGACACAATCATGCACAAAGCTAAAATCATACTACCAAGGTCTACCAAGAAACACATGACAATTGTTCATATCCACAATGTCACACAACACTTGATCCTTATACCACCCAATCTAGAAATCAACAAGGCATTGCCCTCTCACCTCCAAAGCATGCTCTCCTTGCAACCAGCCACTCCTATAAGGATAAGGATGTATCATTCTCTTTAGACCAAGCTTCTAAACCATCTTCTTAGCAACAAGGCTATCATTACTACCACCATCCACAATCACCTTGCAGACCTTACCACCAAACTTACAACAAGTCCTAAATAAATTCATCCTCTCACAAGATTCTAGTGTTTTCTGACCAACGCACTTACCAAGTTAACAAACTCTCTCCTTGCTTAGGTTGAGTTTCTTGGACTATAACCTCATTCACAACAACAACTTTCCTACCATGAGAACATTCAAAAGATCTATGCCCTTCTTCACCACATTTGAAACAATTAACATGAACTCACTCCACCTGTCCTCCTACGAGATTTTAGTTCACCTTCTGCACTCAGTTTAGCCTTTACCAAGCTATCCTACTTCTTGTTCCCTCTAGCATTACCTTGATTGTTTCTCTTCAACTTATCTTCTACCTTCATAGCATATTGATAAGAATCCTCAACTGAAGAAATATTTAGCATACCAACCTCATCTTGAATATTGAATCTCAAGCCATTAATGTACTAAGCTACCTTCTCCTTTGAAAATTCCTTATGCCCAAACTAAATAGTCAACTTGTAGAACTCTGCAATATAATCTTTCATAGTCATATCCTTCTATTTTAGATTTTGCAACCTCTTCAACAAATCAAGTTCATAATCAATGGGAATGAACTTAGCCTTCAACTTAGTCACCATCAACCTCCATCTAGTGATCTTCATTTCACTAGCAACATGTCCTTTCATCTTAGTTTGTGCCAACCTCACTTTGAGTGGATCCTTAATATCCTCAAGCTCAAAGTAGTCTTCCAATTCACCAACCGAATCAATTAGGTCTTTAGGAGTCAAAGTACCTGATAAATTAGAAACCTCCATCTTATGCTTCAAATTCAACTAAGATCAAGGCTTAGCAAACTGACCAACTCTAGTTCCAATAGGTCTCTCCACATGATTAGTTCTATCCTTACCACTAGATCTAGCAATTTAAAAGTCTTCAATAAATTCCTCATAGCCATCATCAGTGCTCACATGCCTAGGTACACTACCTAAAGCACTCACAATTTCAGCAATCATGTCACTCTTCATCAATGCAATCAAAAATCTAAACTTTGTTGTAATATTATCTAAGATCCTTTCTTCCATAGCATCACTAAGATCATCAATTTCCATAGGGTCCAATATTCTTGGAGGCATCTTCCAAAATTTCCATAAACCCTAAGCAATAGATCCACAAATCCATAAGATCAATCAACTCTACTAGATCAACCTTCTCTTCTAGCCTTCACCCAAGTCCTAGTGCCAACTACCTCAACTTTGGTGATCTGTCAACACACTCAAGAACAACTTCACTTTGATATGACCTAGCACAGTGAGAATCTAAGGGTATCCCTATTGGAACTAAGCTGGATCCCTACAAATAACCACACAGTGAAAACCCAACAATAAAGAAATAGTAATGCAATTTCTAATACCAAATGCAACTCTTTATTCATAAATAATTGTTTACATGCAATGTGTTGGACCAACTGCCAATCTTCCCCTTCAGGATTCATGACATGGCTTAACCGCCTCCTATGTTCTATAATTCTAGTGGTTATATCAAACATTAATAAATCGGTCTTTTGGTGCAATGATAACTCTAGCTTCTAACAAGTGGTATCAGAGCTTGGTCACAGGTTTGAATCTCCTCGGATAATGCTGAGGGGGAAATTGTTAGACTAACTGCCAACCTTCCCTTTTGGGATTCATGACATGGCTTTACCAATTCTTGTGTTCTATAAGTCTAGTGGTTATATCGAGAATTAAGAGGTTGATCTTTTGGTGTAATGACATCTCTATCTTGTAACACAATGTGCCCAGCAATAAGGCCTTTCGGGTTAGGGAAAAATAAAACAGTAATTAGAATAGCATTTCTGCAAGATCCCTCAAGATCTAATCCCAAGTCTAAACCTAGCTAGTCTAGATCTGCATTCTAGAAGAAAACCCCAAGGAAATCTAAACTTGTGCTCACAAGCCTCCAAGCAATCTCCTAGTTTACTAAGCCTCAGCTACTAGCCCTTCAAAGTTTGCACCCTCTTCTCCAAGATGGATGATAATACCTAAAGACTCCACAAGACCCTCTTACTTATACCCAACTAAGCCACAAGTTAGCCCAATTCATTACAAATTAAATTAAATCCCTTACATTAAATATATGTTGAGCCACAAGTTGGCTACAACAAAAATTAAATACCCAAAGTCAGCTACAAAATGAATTAAATACCAAAAGTTGGCTCACTAACAATTCGACACCTCTAGGAACCAAGAGTAGAGCGAGCATCAAAGAAACCAAGCCAAGCATCAGCCAAACCACAAGAATTACTAAGCTACCAAAATATATCGAGCAACTAACATATGTCAAGCACACTAAGAGTGTCGAGCAACCAACATATGCCGAGAAAATTGTATCTATCAAGATCCTTCAATGATCGAGCTCCTCAGCCACAACTACATCCTTTAGTGACTTGACACCACCATTTGGTGACCGAGTCCACAATACTTAGCCAAAATACCTCCAACCATACAGTATTGCAAGAAAGCCTAGGATGCTCTTACATCAATGATTTCTTTCCTCTTTAATCATAATAAGATTTTCTCTTTTGCTCTTGATCTACTTTATTGTGAGTTTGAGGAAACTCATATTCACACTAAAGCATGGGCTTACTATACAATCTTAAAATGGATGTACTTTCCTATAGACCATTGAGCTCCCTCATCTTTATGATTCCCTCTTTGGACCATGGGTATGCTCATGCTCACTCTCTTTTCCTCTTTTCTTCTCCATCTTTCCACCTTATCTCTCTAGTATCTTCCCTGGCTCTCTGTGGTACCTAGGACTTATCCTCCTAGACCAAGTTGACTTGGGTAAACCTAGTCTAGACTAGATCAACCTAGGTTGACCTAATCAGTGACAATTTTAAATCTCAAGACCTAAAATTCCTCAAGGGTTTATATATATAGTATATAAAACCCCTCTCGTTAACTGCCCCCATCCACCCATATTAGGGCCTAGATGTCCCCCATCTCAGAAACTTGTTCCCACATTCCGCCATCCCTCCATCCCCCATGGCAGTGTAACTATGGTAAATAGCCAAAGGTAACTTATTTGCCTCATACCTTGTAGAACTAATATAATTTTTAATACCTTCCTAGAGAACCAATTAAAGATTCTCTTCAATTCGTTCTTGTTTGATTTTTAAAAATTACCATTATCTAGTTGGCTTGTATTGTTTTCCTACTCAAAAATGCATATATAGGGTAACTTGGAGGCTTCATTTTCATATCATGCACATTAAAGATTATTCATTCATCCAAGCTTTGCTCTCTAGTGAATATTTTCAGCCTTTTTCATTCAAGGAGTTCAAGTATTCAAGCAAGGAGGATTTTATCTAGCATTGGAGAATCCTTTGTAAACCATTTCCTCTTCAAGATCTAGTGTATCATTGGTCATCAAGGGAGGAGATTTGCATTGAAGCATTCATCTTCTTCATTGATGCATATCCATATCCATGGCACCATGATGGAGTTATGATAGATCCATAGAAAAGTGTAGAGATATCCTACATCCCTAACTCAAGATCTATATTACATACACATTACATACACACGAGCAAGGTGAATCCTGATATTTGTCTTGTTCCTTATAGTCCTTTGCATTTAAATTTATCATTTATAGTTAATTCCTTAACCTAGGGCTTGACCAAGGTAATCCCTCATCAAACCCCAGCCCCCAAACCTTTCTTTTCTATGTTGACTTGTAGGTTGGGAGCGAAAAGAATTGCAGATCTGGAACCTACAGTTTGCAAGCTTTTGAGAGTCGTCAATTTTGAAGCCCCAAACTATGTCAACTTGGTTGTAGGGTGTCCTTCCATGTCAACCTAGTCCTTCAATCTTGGATTCTATGGAGATTTATGGGTTTTGTTCCCTTCATTGTTTCATTCCAAGATTCACAAACACACGTTCATAAAAGATTCAAATCCAAAAGCTATTAAGCATAAACACAACTTCCTCCATGCATTTCAAGGTGAGTCTTTTACATTTCATATCTTTACGCTAGATTTGCATCTTAATTGGGCTAATTGTATTCACAAAGCATCTAGATTTAGATTTCCTAAGCAATTGGTTCAATTTCACATTCACATTATCCTATCAAGGGCCTAAGAAAGTTTCTTGGTATTGCATTCCTCTTTACAACCCAGATTTAGTATTAGCACCCTTCTTCCTTTGGATCCTAGCTAGTTTAATTTAGATCATAGGTGGAATCATATTTGAAATCCCCCTCTTTCCCTCACATATACATATTTGAATGGCTTAGTACCCAGGGAAGTGAAGGCCTACATCCTATTAAAGTGCTTCCTTTTTACCACTGAACACCTAAAAGAAAACTCAAATTTATTAAGGTTACCTTAACATATAAATTACACAATTTAAACTCAAATCAAAACACAATGACTAATTTAAAAATGTTGATTTTAACCTAAACTAAATTTGACCCTCATTTGTTTACTTACATAAATTTCCCAAAGTTGAGTCCTCTCCTTTGGTATCCTTTCTAATTTTTACTATTGTTATCCATTAGGCCACCCTTTTGGGATTACAACATAATGTGCATAGATACCTTTCATTGTCAATTTTCAACTAACCTGTTTGAATCTCCAATCAACTTTTCAATTTGGTGACATGTGACTTGTAGACATTTTATTGTAAATTATTCTTAGATGCTTAATTTAATGCTCTTTATTCAAATATAAGATTGCACCTTTATGAGATGGTTACATGAATTATACTATGCTCTCACTCAATTTTAAATTGGAGAAATGATATTAGCATTTACAAGTTTAGCCTTCACTTGTGTACTTAACCTACACACATATGACCACCCAAAACTTCATCACCTAAGCTATGTGAACTTGTGATTCCCAAATGATGGTATTTTTAGAGACCATTGAAGTTTTTTATAAGAAATTTTTGGCCTTAGTTGAACTCTTTAAACCAATTTAGAATTTTAAGTAAGGGCGCCCTAAAGAACTATAAAACATGTCTAATCTGGTATTCATGATGTGGATATAAATTCTAACTACATCTCATATAAATAAAGATGTGATGAATGACGAAGATATGTTCTAAATCCATCGATCTTAAAAGTAAATTTAAATTTATTAAATTCGACACTAACATATATTATACAATTTAAACTCAAATAAAAAAGTAATGACTAATTTTTAAAAATGATTTAGACCTAAATTAAAATTGGCCCTTATTTTTCGCGTACTTCATAAAAACATACAACTCGTATATTAATTGTATGTTAATAGTGAGACCAAACAAGTGCAAATGACACATAAGGTTATGATTAACAATAATAATAATAATAATATGAGTCCAATCTCTTTTTATTGAAGTGCTGAATAGGTGCATTCGACTTGTCACAAAATTTCTCTCTATTAATAGAAGTGGTTCAAAAGTCTAATTCTTCACCAAAACTTTGTTCCTCTGAACAACTACACCAGCTACCTTGAAAAGGATTAAAAAACGAGTGCAAATCACATGAAATTCATGTCGCGCCAATTTTGACTTTATTTCTCTATCAAATTACGATATCCTTTTCACATTAAATATGGGTAATTATCCCTTATTCCCTTCAAATGATGAAACTTCAAAAATACTTTCCTAGAGCGGATATTCTACCCATTCATTTTCGATTTGTATAGGAGAGTACTTTTTTTCCATTTTATGTTAATCTTTTAATATCTTCATTGATTTTAACATTTGAATTTTATTTTATGTTATAATATATAATAATGTCATACTATTTCTAACTTGTTTGATTTAGTTTTCATATGTATAATGTATATTTATTTTATTGTAATAATTTGGTTATAATTATGGTGGTATTTCATTATTATGGGTCATTATTGAACCATATTCATATTATTTATATTTTAGTTATTTAGACACAATTATGGGATGTTGTTTTTATTATTATCATTTATATTGGCTTCATCACAATTATATTTTTTGGTATATAATGACTCTATCACATCTTTACTATTTTATAAATGGTGCATGTGTTATAATTGCACCTTTTTGAGTTGTGGTAGCTCTCTTATTGTCAAACTCGTGTTTAAGTGGTGCATTCCTAGTCATTTCTACCTATTTCTTGTATTGGTTCCCTTGTAGTTACTTTCCACACTTCTTTCTAGTTTAGATGACCCTTTATGGATCCTTATGAGTCCTTGCAAAAATCACCAAAATGTAGATAAAAATTTGTTGCATGTGGGTAAAATGATATTTGAATAATTGCTCATAATGTACAAATACTTATTTGTAAATTTGTATGTAGAGCCCAAGTGATGCAGGAGCATCGAGCTCGGATTTGATGGACCTATGGTTTGCGCAGTTGGAGATGTGTTCGAGGCATATTGGGCTACATTGTCTTAAGTGTGCATGAAGTTTGGAGTAATCATCTTGGAGTTAGAGCTATTTTTGGTGATTGTTGGTCGTGTGTTCCTAATTTAGTTGCATCCTTTGAAGATTGTATTCATGAGCTTTGATTTGATGGAGTTGGCCTGTGCACCCTTGGATTGGTTGGATGGCACGTGGACCTAGGTCTAAGGGTGGGTAGTCTTATGTCACTATATGAGTTAGTTCTGCTTTGAAATTTTGGGGCTTGTCCTAAGTATTTAGTTATTTCAAGTATTTAATATTTGTAGCCAAGCCAACTTGTGGCTTGAGGGTGTATTTAATCTAAGTGTTTATTTAATATCTTTTATGCTAGCATGACTTGTGGCTTGGTTTAGTATAAGTAGGGCGTCTTGTCTTGTCTTGAGTCATCGTTTAGTTCAGTATGGAGTAGTTGAAAGGAGTGAAGTTTGTAAGTAGAGCTAGTAGTTGCGGCTTGGGAAACAAGGTTGTTTGGTGGCTTGTGAGCACAAGTTTAGTTTCTTCTTGGGGTTTTCTATCAGATTGTGGATCTAGGCTAGCTAGGAGTTTGGATCTTGCGAGGTCTTGCAGAATTACTATTGTAATTGCTTATGTATTTGGCCATAACCTGAAAGGCCTTACAATCGGGCATGTTGGATGTAAATCGTCTAATTCTATTATGAGAATTGCCATTATTGTAGATCTAAATCTCTGAATTATTGTTTATATTTTGCTGTGTGGTTATTTGTTGGGGGCTAGGAAATATCCTTTGGTGATTATCCTACCTTACACTACATCAAGTTGTATCAAAGTGAAGGCTTGATTTGGTTGGATATTATTAGAGCTGTAGGTTGATCTTGTGGAGCAGAGTTTGATCTTGTCATGGATTGTTCTTTTTGGAGTCCTTGATATCTTGGTTGTGAGTGTTAGAATTCTTTAGAATAACTGAGAGGGGGGGGGGGGGGGGGGGAGGGTAGGAGGAGGGGGGGGGGATGAATCAGTTATCCAAGGTCTAAATGCCCTAATAATACTTTTTCATCACTTATAGTAAGCCCATTAAACTATTCATCCATCCAAGCTTAAATCAACCATCTTAGCAAGTTACAGCAAATGAACATGTAGGAATAAAACATGCAAGATCAACACATGACACAGTGATTTATGTGGAAACCCAATTTGGGAAAAACCACCAGTAACATGCTACTCACTCTTCTAAAGTGATGCTTTGTTAAAGGCATGCCCTGTTAAAGGCTTACAACACATTTTTAAATGTGACCTTGTTAGAGCATTTCACCATACTGTTAGGAATGGGCCTGGTCAAAGGACTTTTGAGCATTCTCTTGGAATGTCACCAATATATCTTGCAGATTATAGATCACACTTCAGTTCAATCCTTTGCTTGGGTTTAATCACTTCAGCTCTGATAGCTTGTCATCTCAAGCTTCATTTGTTTGAGTATTCTTGCTCATCATATCAATGCAATCATATATGTGGTCATCTATCGAACCAAAGTATCTGTGCTCTCTTTCTCCTTAGCACCTTCTTCAGTACTTCATTCTTTCATGGTTGACCACCTCTCTTTTTCTTCGTGACCTTATGACTCCTTAAATAGAAATTTGAAATACCTTTCCTGCTCGATTCTCCCTCTCTAACTTTAGGGTTTCAATAGATTAGGTAGGATACAATGTATCTGTCCCATATCTTGCTCTTATCTAGAAACTTCATCTAGAATCCAGTTGTATTCACCAAAAATATTTTACACAGTGTTCTGTGCCACCAGCTCATCATTCTTATTTTCTAATAGATTCACAAAATTCTAGATAACTACCACGTTAGCTCAAATCTAGTGAATCTTTGACTTTCAAAATAATGCAATAACTCAGCATTATTGATTTACTGATGCTCAGCTTCTTCTGTGTTACTCGGCACTTGTATCATGCTCGACACCTAATCTTTACTCGGCACTTGATCTTCACTTAGCACTTGATCTTCACTCTGCACTTATTCTTTACTCAGCACTTGTTCTTTACTCGGCATTTCTTCTTTACTCGGCATTTGTTCTTTACTCGGCATTTGTTCTTTACTCGGCACTTGTTCTTTACTCGACACTTGTTCTTTACTCGGCACTTGTTCTTTACTCGACACCTATTGAAGTTGAACTTGCTCGACTTCAACTGAGAATCTGTTCAACACTAACTAGCTTACTCAACTCTCTCTAATGAACTTAGTTAGGCTTTACAAATGACTTAGCTAAACCTTACATCTTTCATGTGTTTTAGTGTGCCCATTCTCGGTGTCTTAGTGTATGACATCAATACACTATTTTATCGTGGCTTAGCTGATTCTTATACTTCATTATAACATCATAACTTCAACCTTTCTCTAGGTGTTCTGGTTACATCTTATTGATTGCCTCCTCCTTGTCAATCAACCAATTGATAGTATTTGGATCACTGCAGCAATTGTCATTCCTGCAAGTAGCAAGTTTGACATCAATTATTGAAAACATTCTTTACCAGTTCCATTACTTTTCATTCATGATCTTTTCAATCATTTCCAACAATGAGGTGGTAAATCGTGGGTTTAACTTACAATTTTTGACAACTCACAGATTGATTTTGATATGGAGAGATGATTACAAAGTTGGAAGATTGCTCTTGTTGAGTGAAGGTTTGAGCTAGTTGATCTTGTGGATTTGTTGCTTTGGGTCTATGAAAATCTTGGAAGATGCCTCTGAGAAGATTGGACGATAGGAAAATTGCAAATCTCCGTGATGTGGTGGAGACAAAGATAATAGACACATTTTCTTGGGTGGGTTTTTCTTTTTCTAAAGGAGTTGAAGATAAGGAGAAGAAATTTTTATGCTACTTGGAGTTGGGTTCTACTGATTGGAAAGAAAGTTTTCTAGTTGGTTAAGAAGACTGTTTAGAGAAGAGGGCATTTTTCTATTGAGGTTCAGAGATAAAAAGTGACTTCGCCAAAGCTAAAGAGGTATGTGTGGTTGGTTTTATTGATCATTTTTTGGAGTCTGATATGAAACCTATAGAGCAACTTGTGGTTTTTGCTAAGATTCCTAAGCCTACCAAAGAGGTTCCTAACCTTTTTGAGATTAGAAGGGAGGTTTATTTTCTTGATCAATTGGTTGTATGTGACATGGAAATTGTTGAGCATCTTATTGTATTTGATGAGATCAATGATTATGAGGATTTAGATATGTTTGTTGATATGGATCTGAATTCATATGTTGTTGCTGAGATGATCGATGATGTACATGTTAGTGCTAATATGGGTGATTTGGATTTCCATTTTTCTACTGATCTGCAATTGAATATTGCTAGTGTGGATTCACTAGTTATTATTGAGCTATTGTTTTGCATGATGCTTAATGGTAGGAATCCTTTCAAACTCCTCTCTTGAAAATTCAATCTTGGGGATTGACTCCAAGGTTTTGTGCGATCTTGTGACTTACTAGAATCCGCTCAATTGAAGATAAATGTGAGTGTTCATGGGGAGGCCTTTGCTGGTTTGAATAACTTCAGATAAGATGTAGAATTTATTTGTTGCTTCAAAATAAACAAACAAAAGAACTATTTTTTTTGTATTTTTATGTTCCTCAATGAATGCAATCTATAAATGCAACTAATATGAATTCCTAATTTTAACAAGGGGTTAGTAAAGCAAATAACAAGAATAAGGTAACAAGAAAATTAAGCGAATAACATGAATGTAAAAATCATAATGGACATAAGCTACGGAAACAACATGTCTATGAATCCAATCTTTGAAAACATAGAGGGTAACCAATGATAGTAGGAGCAGAGCTTCCATTACTTTATTACTATCTGCTATCTTCTCAATTCAATCATCTATTAAATCTAGTTCCTCTGTCATATATATATATATTCATAAGCATCTGATACCTTTGGTATTTGATCACTTGTAATACCTGTAGATCCTTTCCCCAGGTATGCATCTCATCCATAAGACCAAAATCTTGATTCAAAATTACTACCATTTTATATACATTCTCTTGCATAACATGTAGTAGCTTAAGATTCCCTTGGATTATTAGTATGTCTTTCTCCTCAAAACTTTTCAGCCATTGCTAATAGGCATTCAAAACTGGATCCAATTGCATAGCTCCCCTATCTCTCCTTTCAATGGAAACTTTCAAAGTCTCCTCAAGGTTAGCGGGATCCTAAGGGCCAAAAACTTCACTCAAATATCCTTTTAGGATTTCATTCTGTCATAGAATTGTTATCAACTATAACCCATCCTGTTTGAGGCTTCAGAAAACTACCTTCATCCCTGTACTGACCATCAACTTCACCATTTCCAAGGTTGGCTTCCCAAGCATGACCTCCCAAATCTGATAATCTCATGGAGTCATTTCTTCAATGTTCAATTATGGAGGAGGAAGAGCGACATGAGCAAAAAGGTCCTAATTTTGATCACTCATAATGAAGGCTAATGGTCGTGCATCCTTAGCAGGTGAATCAAGTTTCCTTAATACTTTTATTAGTTCCATTATATCCTCCTCTTCAATAGTGAACTGTTGTTTCTTTTTTTTTATTACTTCATTTTGGAGCCACCTTGGAATATGTTGGGCTGGGGACTTTCCTTTTGAGGATTGAGTTTGTTTGTCTATACCCTTACCCTTATCACTCCTCTCTAGGGTCTTCTCCCTTTGTGAGGGCTCTTTGTCAACAATCTCTATTTCTATAGAGCACACGGTTCTCACCTTTGTGTCCTGGGAAGTTTTCTAAGGTTGTTCACCTATTTGTCCCTCTTTTTTCACTTCATCGATGGATACTTTTTGTGGTTTCTCTTAGGGTTCTTCGTGGACCTATTCAATTTATGTTCCTAGAGGAAGAGGGGTAACCAATCCCTTTCCAACACAAAATATAACTTACAATTGGGGCGCAAGAACTATTTTGAGTCCTTATGATTCGAGGAGCATCTGAGGCCAATCCTCATATTGAGGTTGATTGGTTGGCATATCTCTAATATTATCACCAACCAACTTGGTACCCACAGGCATAAAGTCAAAATATGATATTCTCAAAGACATCAGTGCCCTCTACATAATGTTCATCTATCTATTGTTGCTTATCATCCTCCAATGTAGTGGTTTGCAAAGGTTTTTCTTGGATAGATGGTGGCATAACCATGGAGCTTCATCTTCCTTCTTGCTCTATGGCCCTGGCTACTCAGGTCCTCTAACTCAATGGCATATTATCTTCTTCATCCTCATCACCCTCTTCTTCTTTTTCTGGGATGGATTCATGGATCAATGGAAAATGGATCACTTTCTTGATCACCTTTTGTCTCCTCTTTAGCAGAGTCTTAATCTTTCTTCTTTTTGGTGCTAAGGGGAATGCTTGTTCTACTTGCCAAGGAGGGGAGACCTCTTGAACTTCAATTTCTATCTCTATTTGGCCTAGTGCAACCAGTGGCACTTGAGGATCAACCTGGGCTTGTGCAACTTCCATATTCTCTGGTCCTAGTATGTTTTCCTCTCCTTGCTGTGGAGGTGTCAGAATCTCTTCTTCTTCTAGTTCAGCTTGTTGAGGATAATTCCTCTTCATTTTGCCCTTGCCTTTACCCTTTTGAGCTCTATAATAACCAACCAGCCTATTGATTTCAGGCCTCACTGTGATTGAGCTTAAATGTAGGGATGGTGACTTTCTTCCCTCTATCTTTGGTTGGATGGGCTTGTGCATGAAAGATTATTGTCTCTAGAATTCGATCAAAGATTGAATGGTTTCTTGATCCAATCTTGCGTCATTTTAATGACATGCCTCACCCTATGGTTGAAGTCAAAATTCTCTACACTATCAACCTCAACATTCATAATGGGTCGTTCACAAATCTTATCCCTGTTGAAAAAAGGATCAAGTAACTCCTCTGAGTCTTTATGTAGTATCTTCAATGGAATCTTTATTTTCAAGGTCTTTTCTGCCAGATACAAAGTCATCCTACAATAATCCCTTATCTAGATATCATAGTCATTTGTTGCATTCATCCAATGATCTTCAATGGCTTCTTCATGTTGAAATGTTTTAGCTGCCAAATATTATACTCTGCCAATATTATCAAAATATGGCTGTGGAAAATTATATTCTTCTAATGGACACTGATCCCATTCACATTCAAAAGAGGGCATATCTTGCCTTCAATCCACCTGAAAAGGTCCCATTGTCATAGGCCATACCCAACATGTTTTATGTTGTTTTCTAACTCTATCATATGTAGAAAAGAGGTGTTGGGAGATCTCCATGAGAATAAGCCTGTCACTAGGATATCTAGGGAGCTTCTTGGGGTTAATAGTTATACTTGCTACCCTTAAATATGTAAATGTTAAGAACTAGATGTAGTAAGCTCTGACTAAGGATATTTGTGCAGTTTCCTCCTATGATATTTTCTTTTCATAATCACCTTCAATGAACTTGATTATTGCAAATATGAAAGCATCATTTACAATCTTGTATTCTTTACTTTTCTCTGAAAGCACTTTTTTCCTAGCTGGGGGTACACGATATATGTCCATGCATTAGCATCCTGCATGCTACCCCTTTTGTAAAGCCCTAGATAATCTATTGCTCTTGTGGCCAGTAGGTATACCAAATACGCAGTCATATAAAATTTCCTGTTGTTCTTAGCTACCACCAACTGCTCACACAAATTCTCACTAAGAGTGGAAGCCCAATCTAGTGGCATTTTTGCTTTCTTTATTGTCTCAATAAAGGGCACCATGAATATGTTCAAATGTCTAGTTGCCAACTACTCAAGAGTATGATCGAGTATCCAATATCCTCCAGTCATTTCCACTTTTTTGGTTTTCTTTCCCGAAGGAGTCTTCTCTATGAGGTATGATGATTGAATGATTTCAAAAGCCTCTTTAATGTGTTCTCGATACCACCTTTCTATTTGTTCATAAGTAAGCCTGATGAATTAATCTTCCTGTGGGAGTTGGAACACTTTCTCAATGTTCTTTGGTTAGAGATCTATAACTATCTCACTTGTTATGCTTTTTACAACCCTCTCCTCATGGACAAATTGTTCTACAAGTGTCATAATAAGTTCTAAAGATTGCACTAACATTGGGTGTGAAGCTACATTGACAAGTCCTGTTCGGATGAGTGTAGAGATCATTTGGGACCTCTCAATTAGTTTTTTGCAAATCTTCATAAATTCTCCCAAATCAGTATCCCAGATTTCAGAGTTGTCATCTTGAAAGCGTGATTTTGTCAAAATGTCCTGGAACTTGAACAATACTATTTTCAGTGTCATTTTCTTGTCAAGGGAAGATGAGGAGGATGCCATTGAATTTGTACAAAAATATGTTCATTATTTTAGAGTTGAGGGGGAAATGAATTAATGACACCTTATTAATGACATAATCAAAACTCTAAAATTGGATTGCCTAAACACCTTAGAACCCTATTTATTCATAAATTGCAAAAAAATGAGCATAGTAGGTGCACTTGACAGGTGCGCTTAATGCACCATTTTTTTTTTTGCACATTTTATTATGTATTGCGCATCAATGCACCTCATAGGGTGCACTGATGTGCAACCCATGTTATTGACTTAGGTTCTTAGTGTTTAAAGTTTTAAGGTGCACATCAATGCACCTTAATTAGGTGTTTTTTGTTTCCTTTCAAAAAATTTAGGGGTTTAATGCATTTTGAGACATAAAAAAGGGTGCACATCAGCACACTGAAGTAGGTGTGCTGATGTCTACCCTTTCTTGGTCTTATTAACATTTTTATTTGCTTGTGCTTTGAGCAGGTGGGGAGACATAGGGAAATAAACCTAATTTGGTGTGGAGCTATGGTGTTCGGCTTGAAGGGTTCAAAAATACAATACAAGGCAAGAAAGGTAGGTAGGAAAGAGGGGTAGGGGTTATATAGACCCCCCCCCCCCCCCCCCCCCCCCCCCCACCATATTTTTCCATGTGCAGGTGCGTAGTTGCCCAGTTGTGCATTGACAAAAGGCTTACTTCTTCCTTTTGGTTCACTAGCACACTAGTTGAGGTGCGTTGGTGCACATAATTTTTTGCAAAAAGGGTTTCTTTTTTTAAGAATGTGATTTTTGAACATCTAGGCTTCTTAGTTGGGACTCCAACACAATCTAGGAGACTAAGTAAGACCTCAAAATGGCTCAGCCCCTAGACTAGGACTCCAAAAAGCCAAAAAATAAAGTAGGGAATCCCCATTTCTAATAGAAATGGGGCATGCATTGTGGAACCACAACAAATAGCCTTGACAAAAGGAAGAAATGACAAAGGCATTTCTTCATTAGCAAACATTCCTCCAACATGTGTCAAACACCAACTGCATCTCAAATATTCCAAGCATATTTTGAGTCTCTTTACAGTCAAAACCCTTAGAATCTTCAAGCTCCAAGTTCAATGTGTGTTGTATGTATTCATTTCCTTCGACATCTCAGGATGTAGTCTATCAAAAAAAATTGACAACTAGGAAATATGTTATTTTACCCCATCTAGCTCATTCATCAGAATTCTCCATGAAAGTTGTTTGTCGATCCTTTGTTTGACCAGATGAGAGAATTAGTTCAAGAGCTCTTGGCAAGTTATCACTTTTGAATTTGTATTTCATGGAAATCCTTTGAATACTTGCTCCATGTAGCTCATAATGTCACCTTTTGATTCTCTGATGAAGAATTGGATAGCTTATTTCGAGGGCATATCTGGACAATCGGACTACCTTTTAGACCTTTTAGAATCCTTCATTCTTAACACTATTCTTTCTTTTTTTTTTCCTTCTATACCCTAACCACATTTAGACTATGTGGCCAAGACATCAGTGTCATTTCTTGGATTTGTTCTTTTGTGAACATCCATTGCGTTCCTCTTTTAAGAATTTTTAGAAACTCTCATGCTAAATAATCAAGAAGACCCTTCTTTTTGAACCAATGGGTTTTGGATTGCCCCTTGCTATCTTTAACCTCAATTCGAAAACACCTGAGACAATCAATTTTTGAATTTACAAAGTGTCAAGAATGTATTGATCTACAATCCTAAATTGAAGACTGAAATTCCCCTATTACTACATGTAACATCCATTCCTCACTTGGTATAAGACACATAATTGTCAAAAAAATTTGACAAATAAATACCTCTTCCTAAAATCAAAACCAAAAGAGTAGTTAGTAAGGGTATGTCAAGACAAAATATCAAGTTCACCTACCCCTGGACTGATGCAACTTTGAAAGCAAACATGCGAGTAAAAACAAACATGCAACTAAAAAGCAAACACACTTGCAGAAAATAACCATACTTGCAAAAATGAAATCTATCATTTTTTGTTTTTGTTTTTTTAGGGGGGGGGGGGGGAGGGTACAGGGAGGGGTGGGCAATGAAACCAATTCCCCCTGTAAGGAACTCAGCCTAAATGTAATTTCTCTGAGAATTTCCATGATCTCATAAGGACCAATCCACAAGCATTGAAACTTAGTGTGGTTTCATGGCTTTTCTTTCACCTTATCCCAAAGTAGAACAAGGTTAGAAATTCTAAAGGATTTTATCATGGCCCTCTTATTGAACCACCTCTTCATGACAACTTGATGTTTATCCATGTCCTCCAATGCAGTTGTTTTTTTCTCATCCATCTCTAAAAGATTCATCAATCTAATTTCTACTCTATCAACATCTTCAGCATACCCACTCATGAATTTCAAAATAGAAATCTTGAGGTTGAGCGGGAATACTGGCTCTTGTCTGTAAACAAGAAAATATGGAGATGTCCCCAAAGCATTCTTGGCCCTTACTCGATCTGCCCATAGAACATATTTGACTTGCGTATGCCAATCTTTAGGATTATCCTTCAACAAATGTCTTATTATTTTGATCAAGTTCTTGTTTGTAGATTTAGCTTCTCCATTTCCTTGTGGGTAATAATTTGAAGAGAACTTGATAATAACTTGATTTTCAAATGTCCATTGAGTTAAAAATATGGATGCAAAAGTTGATCCGTTATCGCTTTTTAGGGCGAATGGCATCCTAAATCTAGTAACAATGTGTTCCTCCAAGAAGTCCATTATCACCTTAATAGTGCAATTTCTGAATTTTTTTGCTTTTTTCCATCATGTACAATAATTAGTGGTCATGAGAATAAAAGTGTGTCTAGTTGATGATGGCGGATTGAATGGACCAATGAAATCCAGCCCCCACTTTGTGAAGAGACGTACCTCAAACACTAGTTGTAATGGCATCACACGATGTGTTTCTTTGTTAGCACTAGCCTGAAAAATATGACAAGAACATTCATGCTCAAAAGTGTCTTTGACTATTGTGGACCAAAAATAACCTAATCTCAAAATCATATGAGTAGTTGCTTCTATTGAACCATGCCCTGTACCATACTTATTGTGAAATTGTTCCAAAAATTCTTTTACTTCATCATGTCCCAAGCATTTCAGGTAGATTCCTTCATAGTTCCTTTTGTATAACTTTCTATCATGTAGCATATAGGATTCATACTTCATTTTGAGTCCGCTAAATTTTGAACTATTTATCCAATTGGGATACTGATTTTGTAGAAGATAGTAAACAATATCTTGGTACTAGATATCTGTTATTATACCTTGGTTAATATCAACTAGAGATACTATCATCCTTTTTTGATCTTTTGTATCTATTTCACTATCAAATCTGAATTTCTTTTCATCCCCAATCTAGTTGTCAGCTATCATTTTTTATAATCCTTGAGCTCTAACTAACCTTATGGGTTGGATCTCTAAATCAAATTCTTGAATTATCGCCATCCATTTCCCTTGTCTTTCACCAAGTTCATTTTGCATCAATAATGTCTTGACCGTTGGATCAAGTACAATCACATATACCTTGCTTCTTAGTATGTAATGACATAATTTCTTTACTACTTTGATTAAAGAAAAAGATTGTTTATCAAGACTAGAATAATTCAACTCGACATTTTTAAAAGTGCAACTCATAAAAGCAATAGGTCTTTCATCTTCCTTTTCCTTCTTCTATGTTAGGAGCCCAGCGCATGAATGTTCTGAAGCAAAAGAATATATTTTGATAGGTAGTTCATAATCAGGACTTACCAGTACTGGGGCTATAGAAATAGCCACTTTGATATTCTCAAATGATCTCTTAATCTCTGGAACCCATTCTATTTTAGAGCCCTTTTTGAGTAAATCACTAAGGATTTTAGAGCCCTTTTTGCACAAAATTTATCTTCTCAAACAAGGATTTAAGTTCCTTTCGACTGTGAGGAGGTGATAACTTCATAATAGCATCAATTCCATTAGGATTAATGGGGATTCCAGCTTCAAAAATGACATAACCTAGGAGCTTTCCCTTAGTAACCCCAAGTGAACATTTCTTGGGATTGAGAGATATGTCATATTTATTACACCTATTGAATACCTATCTTAGATCAGCTATGTGACAACTTTGGTCCTTTGAAAAGATAGTTAAGTCATCCATATAGATAACTATACATTTGTTTATTAACCCTTTAAATGATTCATCCAATGCTCACTGAAATGTATCCCCTGTATTAATTAGTCTAAAAGGCATTCTTCTATAGGAAAAAGTTCCCCATTTAGTCATGAAGGTCATCTTTAGCCTATCTTCATCAACCATTACCTAATTATATCCTAAATATCCATCTAAGAAAGACATCATCTTTGAACCATTTACAATTTGCAAAACCTCATCTAGTGAAGGTAAAGGGTAATTGTCCTTTTGAGATGCAAGGTTCAAGTTACTTAAATCCACACAAAGACAAATCTCTCTGGTCTTTTTCCATACTGGAACCAAATTAGCCACCCGTGCAGAATGGAAAATGGGGAAGATGATCTTGGCATCAAGTAACTTCTTAACTTCTTTCATTATCAGGGGTTCGATAATAGGATTAACAAGGGTTTGTTTTTGTCAGAAAGGTTTGGTATCTGGTTTCAATGGGATGTCATGCATAATAATCTCTGGATCATATGTCTTTAGCTCTTCATAGCTCCAAGCAATAGCATCCTTATACTCAGTGAGTAATCTGAGAATATCTTCCCTCTCCTATGCATTGCATACCTTTCCTATCCTTACCATTCTAGGATCTTCATTAGTACCTAAGTTGTATGAGTCACATTCCTCGATCCCCTTTTCTTGGGTCATTCTTCTATTAAGTGTTGAGTCATCACAATTGAAAATGTGTTCTAATTCAACCATTCCCTTAGGAATAGTATTCGATTTTAGATTTAGGATCCCATCTTCATCTTCAAGTTCATCATTCTCAGGTTTATTATCTAGAGTGTTGTCAATTTCTTGCCCTCTAAAGTCGCCACTGCACATGATAAATTTAAGTATATGTTGATTGTCTTGAAAGACTTGAAATTTTGTAATATTCTTTGGAATAGATGGAGTAGCAACCAATTCCATTGAAAATCATTTCAATTTTGTTCTTTCAAATGGTTGTAATGTGCTAGATAAAATAGCGAGAGCATCTACTACCATGTTTTTCCCTCTTAGAATAGACTTTATGTTCAAAGCTTCAAAATCATCCATCAAATGCCATATTCTTTTTCTATAACAAAGCAACCTCTTATCATTGCAAGAGTATACTGATTTCACTTATCGTATAAATAGATGAGAATCTCCTTCAACTATGAGAGTTGTGATTCCTTTCTCCAATGTGAAAAGAAGTCCTTGAATCAATGCTTCATATTCTACAGCATTATTAGTACATTTGAATTGTAATTGATATGTTGCATGGAAAGACTTACCTTTTGGGTCAATCAACTGAATACCTATGTCAGCTCCTAATTTGCATTTGGAACCATCAAAGTAGAGTGTCCAAATTGGATCTCCCTTGGGTTTCCTAACCTTATGTTTATTTGTCCTTAGCTTCTCTTTTACTTGGGTCTAGAAGAATTCTTTCTCAAGGACCCATTGTAAATTTTTGCGGGGTGGACTTGATGATTCTCCTTCATAACTTCTTGATAGAGGGAGTTTATTTTTTTCTTGTTTGTCCTGAATTTCCCCTATCAATTCTTTGATTTCATCAACTTTAGGTTTAGGATGGATAATCACTAAAATCCACCCTTGACCTTTTATGTATCATCTTCTTCTCTAAATTTTGATCATTCCTAGAGGAGCAGAAGACAAACCTCTACCATCTAAAGAGGTGTCACTATATAATAGATTTAGATCTTCAATTTCCTCTAAAATATTTTCCATAGATTCAGATAAGTCTATAGGGCTTTAATTTTTTGCAGGTTCATCCCTTGGGATGTCACCACCTTTTATTTCCATCATTTCCATTAATACCTTAGCAATTGCGTCTTGGCATGATGAGCATTCGAACTCTGAATGGCTAACTTTATGTAATCAAAAAAATTGTGGGAGAAGTAGGATACTAGGGTCAACTTCTTGTCCTAAACACTATAAATTAGCTACCATGTTTTCTATGAATTGTGTCATGATCTTGTCCTTTGGAATTGGAATCTTGGGTTCTCTATCTTGATCACCTAATATTTTGGTTGGAATTGTATTGAATGCCATCACTTTGTAAGACTCTAGATTTGATTATAAGAATGCCACCTTGTTCGAAGCATTGTATTCTGTAATCATCATTTTCAACTTTGGCTCCACGTCTATCTTGATTTGATTGTTCAACCCCTTCCATGGTAACCATAACTGAGTAAAATCCATAGAAAACCATCACCTTAGGAATTTCATCCATTCTCTACTTAGAAGTAGTCCATATGTTTCTAGAATATCAACCACATGTATATCAATGACATCTTAAATCTGAGGGTCAACTGTCAACTATTTTCAAACATCCTTCAATATACCAATGAGTTTCACCTCTATTTTACCCAACTATATCACTATCCAATTGGAAGGTTGAGGACTAACTCCTAATCTTTGCACTATTGATAGTGGCATGACATTACATGAGGCTCCTGAATTGATTAAGAAATTTTGAAGATTCTTCCCATATATCTTGATGCTAAACAAAAATGGGAGCACCTCAACCTTGTCTTTAAGCATAGTTGGCATTGTCTTTGAAGTGTTAACCTATTGAGATACTATCTTTTGAGGGACAGTATTCATGTCGGTATGTTTGTATGATCCAGAGTCTTCATCAAAGCTTCTTGCTATTGGGGAAAATTTTGCAACATATCAAACATAGACATGTTGGCCTTTGTTCATTTCAGATCTTCTACTACACTATACTTTTTAGTAGACCAAGTAGGATTTTTCAATATTTTTGGTACATTCCCTTGGTTTTGATTTTGTTGTCCTCCATATGGCGGCCTAATTGGTACCAGATTGTTACTTTCTCTCAGATTGGGAGGAGTTGGTTGTAGGGCTAGAGGAATTCCATCTATCATAGGTTCTTTTCTACTTCTTAGATTGTATGTATTTCAATTATCATTGTGAAAACAAAACATCTCTTCAAGTTGAGGGTCAAGTTCCTAGCTAAATGGAAATAAGAATTCTTCATTTACTAGTTGTTCTACCAATACATTCTATGTAGAATCATAGAACTCTAATAGTGTATCATTAAATTGCATAGGAGGAGCATTTTCATTCACTTGTGAATTCTAATTCATCTCTTGATTTCCATTATAGTACAAATTGTCATTGTTAGATGTATTTTGACCATCATCATACTTATTGATATCTATATACTGAACATTGTTATTGTTATTGTCTATAGGAATGCTTCCGTTATTTGAACAAGTGTTCCACTATTGGTTCTATCTTTGGAATCCATTATTACAATGAGGAGGATTGAAGTTGTTCCCTCTATTATTGTTTCCTACATTTGTTTCCATTGAAATTCCTGTTATAATTTTGGCCATAATTGTTGTTGTAAGGACCAACCTTGTTTCTTTCAAAGTCGTTATTTTGTCCTCGTGACAACCTTAGATGATTAAATTCATTGTTCATTTGTGACATAGTCTTTTTCATTTGACCAAATTTAGAAACAAAACTATTGTCTGCCTCAATGGAAACTATTGCCTTTTGTTCAAGGAAAGCAGCTTTTGGAGGTTTGTACCCTAGATATGTTAGAGTGGGGTTTTGTAGAGCAGGTGCCTATTGTAATGGAACTAGATTCATAGGTATGAATTGACTAGGCATTGTGGGTGCTCCAACAGGGTATGTTGGCATCATTGTAATAGCTTGAGCTAGAAGCATCATTGCTCCCCCATTACAATTCGCTTGCTTAGTAAAGGTGATTGCTTCTACAAAGACTTTATCCAATGTATCAATATTTGCTGCAAGAAGTCTTCTTAGAAAGATAGTAGTAAGGTGGTCCATGGCATTCAAATAAATCTAAATGGTAGCTTCAACTAGTATAGTGTATGGCATTTTGAGCTTGAAATATGCTATATGGAAGTGATGGTTGAAGCGTGAGACCGTCTCAGCTGGGTCCCTTTTGATTGATATGAATTGTTGATGTATCACAACTAGTTTGATGAAAGTTTTGAATTGTTCCAAGAAAAATCTTTCGAAAGTATCCCTATCTCCAATACATCCCAGTGGCAAATTGACATACCAATTAAAGGCAACTTCCCCCAAAAGAGTAGGGGAATAAATGAAGAACCACATTCTCATTAACAGTCTACTTTTGGTTACAAATTTCTTTGAATATTTTGATGTGATCTTCAACAATTTGTACCTCTCCATAGATGAACCTGGGGAAAAACATCTCAGAATTCTTAGGAAGGTCATTGAGTACACTTGTCAAGTTGACTGGTGAGTCTACAACATTTTCAAAAAGGGCCATTGGAGGATTTGGTGGACCTAAGGGTGGTTTTTGTGGAGGTGGAACTATTGTAATAGTTGGTGGTCCACTAGGTGGTTGTTGTGAAGGTGAGGTTGAAGAAGATGATGAAATGTTGAATGGAAGTGGTTGAATTTGAGGTATTCCTTTGTCACTGTGAGGCTTGCGGAAATGGCTAAGATTGAGGAGCTCATGTGCACTTGGTGAAGATCTTAAAGCTTTTTAAAATAGGGATTCTGGATAAAAATCCTCCAATTTGCATCACCTCTAGAAAAAGTGCACCTTTGCAAAAGTACACCTTCTCAAAAATAAGGTGCACCTTAGGATTTAGCGCACTAGAATAGCAACGCACCTACATAGAAATGCACCTAAATTTCTAGAAAACTTAGAAATTTTTTTGAACTTGTAAAAAGTGTAGAATTTTGAAGTCTTAGCAAATTTTTCTTCTATTTAGAAAGTTAATAGGCCCTCCTTCTAGCACCACTTCTATTGATCTGTCGTTTTGCATGATGCTTAATGGAAGGAATCCTTTCGAACTCCTCTCTTGAAAATTCAATCTTGGGGATCAACTCCAAGGTTCTGGGTGATCTTACAACCTACTAGAATCCACTCAATTGATGATAAATGTGAGTGTTCATGAGGAGGACTTTTCTAGTTCGAATAACTTCAGATAAGATGTAGAATCTATTCGCTACTTCAAAATAAACACAAAAAAGAACTATGTTTTTTTGTATTTTTTCTATTTATCAATGAATGCAATCTAACAATGCAACTAATATGAATTCCTACTTTCAACAAAGGTTAGTAAAGAAAATAACAAGAATAAGGTAACAAGAAAACTAAGCGAATAACAGGAATGTAAAATTCCTAATAGACATAAGTTACGGAAATAACTCTGCGAGTTCAGTCTTTGAAGAAATTAGTGGGTAACAAATGAAAGTAGGAGTAGCACTTCCTTAATTCCATTGATGTAATCATTGATGGGAATTTAGTAACTGTAAGATGTTTCACTTTTTATCAAATCCCAAGGCCACAAAAAGTGCACTCATGTGAGACAAAAAGCTATGTAGGAACAATTTGATGATCTGTCCTCAAACTAGATACGTTAGTGAAATTTGTAAAACTCTAGCAAACACCAAAATTAAATGATCACACAACTAGAAATAATGCAATCAACTTTTGGCTCAATCACATTCCATGAACATACATTCACAAAAATATGACACATTTAGGCAAGAATCACTACACTCCAAATGTGAGAAAGAAAAGCATATATTATTGCAAAATAATGGCAACCTTGATTACATATTAAAATCTTGTATTTATAAGAAATCATCTCCTCAATTTTTTTTGAGAGTGAGAGATATCTTAATGCAATCCAATGCTTCTAATTTAATAAAACAAACTAATTATATACAAATTGCCTATCTAACTAGTGCTTGGTAGAACTCCATCCATTTTTATATCATTAATTGGATGCATGAGACTTTACATGTCATAAAATAAAGAAATTATGAAAGAATAAGAAGAAGAGAGCCTTTAGTAGAAGCTTATCCTTCACTAGGTATTTGTCAGAGTCAAAGTGCTATCAAAATGCATTTTTGATGCATGGAAACCTTTAATTTTGGAACTAGCAATTAACTGTCAGTGCACCTCTAGAAAAGTGCACCTTGAAAGAAGCACACTTGGTGCACCAGCACACCTCTGACTTCTTCAAAATCTTTCAAAAAAATTTTGAAAAAAATGCACCAGTGCACCAGGTGCAGCAGTGCACGTGGCACACCTCAGAGGTCAAAAAATGCAAGATTTCATCTAGTGTCAAAAATGAAATTATGGCTTATGGGTTTTGTTACCCTTTATACTAGAGCTATGTATGGGTGCTTGCCATTGAATTTCTCAATTTTTTTGGTGACTTTTTGTACATCCATTAAATCTAAGGCATTGTACTTATCCTTTACTTTCTGCCGATAGTTATCTACTTCTATACATGTTACTACAAAATCCTCGAGTTTTTATCAAGCTCTAATAAATCTTCCTCCATTCTAAATGCCTACTAGATATCATCATCATTAGAAACCTCATCAAAAATATTCCAAAATCTTTGAGCTACTACCTCTATGGGTATTAGTTTCTCCCATGCATCATCTTCAAAAATGTCCAGACATGCATCACTATAGTGTTTCTCAACTTCCATAATTTTCTCTCAAGCTTGGTCCTTGAGCCTACGAATCTTTGCATGTAATGACTCCATTCCTTTACTACTATTTGTTATCTTTTCAATCCAATCATCTATTAATCTAGTTCCTCTACCATATATACATCCATGAGCATCTAATACCTTTGGCCTTTGATCGCCTGTAATACCTGTAGATCCTTTCCGTAGGTATGCACCTCATCCATAAGACCAAAATATTGATTCAAAATTGCTACCATTTTATCTACATTCTCTTGCATAAAATGTAGTAGATTAAAATTCCCTTGGATCATTAGTATACCTTTCTCCTCAAAACTTTCCTACCATTACTAATAGGCATTCAAAAATGGATCCAATTGCAATCCTCCCCTATCTCTCCATTCAACAATAGCTTTTAGAGTCTCCTTAGGGTTAGCGAGATTGAAAGGGCCAACAACTTCACTCAAATAACCTTTGAGGATTTAATTATATTGCCAAAGTGTTATCAACTCTACGCTATCATGTCCCAGGCTCCAAAAAACTTCCTTCATTCCTGTAGTGACCATCAGCTTTGTCATTTCCAAGGTTGAGTTCCCAAGCATGACCTCCCAAATTTGATACTCTCATGGAGTGAGTTCTTCAACATTTGATTGTGGAGGAGGAAGAGATACATGATAAAAAAAGGTCCTAATTATGATCACTCATAATGAAGGCTAATGGTCAGACATCCTTAGGAGGTGAATCAAGTTTCCTTAATACTTATATTTGTTCCATTCTATCCTCCTCTTCAGTAGTTAACTACTATATCTTATTTTTGATTACTTATTTTCAAAGCCACCTTGCTAGGTGAAGGACTTTCCTTTTAAGGATGAAGGAGTTTATTTGGCTATACCCTTTCCCTTATCACTCCTCTCTAGGGTCTTCTCCCTTTGTGAGGGCTCTTCATTAGCACTCTCTATTTCTATGGAGCCCATAGTTTTCACCTCTATGTCCTGGGAAGTTTGTTGAGGTTGTTCACCTATTTGTCCCTCTTCCATCACATCGTTAATGGATACTTGTTGTGGTTCCTCTTCAGGTTCTACCTAGACCTATTGAATTTTTATTCTTGGAGGAAGAGCAATAACTAATCCCTTGTCAACACAAAATGTAACTTACAATTGGGGCATAGGAACTATTTCCAATCCTTGTGATTCAGGGGGCATTTGAGTCAAATCCTCCTATTGAGGTTGATTGGTTGGTGTATCTCTAATCTTATCCCCAAGAAACTCGATATCCATAGGCATAAAGTCAAAATATGGCATATCAAAGACATTAGTGCCCTCTACATACTGTTTATCTATCCATTGTTGCATCTCATCCTCTAATGTAATGGTTTGTAGAGGTTTGTCTAGGATAAATGGTGGCATAACCATGGAGCTTCTTCTTCATTCTTGCTCTGTGGCCCCAGCTAGTTAGGTCCTCTGACTCAATGGCAGATTATCTTCTTCATCCTTGTCACCCTTTTCTTCTTCTTCATCTGGGATGGGTTTAGGGATGGATGGAAAAGGGATCACTTTCTTGATCACTTTTTATCTCCTCTTCATTGGAGTCTTAATCTTTCTTCTTTTTGGTTTCGAGGAGAAGGCTTGCTCTGCTCATAGAGGAGGGGAGACCTCTTGAACTTCAATTTCTATCTCTATTTGGCATAGTGCAATTGGTGGTACTTGAGGATCAACCTACACTTGCATGGCTTCCATATTCTTCGGTCCTGGTATGTTTTCCTCTCCTTGTTGTGGAGGTGCTAAAATCTCTACTTCTCATTCAGCTTGTTGTGGAGAATTCCTCTTCCTCTTGATCTTGCCTTTACTCTTTTGAGCTCTATAATAACCAACTGGCCTATCAAGTTGATGCACCATCTCAGGCCTCACTAGTGACTAAGCCATAAATGTAGGGATGGTGACTTTCTTCCTTCTACCTTTGGTTGGACAAGCTTGTGCATGAAATATTACTATCTCCGCAATTGGGTCAGGATTGAATGGTTTCTTGATCCAATATCACCTCATTTTAATGACATGCCTCACCCTATTGTTGATGTCAGAATTTTCTTCTCCGTCAACCTCAAAATTCATAATGGGTAATTCACTAATCTTATCCTTATTGAACAAAGGATCAAGTAACTTCTATGAGTTTTGTTGTAGTATCTTGAATGGAATCTTTATTTTCAAGGCCTTTTCTGCCAGATACAAAGTCATCCTAGAATAATCCCTTATCTAGATATCGTATTCATTTTTTGCATTCATCCAATGATACTAATAATATTGTTGATAATATTGTACTCTTCCAATATTATCAAAATATGGCCATGGAAAATTATACTCTTCTAATGGATACTGATCACATTCAAAAGAGGGGATATCTTCCCTTTGATCCACCTGAAAAGGTCCTATTGTCATAGGCCATACCCAACATGTTTTATGTTGTTTTCTAACTCTGTAATATGTAGACAAGAGTTGTCGGGAGATCTCTAGGAGAATAAGCCTATCACTAGGATATTTAGGGAGCTTCTTGGGTTTAATAATTGTACCCAATACCCTCAAATATGTAAATGTTTAGAACTAGATGTAGTGAGCTCTAACCAAGGATATTTGTGTAGTTACCTACTCTAGTATTCTCTTTGCATAACTCCCTTCTATGAACCAGATTATTGCAAATATGAAAGCATAATTTAAAATCTTGTATTTTTTGCTTTGCTCTGAAAGCCCCTTTTTTACCAGTTGATGATACAAGCTATATGGCCATACATTAGCATCCTACATGCTACCCCTTTTGTAAAACCCTAGATGATCTATTGCTCTTGTGGCTAGTAGGTATACCAAATATGAAGTCATATAAAAAAAATTGTTGTTCTTAGCTACCACCAACTACTCACACAAATTCTCACTGAGAGTGGAAGCTCAATCTAGTGGCATTTCTACTTTCTTTATTATCTCAATAAAGTACACCATGCAGATGTTCAAATGTCTAGCTACCGGCAGACCCATAACCCTACGCAAGAGTATGATCAAGTATCTAATATCCTCTTTCATATATCCTCTGGTCATGTCCACTTTGTTGGTTTTGTTTCCCAAAGGAGTCTTCTCTATGACATATGATGATTGAATGATTTCAAAAGCCTCTTCAATGTGTTCTCGATACCACCTTTCTACTTGTTCATAAGTAAGCCTGATGAATTGATCTACTCATGGGAGGTGGGATACTTTCTCAATGTCCTTTGATCAAAGATCTAGAACTATCTCTCATGTTATGCTTTTACAACCCTCTCCTCTGGGACAAAGTGTTCTGCAAGTGTCATAATAAGTTTTGAAGATTATGCTAACACCAGGTGTGAAGCTAGATTAGTAGTCCTGATCGGATGAGTGTGGAGATCATTTGGGACCTCTTAGTTGGTTTGTTGCAAATCTTCAAAAATTCTCCCAAATTAGTATGTCCCAAATTAGTATCTTGGATTTTAGAGTTGTCATCTTGAAAGCATAATTTTTTTAGAATGTCTTGGAACTTGAACACTACTAGTTTCGGTGCCATTTTCGAACCAACAAAAGATGAGGAGGATGCCATTGAATCTACACAAAAAGATGTCTATTAATTTGGAATCATGGGAAAAATGAATTAATGACACCTTATTAACGACATGATCAAAACCCTAAAATTGGATTGCCTAAAAACACCTCAGAACCTTATTTATCCCTAAATTAAAAAAAATGAGTGCAACTAATGCACCATTTTTTGTTTGCACATTTTATTATGTGTTGTGTATCAATACACCTCATGGGGTGTTCTGATGCGCAACCAATTTTATTGACTTAGGTGCTTAGTGTTAGAGTTTTAAGGTGTGCATCAGTGCACCTAGTTAGGTGCATTGATGCACACCTTAATTAGGTGTTTATTTTTTCCTTTTAAAAAATTTAGGGGTTTAATGTGTTTTGAGAAGAAAAAAAGGGTGTGCATCAGTGCACCCAGGCAGGTGCAATGATGTGCACCCTTTCTTGGTGTTATTAACATTTGTATTTGCTTCTACTTTGTGTAGGTGGGGAGACACAGGGAAGCACACGTAATCTGATGTGGAGCTGTGGCATTCAATGTGGTGGGTGCAAAAAAAAAAGGCAAGGCAAGAAAGGTAGGTAGGAAAGAGGGGGGGTTATATAGACCCCCCATATTTTGTGATGCACAAGTGCATGGCTACACATTGAGAAAAGGCTTACTTCTTCCTTTTGGCGCACTAGCACACTAGTTGAGGTGCACTGGTGCACCTAATGTTTTGCAAAAATGATTTCTTTGTTAAAGAATGTGATTTTTGAACATTTAGGCTTCAGAGTTTGGACTTGAACGCAATCTAGGAGACTAAGTAAGACCTCAAAATGACTCAGACCCTAGACTATGGCTCTAAAAAAGCTAAAAAATAAAGTAGGGGGTCCCTATTTCTAATAGAAATAGGGCATGCATTATGGAACCACAAAAATTATAGATGCGGTTGAGGATCTACATGCTTCTTTTGATTTACATGTAACTTATGATTTAGTTTTGGGTTACATGATGTTTAGTTGTAGGAAGTATTAGTGAAGCATTATATTCAATTTGTTCCTTGGAGTGATCATGTTGATTGGGTTGTTAAGATTCATTTTATTATGATGTTTGAATTGATGAAGTAGAGAAGGTTGATGTACATATCAGTTCTCTTATCCTCAATGGATATGAAGCCTTTGGTGAAGTAGAGATGGTTGGTGTGCATCAAAGTATGGGACATACTTTTTCATCTATCTAGGGACTCAAATGTAGGAGTGTCGAGATAAGAGTTTATGGACCTATGGTTTGTAAACTTGGAGATGTGTTTGAGGCATATTGGGCTGCCTTGTCCTAAGTATGCATGATTTTTGGAGTAATTTTCTTGGAGTTAGGACTATTTTGGTGCCTTTTGGTCATGTGTTCATAATTTATGGACCAACTTTGTAGATTGTATTTGTGAGCTTTGATTCAAGGGAGTTTGTGTGTGCACTCTTAGATTTGGATAGTTGGATTGCACATGGACCTAGACCTAAGGGTGTGTACTCTTATGTTTTTGATTAAGTAAAATAGGTTTTTTATAGGGGTTCCTAAAATCCACCAATTAACAAAAAAAAATTACTAAAAGTTTAGGTCTAGCAACCAAGCAACAACAAAAATAACAGGCCATACCTGGCCATCTGACATATACAAAAAATATATAGCCAAAAGCCAGGGTACATACATAAAAATAGGAGCATTGATCAGGACACCAATTCTTTGGCCATCTCCACTTTTTTGAGCTTCAGCTCTCCCATGGCCTTAGCCTCATCAATCTTTGATTGACTATTATCTGAAGAAACCTCCTCTTCCCTCTTCCTCTTTTTTGCTCTCCTTTTTCTCAAGCTCTCAACCTACAAAGAATCATCCTCATTAGGCACCCTAGTTTCCTCTCTATCCTTTTCCTCCTTCCCCTTTTTGCTCTCCTCCATCATTGAGTGCAGTTGAATGATATTATCATTATGAATTTTTATTGTGTTGAGGCTCTACTTAGTTGAGCTATGGAGAGAGATCTCCATCCTTTCTGCTATTTTTTCAATCTCAGAATCCCTTGCATCTAGCTTGCTAATTCTAAAATTCTCATCCCCCCTTTTAGCCTTTCTTACCCCTGCATCCTGAACTTAATCTCTTCAATTTCATAGAAGATCTATTTAATGGACCATAAATTATCCACCAAACTACTGCAGGCATTATTTAGGAGGTTCATCCTCATTTCCCTCGCATTGACACTAAGAATCACCAAAGTTGGGTCAATGAGCTCCTCCAATAGAATTTTTCCATCCCTTCCCTTCAAAACCTCTTGGTGGATATTCTCTCTAACCAGATCCATTTTCATAGTGCTAGCATGAAATTTCCTCCATGCAGCTTTCCTTCCCTTTGCATCAAAGGTAATATTGGTTTTAGCCGATCCCTTCTCCTCTTTTCTCTCTTCCTAAGCTTCAATAGTGATCACCTTATCCTTACCAAATTCCTTCTTAGCTTCCTTCTTACACCCCTCCTTCTGACTGAGTTGTCATCCTTCCAACTTACCTAAGCCTTACTGTTGTGCACCTCTTTCACATTTCCCTCCTTATTTGTGTCCATCCCCTCTTCTACATCATTTTAATCCTCCTCAAAGTTTACCTCATGCTTTATCCTTCTCTTTGTTCCTTTAGCTAACTTATTTTCCTTCTTCCTACCCATATCCTTCATTATTTTAGCCACCTCCTCTTTGTCATCCAAGTGTAGACCTGTACTATCCTCCATATTCAAAGGGAGGTAAGAGTTCTTTGCCTCCTTAGAAAAATCTACCTTCTAGGCAACAACCCTTTTGCAAGTTTGAGCTTTAAAATGCTCCTATATGAGTAATAACAAACCCTTGTGGAAGTTAGTATTAGTGTAATCTTTCTTCTTAAAATCCATATTACTCTTATTTGCAGAGAAAAATAGGTAGAAGGGGATGGAAATGTTTGTTCCATACCTAAAATGGTTTAGGATAATGAAATCCTATCAAATCTTGTGTTGAGCATAATGTAGGATATATAATCACCCTTAAGAAAAACCTCCATAGTTTCTTAATTGGTGTGAATCAATAGTAGGCACCAGTCTTCACTAGTTCCTTCATCTCCTTCACATCCTTTGTAAAGTATTTCACCACATTCAGGGATATTTCTTATCCCTGTAGAATTTTATGCCCTGACTAGTAGAATCAATGACCTCGACGATGAACCCTTCATTGACCTAGAAGTTGATCCCATCAATCTTCACCTTTCCATTTCTCCATGACTTAACCATAAGGTTAGTTATCTTTGGATCCTAGAAATAAATTTTTTCAATGAAGGACAAGATGCCACCTTCCCTCAACTTCTCCCACCTCTTTGATCACCTATTCCACTTCTCTACTTCTCCCTTTAGCTCTCTAAAATGCCTCTTCCCTACCATTATGTTGCCAAAACATGAAAAAAAACTCTATGTTCTCCAAACACCATGAGCCAAACACTAGTTTTTCTCACAAAACATGTACTCTCTTCCTACCTTAGTAAAGCAATAGTAATAGTAATTACCAATCACCCATAAAATTACTTGTAAAACATGCCACAAAACCCCCAAATTATGATGCCCCTGAATTGGCATGTGCCAAGATTTCATCACTTTAAAAGTTTGATTGACAACATTAACTTCCATAATTACACTTTAAGTTACCTGTCCTTTCCTAGATTCTCTCCATCTCAATTAAACTTTTAGCCACCATTAGAAATCCCTCACCACTAGGCCATCTATCTGACATGTACCTCCTTACTGCCTCATTAGCCATCTAGTTAGCTACCACATTTCCCTCATGGTAAATATGTGACACAAAGACCCTTTCAAAGGAAAGTAAGATAATTTTTTTTTTCCTCCATCATATTCTTAATACTTCATGACTAAGGATGTTCTCCCCTTAGGCATTTAATAATATTATTTGAATCCCCTTCTAACCATAGGCTTTTGACCCCTACCTCTTTTGCCAATTTAGTTGTTTGAAGGGTAGCACAAGCCTTCACACAATGATTTGTTTGGTCTCCCAAGGGGAAAGTGACCACTACAATTCCATTCTCATGACTATTTCTGATCACCCCTCTACGTCCCGCTGCACTTGGGTTAACTTTGGTTGCTCCATCAAAGTTTTCTTTGTGCCAACATTCCAGGTGTAAAGACCAATGACACTCCTTTCTTCTTGTTTGAGTATCATTACTGCTTCCAGTTTCACCTACAAAAGGGTTAGATCCTTTAATAAACATATAGTTTTCCATCAGGGCATTTTGCATTTTACCAGACACAATTTTGGCAGGAAGACTAACATCTCTAAAGATATGATTATTGTGTTCCTTCCAAATATCCCATCCCAAATGAGGTAGGGCCCATTTACTTATAGTTTGAAGCCCTAATCCCTACCAAGAGTTATCCCATTTCTCGAAGAATTCAATAGTCGAGATAGGAGCACCCAAACTCAACCCATATGTTTGACTAAAAATAGACCAAACCTCTCTAGTGAAGGATGTAGTGCCTCTCCCATTTGACTTTTGTAAGTCATCTTGATGGATGCAACCTTGTTGATCTTTTGTTGTGATGGGATTGTGATTGTGACCCTAAGTGGTCTACACCATTGAGGTGTTTGGATTTATGTTTCTGTATCAGTTGCTTTGCTTATGCTTTTGACTGATCTTTGAGATTATGATGTGATTTTTGGTTCACTAAGGTTTGTGCTAGTGGTTACCAGGATCGATGTGGTATCATGAGCTTGTTCTATGATTACCCTGAGATGTGTGCAGAGATTGCACTGTGTACTATTACCATTCTACACTGGACTAGGTTCCTGTAGCAGTGGTTAGTCATGTTTATGACTGTGTTCGCTTATGTGTTTTAAGTGCCTTATTAAATGCTTAAGTAATTAGAATGGATTGTTCTTGTTGGATTATTTGGTTATGTGTTGCGGACATTTACCTTGTTATATTTCTGATTAGAGAGATATTTGTTACTCATGTTATGTTTACAATTGAGAGGACCCGAGGGTCAAATGTTACACTTTGATTCCAGTATCATGGATGTTATACTACTATGCTGGTCAGTTAATCATATTGCATGATGATGCCATTTTGAGATGACTGTGTGTTTTATGATGTTATCTGGTTATCTGGTATTTGGACATACCTCTGATTTTGTTATGTGATGGATTTAATGTTATGGTTATTTACTTCATTCCTGCGTTGTTATGCCTTTTGCGAATGTGAGTGATGTAAATAGATTAATTTATTATAATTAAATAAATGGTTAAATTAGGTGATTTAATACATTTATTGCTTCAGCTATGTTATTATATGCAATTGCACTTGATTGTGTTGTTTAGTGTGCAGGATTTATATCCCTGGCAGTGGCACATGGAGTTAGTGATTCAGCCTTTCATATTTTACCAATGTCGTCCTTATATGGTCGACATATCTTTAATTAAATGTTTAATTTAAACCTTTTGATGATTATTAAATCCAAACTCGTTTGCATTATGTGATTAGACTAGTAAGCGTGTCTGTGCATTTAGAGTTTCGCTTTGTCACGAAAGTTGTTCAGGAGATTTATGTGTTTTTGGGTTTTTGAGCTTTTAAATTGATTTATTTTAATTTCTGGCAGCTTTGCCATAGATGAATTCCTATTTATAGGAATAGCCTATTTTCGTTTGGGTCAATTCAGGGTTTAACTAGATTGGCTGATTAAATGCCCTAATCGATTATTCACCTGAAAAGTGAATAAATATCCAAAAAGGAATGTAATTCCTCACTTCTCACTTTCAAATTGGAAAGTTGGAGAGTAAAACCCAAAATCCTCTTCATGAGGATTTACTATTTTGTTCGTTGTGGGAGCTACGGGCATGGGATCGTCGCGAGGTTGGGCTCGTTGGATCCATCTCGGGGAAACCTTGGATTGTCGCAATTTTCAACTACTTCTGCGAGATATTTATTTTATGGTTCAGATTCCCATTTTGCTCTTTTGGTTTTGAGGTAGGGCTTTCCTGTTTTATTGTTTCTACTCCATTTCTGCTTCTATTTTTGGTAGCCATTTGTTTGGAGGCTGAGAACTAGTGTTCCCCTCCGTTTTTGTATGCTAGTTCTACCCGGTTGGGCGGGTATGAACATTTCCCTATTTTTTGAGATGAGGGTTTGGGATTTTGCACCATTATGCTGGCCTTTTTTGCATACGGTGTCCGATTCCATTTATTTTTGGATTTTTGGAGTTTTTGAACCCAAAGGCCAAATGGGTTTTAATTTTGAAGTCTTTCAAATTTTTGGGGTTTTTACCTCATTTTGCGTGCCACCCTATTTTCTCAGATTTTCTTGGCACAATGTGGGTCGTGGACCTGGATGATCCGTTTGGATATCAGTCAGACCACTATTGCACTTTTATGTTGCATTGGATGCGTGTTGCATCCGTACTCCCGACGTTGTGTTTGATTGAGTGATTTGTTACTTGTTATGGTTTCTTTTGGACCTTTGCTTTTGTTCGTGAATGTTAGGATTCGTGTAGAATCCATACTCTCAGATTGAGGCTGGTTGAGTGAGTTCATGATGTTTGGTCTTGTTGCATCATTGGGATTCATGTAGAATCCATAATCTCAGATTGAAGCCGGTTGAGTGATTTCATGATGTATAATTTTATTGGCTTTGGGATTCGTGTAGAATTTGTCCTTCTCGTGTTGCTTTCAGTTGGGTGTTTTCTTTGCATTGTGTTCTCATTCCTGTCCTTGTGTTATGATCTTCGTGATGGTGGTGCACCATACACGAGTACGTACGCGTACATTTGTTGGGTGACTTGCGAGGCTCGATCTTCCGTGGATTTATCGAAAGTTATGATCATTGGGGTTGGGATGGGAGTATGCATGCCCATGGGCACTTGTTGTAGGATGAGCATGGGTAGGATAGGGTAGCATCTAGAGGGGGCTTCTATCTCGCAGCCCGACAATCATGGTGTCATGGTTTGGCAGAGGAAGCTTTAAATAAGTGATAACTAAATAAAATGTGTGATTGTTAATAAAACTTAAGATAAGTAAAATGTGTGAGCACTCGATTAAGTTCAAGGACACAATGTGTGAGCACCCAATTAAGTTCGAGGACACAATGTGTGAGCACCCGTTTAAGTTTGAGGACACACGATCCCAGCTTGGGCTTTTTGATGCCAAGCGACTCTCCATGATGTTAGCCCCTACATAGTAGCCTATTGAGTGTCTGACCAGGACCTGTACTCCTTGCATTGTCTTAGGTTCTTGGTTCAGCCATCATACTGTCTGGCGTGAGTGCTAGCCTTGGTTGTTCTTTTGTGTGTTTTTGGTTGGATCATTATCTCCATCAGCACGGTGGGTGTAGACCTACGGGTTCCACATGGTTGGGAGGCGTAGCTACCTTCATCGCTGCTAGGGATCGGTGTATAGAGATGATCTTTTGTCCTAGTGCAACCATTGCTGGATGTCTTCACTTGGTACTTCGGGTTCTAGAGTATGCTTTCTTGTGATTTATGCTTTCATTGGGATGCTTGTATATCATGTTTACATGATGTCATTTTATTTGGCGCATTCCCTTATTATGATGTTTAGCATATGATTAGATGATGTGATTTTCTTTAGTATTATATCTGTTGCTTACTATTGTTTAGCATGTGATAGGTGATGTTATCTACTGTAGGATTATCTTATGCGTTATCACTAGCATGTTAGATTTTCTTATGCTATTATTATGCATGTTTTTAGTAGTGACGTCCCTATTATGACAGTACTGACGATCCGATCGGTGGCTTGGGATGTTACGCGCGGGGGATGGCTAGGACCCACGATGGTCTTATGATGCTATTGACAGTTGGGAGGAATCGCACACTTATTTGGTTGTTTAGTTCTGAAATGTATTTTTGTTCATTGCGATGTTTATTTTAGTATGTGCTTTGCTTTTATCGTTTAGATGGATAGATGTTCTCCTTTCTGTGTTGTTCTTGTGCTCGACTGTTCATTCCTCGAGCCTTTGTGGATCCAATATTCCCTGGTGTGGAGGTTCTTTTGTTGATTTTTCCCCATTTTTGAGTTTTGGAAGTGTTTTTACTTTCTATGGGCGACATTTGTTCAGCATTGTGCGACACTGATAAAGTATCGCATGCCCATAGAAAGAATGTCGCACGAGACTGTAAAGTGTCGCACGTATTATTGGAGAAGTGTCATACGACACTGGAAGAGTGTCGCACAGCTTTGTGAGAAATGTCACGCGATACTTTTCCAGTATCGCACGCCTTCTTGAGAAGTGTCGCACTCAGTAAGGGAGAAGTGTTGCCCTCCCTTAGTAAAAAGTGTCGCACGATTTTTGTGAAAAACCTGCGCATGCCATCAGCGGGCACTTTTCTTCATGATCCGATCTTTTTGAGAGTGGTTTTGGATACCCTTTTGGGCGTTCTTCGAGCCTATGTTGTTGCATCTTGAATTCGGGAGGTTTCTTTTGAAATTCAATTTTTGGGTTTCTGTTGTAGTCCTTCGGGTTTAAAATATATCGTTTAAGTATAAGTTATACTTAAGATATATTTTAATATATGTGACAAATCATTTGAGATAGGTTTCAGACCTCTCAGAGATAAGTTATGGATTCTAGGAAATTTCAAGATTTCAGGCTTAGCCAATTTTCAGGATTCTACATTTTACCCCAATGTGGTGTTTTGTTGATGAGTGGTCATTTCTTGTGCCCTCATCTTGTTGTGGTGGTTGTTGGCTTTTTTTTGGGTGTGTTAGTTGGGTAGTGCCGTTCAGAGATTCATTGGTTGCTGGGATTGTGTTGAAGTCTTCTGTTGCGATCTTTGTGATCCCTGTATGATGTTGTCTTGTGCATTCATACTTGTAAAAAAAAAATATCTTGGCTTGATTCGAATCCTTGTTTCCAAGGATCTCCAGGTGGGGCATTACAAAGGAGCAATGTATAAATAGGTGATCCATAGTCTCATCCTAGTTTTTGCAAAGGACATATCTATTAGGAATAGGAAGAACCCTTTTACTTAGATTTTCTATTGTCAAGATCATATTTCAGAGTAAAAGATAGAAGAAAATATTAATTTTAGGGATAAGAACAGGGAACCAAGCCTTAGCCTAGTTCCATCTAGAATATTTCCTCATAATATCTCGATATCTTGAAGCCATTGAATTGATACCATTTGAAGTATTCTCCCAAACAAGTTGGTCCTGGTCATCATTCAAAGCCACTCAGTGAAGAATAGTCATTAGAGGTTTTAGGTCCCCTGATATTGAAGTAAGATCCCTCCAACCTTGGCCTTGTATGTAAACACTAACAAATATGTGAAACCTTTGGATGCAAATGCAACCCCATCTTTCAAAGTCAATAATGAAGATAAGAGGCCCCTAAATTAGCCAGTTGTCCTACCAAAAAAGGGTGTCCTTTCCATTCCCAACACTCCATTTTTTGCTACTATTAGTTGCCTCTCTAGTGCTAAGAATATCATTCCATATATTAGATCCTTTGGGAATTGAACCTCCAAAGAGAAAGTTTCTAATTGAAGGTCTTTGAAGGTATTTGTCTTCCAAGATGTCCCTCTAGTCCCCCTTGCTAGAGGTCTCAGTTTCCTTAACCCCAATCCACCATACTATTTTGGGAGGCACACATTATCCCACGCCACCAAGGGAAACCTCTTGTTTTCATCCAATCTTGACTAAAAAAAATTTCTCTGGATCTTCTCCAAGAGATCTGCATACTTTGTTCGAATCACAAAGAGACTCAGCGCATAAGTTGGTATATTTTAAAGGGTAAATTTGACCAACTAAATCTTGCCAGCTTGGCTAAGAGTGACTCATTTCTAGCTAGCCAATTTTTTATTAAACCTATCTATTAGGTTAATCTAGAAAGAATCTAGGGGTCTAAGTCCCATGGGGAGACCCATATATATAGAAGGGAGGCTTCCCAGTTCACGGCCCAGAGTAGTAGCAATCTTCCTCTGATGCTCAATTGAAGTATTAATGAAGAAAATAGAGCTATTGTTCTAGTTGATAAGTTGTCCCGAACCCCTAGAGTAAGAGCTCAAGATCTTTTTCACCACCCTAGTTTCACCAATGGTGGTTTTCCCTCCCATTATAGTCTCATCAACAATTTTTTTGTGGGAGAAAACCAAGGGATCAAAAGAAGGTTTGATACTAGAAAAAGCTCCCTAAATTAGGTTAGCAAAAACCATCCTTCCAAGACATTTAGCTAAATTAATGAAAAGAATGAGTGAGATCATATCTCCTTGTATAAGCCCTCTAAAAGGTTTGAAAAAATTCAAGGGGGCCCATTGACCAAGACATCCAGGGAGGTAGTATTCATCAACTGGCTAATAAGTTTGATGACCCTAGAATTAAACCCAAAGGCCTTAAGAATTATGAAAAGAAAGGCTTAGTCCACATAATCATAAGCCTTTGACGTCAAATTTTAGGAGGAAACCTTCTCTCTTACCTTCTTCCAAAGAGTGGATAGCTTTATGGATAGTCAAAATTGAATCCAGGATTTGTCACCCTAGGACAAAGCCAGATTATTGAGGCACTATAATGGAAGGGAGAACCTTGATGATCCTTGATAAAGTGTTACATGGGCTAGTAGGTCTAAATTGGTCCATAGATTCCACCCCAGCCACTTTCAAAATAAGCACAAGGAAAGTGGCATTCACCTCCTTGAGTAGACTCTTAGCACCAAAGAACTCTTGGACTACTTTGTGACATCATGGTGAACAACATTCCAAAACATTTGAAAAAAAAAATGGGAAACCATCCAAGCTCAGGGAATTATCAGCTATAAGAGAAAAGAAAACTTGGTCAACTTCCTAAGGGGAAGGAGTATCTTGAATCATAGCATTCTCCTTAGGTTGGATCAAAGCTAGAATATTTGATAAGATTCCCAACTAATCTTGATCCACCAGATTTAGATCTTTCAAAAGCATATCAATGAAGAAAGAAATAGCCTCAACAACTATTTATTTTTCATCTTCTAGAAAAAATTCCCCCTTCTTGATGTTTCTTATTCTATTATAAACTCTGTGTTTCATAGTAGAGGTGTGGAAGAACCTAGTATTTTGGTCCCCCTCTTTCAACCAGACAGCCCTTGATCTTTGTTTCCAATAGGCCTCCTCTTGACTAATAACATTGTGAAGCTCAGTAAGGATATTTCCACCTCTAGCCTCTCTTCATTATACCCCTCCTTATAAATAACATCATGAATGATTCCAAGGTCCTTTAAGATCTAAGCTTTGGAGTGAAAGATGTTATTAAAATTAGACTTATTCTAGTTTCTAATATTCAACTTAACATTTCTCAATTTCTTAGCCACCTTCAACATAATAGAACCTTCTATGTGAATATTCCACCAATCTAAGATACTGATACAAATATATGAGTGGGATGTCCAAATTTTCTCAAAAATCTAAAGGAAAAGTTACGTTTGATATCGATGGATCTAAAGTGAGAGAAATGGGTGAGTGATCTAAACCAATCCTGGCCATTAAAGAAAGATTACAATTGTTTGAAGTTATCCAGTCTAAGGAGATGAGAGCCCTAACTAAACAAAATTTAATGAAATCTCTACCCACTCTTCTATTAGACCAAGTGAAAAGACCTCCTTGAAGGTCTACATCCAAAAAATCCAAATCATTGATAAATTTAGAAAGGTCTAGCCTACTGTCCAAATCTAGAGGCAAACCCTCCTATTTGTCATCATCCCTTAAAGGGGTGTTGAAGTCACCCATGATAATACACATTCCCACTTGGAATCTTGATAAAACATTCTTAATTTTTACCTAGTATTTCCTCCTACAATTCTTAGTGTTGGGGGCATACACATTCAAAAGAAACTAGGATTCTTTATTTTTAATATTATCAACTTCAATGAGGAGAATATTACTGTCACCATATAAAACTTGAAACTTGGAAATATTTGAGATATAGAGAGTAATAAAACCTCCTAAAGCCCCATCTAAATTCGTAGAAAAGCCCTCCAAAATTCTACTGAAAGAGATTCTTTCCACCACCTCCTTTCTCATTCTAGTTTCTTGTAAAAGGATGAAATCCAGCCTATGATCCCTAATCATATTTCTTATTACCTCTTGTTTGTGGGCTCCATTTAGCCCAAGAATGTTCTAGGATATGACCTTCATTTCTTCTTTGATAGGCAAGTGTCTTGGATGGTCTTCTGGCTCCCATCTACTAGATTCCTTCTAGTCTCCTCCTTCTTCTTCTGACTATGACTATTTCTTCCAAGAGTCTTAGGTTTTTCTACAACATCAACCTTCACTATGCTTCTCATTATAGTAGGGGAGATTTGGGAAGGGTCCCCACTCTTCTTTTCATTGTTACAAATGACCATTTCCCTTGGCATTCATCAATACAAGTTGCAAATAGGGCCTCCATTCGAGTAAGTTTCCCCCGTGAAGAGGATCTTACAATATCCAACACTCTTGAGATCTTCTCAAGAGAAGAAATCACCATACTAAGATTACCACCTCCCATGAGGATTGATCCACATGAAAGAGTTTCTTCCACACTCTCACTCTAGACATGGGTCATGGGGACATTACATATATCCCTACCTATTTCTAGGTTAGGTCTTGCTTTCCCAAAAAGATCCTCTTGGATTAATTCCCTCGTAGGGAATGATTGCATCAAGATTTCTAGATCCTTTGGCTCATAAACTAACCTTTGCTCCTCAACCAAAGGGCCTTTTTAATTCCTCATAATATGTTTCAGTTCCTAGAGGTTCTACCCTAGGGACTCCCTCAACTACCAATGGAGGAGAAACCTCTATTTTCTCCTATTTTTGCTCTAGAGCTAATTCCCTTGTTATTTATTTCCTTTAGTTTCCAAAATTTCTCTCCCTCTTTGGAGCTATTAATTTTTTCCTTTGTTATTCCCTTGGCCTTACTTTTATTCTGATATTATTTCCTGGCTTTCTCCTCCAAGACCCTAGGGAAAATCTTAGCCACATGGACATGCTTCTTGAAATGAAAACAAGAAAAGGGGACACTTTCAAAATCTAGCTTTTGAATATGGGTACCCAGCTTGGAGTGGAGGTATACCACCTCTAGCATATCTCTTCCCTCATTGACTCAAATGCATATACTAGCATATGTTAACTAACACCTTGACACCATGATAAATTCTATGGATAAGAGCTCACAAAATGAGTTAGCTATGCCATCAAAAACATCCTCATACCAAAACCCCATTGGAAGTTTAGGCAAAAAAATTGAGATAGAATCTTGAACAAAGAAATAATTATTGAGATCCAGCTTTGAAGTCCATTTCTAAAAGGCTAGCATCAAATGGCCAAAGGACCAAGACTTGGCACACAGAACCCTTGTGACATCCTCCATACAAGAGAACTTAAAGGATAGGAACTCCTTTACCATAGCCACAATCTCCACATGCACTTTTAGGTCCCATTTATTTCTCACATGGGTCCTCACAATGTCTATATTTGGCCTTGGGCCAATGAACTTCCCAACAAGAGAGGACACCATTGATGAGATGTTATGATCTACAAGCTCATTAGGTATTTCAAAAGCAAACATACCCTTTTCTTTGTCAAAGATGCCTTTTATCTCTAGGAAGGAAGACTTACCTATGGGCTTGATCCCAAAGAGAGAAGACCATCAACCTTTCAAACCCGAGTCAAGAGCCTTCTAAGTATTTTGTGGGCCCAGTATTGTCTGACCAAATTTTAAAGCCTCCTTCCTTAGGGCCTACCTTGATTCTTGTGGGCCCTCATTCTCAGAGGGAACAATATTCCCCTGGTCTTCCTCCTCCTGGTAGGCACCTGAGTCCTTCTCTACTCCATCTTGGTTAGAACTATCCGAGGCTGAATTCAAATTTCCTATCTCTCCAATTCTTGTGTTGACACTTGTTCCCTCGCCATGTGCCATGATGAAACACTTCTATAAGAGTTAATTGTGCTTTGTAAACTTGGGGTGTGTACTCTTATGTTGTCATATGAGTTAATTATGCTTTGTAAACTTGGGGCCTATCCTAAGTATTTAGTTATTTAATATTTGTATCCAAGCTGACTTGTGGCTTGGTTTAGTATAAGTACGGGGTGTTGTCTTGTCTTAAGTCATTATTAAATTTAGCATAGAGTAGTTGAGAGGGGAAAATTTTATGAGTAAAGCTAGTAGTTGTGGCTTGGAAAACAAGAAGGTTGTTTGGTGGCTTGTAAGCACAAGTTTATATTCTTCTTGGGGTTTTCTATTAGATTGTAGATTTTGGATAGCTCGAAGTTTGGATCTTGTGAGTTCTTATAGAATTAATATTGTAATTACTTGTGTATTTGTTCCTAATGCAGAAGGCGCTATATTAGAGCATGTTAGATGTAAATCTTATGACTCTACTATCTTTGAGTTATTATTTATATTCTATTGTGTGGTTGTTTGTTAGGGGATAGGACATCTTCTTTGGAGACTCTCTAGTCTTTCACTACATCACCAAAAAAAGACAAATGACAAAGAGATATATAGTTCAAAATTTGTTGGTATGTATTACTTAAAATGTTGGTTTAAAAAACTCAATTTATATACTTGATCTTGTTTGAATCACTCTAATTCACAAGCCTAATAAATTGGTGACAAAATCTAAAGAATAGCCATGCATACTTTTGAATTTTTGTTTTACATATTTTAGTGTCCATCTCGCTTAGACTTGTTTGGGCTTCAATTTTTACCTTGTTGAGCCTAGATAAATTTAATGGCATACTAGTTTCCTTACTTAGGAAACCCTTTATTATCAGGACTTTCTTCTTCTATATTTTATAGCCTTAACATGTTGGTGCTTCCACAAACATTTTGAATTTTAACCTCTTGAAAAATTCAAAATCTCCATAACATTCCCTTGCTACTATGGTTTTTTTAAATGTATCCTCATATATTCACATGCTCTCTTTGCCCCAACTCTAATGTTCCTAATCTTTTCCCACTTGATTTGATTGATCTTTTGGTTCCCATGATCTCCAATATACCCCTTCATTTCTTACATAATTATATTTTATTTTCCATGACCTCCAATCCACTCCTTAAGTATAGGACTAGGGATCTTATCCCCCAAGTCCTAGCAGAAAACAACACTAAGTGCTAGTGTCTAGCCAAAAAGTGTCTATTTTTTAATATGTTAGCAATCAAAATTTAGTGTGAAAGGTAAATATTAGCCACGTTGTAGTGCTTCAATATTTTCACACAAACTTGAGGTGTAGCAAAAATAGACTCCTCCATTCTTTAAAAATAAATCAATCCACACAATATACATTCTCTCTCTCATTAATAATTGAGGAATATTTCCAATCATTTTTAAGGTAGTGAAGAAGGAGACTCAAAAATTTAATATGGCATCCATGATCAAGTTCATGATTTTTCTCCATAAGTGAAACCATTTTAATCTCCCTCACAAGCATTTACCTTTAATTAAGTTTTCAAGAAAAGGAAAAAATATCGGATAAGGTATATCAATTTGGCATTCTTTATTTCAGATTTGAGGATTGTTTCATACATTGTTGTTAGAGGGAAGGTTGAATCATCCTAATGATGATGTGAAGGATGGAACTGAGGTAGATGTGGACATCAATGATGAAATTTGAGACATAGGTTTTTTATCTTCTATGTTAATGGAACAAGGCCATTGTTACTTTTTACTTTGTAATATGATGAGTTCTAGTCAAAAGTACTTTTGCCCTTTTTTTTGTTTGGGTAACTGCATAGTGGATGATGCATATAAAGAGAGTTACATGTAACTTTGCATTGACCTTTTTCATACCTCAATTGGCTTGAATATGGATCAAGTTTTGGTCTCCACTAAAAAAATAGTAGATAGGAGTATCTTTTATCTTTATCTTCTTTTAGTGAACCTAATTTAGGATGCTCTTCATTTCTGGATCGAAAGGTTATATTAGATTATAATTGCATTTTTATGCACTTCAAGTTCTTAAATAGGTGGTTAAGTAACATTTCATTTCTATCTTGAATCAATTGTTTCATTATTATTACTCATAATTGTGTTAGTAAAAAAATTACTTGTTTTAAGTTTATCTTTACACTTGGTTACTTGTGTCCTAGTAATCACCAAACTTTGAGTTCGTGTTGAAGTATCCTTCTCATGTCCCATCAAATGTTAAATCCAATAATATATCTCATCAATTCATAGGATTCTCCCCAACTCCTTCTAATTCTATGAATATGGATATAGTTTTCCCACCTATGAACCCTAAACTTGAATGTCTTCCTACTCTTTCCATTTCTCTTATTTATGTTATTTTCCACCTCCTAAATCTTATAGGAAAAAAAATGTACAATATATTTCATCTCTTGACCTAACATGGATTTTGACATTCCTCCTTTTTTCCTAGAAATATGGAAGAAAAAAAACCAATGTTGAATAATCGAAAACTTTCATTCACGTATGTTTTTAGTCAGAATAAAATAAATTATTAGGAAAAAGAATAAAAAGCAAAAAAAATGTTCTAGGAAAGATAATAATATTGCTTCACAAAGTGTTTCTTTTACTAATTAACTGAGTGTTTCCTTTGTTCCCTTTACCAAAAACTTTCATGAGCATGTGAAGGACCTTTGGCTTGATCTATCTTGGCAAATATTGAGATTAACTAGGCACAACAATTATTTTTCATATCCACCAAAAGTGAGATCTTCTAAAATGATTAATTTTGATGATGTTATTGAAATAGTATTGAGAGTAATCAATTTTGTAATATTTATGAATTTTTAAAGATTAATCATGAGCTATCTTCAATTTTTGCAAAGTATTCAAACCTAACTCCACATAACATACATTGTGATTCATCATTAGAGCATAGTATTTTTTTAGAACTTGCAATAGCTCCATCTACCACTCTTTATTTTACTACTCTAGAATGTTTTCAATCTTCCCAAAATGATTTTGAGAAAGATTTGGAGGCAAATAATTTCCTATGCTAGCTAACTTATGTACAATATATTTTTATTTTTTCTTGTTTATATTGTGTTTTCACTCACATGACGCTAGAATATTTTTGTGATTTGTTAATATCTCTCTAGATTACCCCTTTTTCATCATTAGCACAAGGAAACAAAGGGACCAAACCATTTTTTTTATTCTATTTGTAACATTATCCTTCTTTATGTTGTATACATATTATGTCATAAATGTGTTATTTTTGTAAATTTTCTTTTGTTTTGTCTAGTTGGGTATGATGAAAACCATTGAGCCAATTTCTCCTTTATTTCTTCTATTTTACCCAAAAATACTTGTGACATTTTTTCTTTGAATTTTCTCTTCTTCTATAGTGCTCATAGTTATATTACCTTTGATTTGTAATGAAGTCAGTTCAATAGAATCATACTTGATATACATAATTTTCCAGATGTGCATACAAACCCCAAATAGTAGGACCCTTATGTTTTCCTTTATATTTTATGACTATAGTCTATAACTCTTTGATTTTTCTATGATTTTGAGGAATCAGACTATGGTATGCTTCTCTACATATGCATGGTACCTTATACAAATTTCTCCTAGTAAGGTATACACACTCATTTTTAAAAGGGCTATGTACTCTACTACATGTTTATTATTTATTCACACACCATGAAATTTGGTTTGTACACTTTGATCACACACTATGATATGTTTGTTGTAATGTATCACCAAATTTATAGTTGTATTTTTCAAATTACTTTGCAAGATGAAGCTTTTTTTAATCTTTGTGCCTATATCACACTAAATTTCCTATTTTGTAATTACTTTTTTTCATCAATTTTGTTTGGTAAACCATATAATTTCTAGAGTCAAATAGCATGTAGAAACCATGATAGACTAATTTTAGTCATGTTTTATATATGATTCATAGTAAGGAACACCTTGGAAAGATAGGAATTACTGTCATTTGATCTTATTTTCTTCTCTCTTGTATGCTTGATGTGTGTGTAACATGTTTTGATATTATTGCCCCTTTTATTTTGGCATCTAATATAGATGAGATCCTAAGTCCTTTGAGTATTCAAATTTTCTTGTATCTTGTGTCTTAGTGAAAGTGTATTGATGATATCTTATAACTTAATAAAGGTCATAATATTGCTAAATTAGAGGATCAAGTAAGTGAAGTAAGATTTATTCCTATAAATGTACACACTCTCATCACCCTTACCTTAGTACCCCTAATTATGTGCCCATTGATTTTACTAAACTTTCTGATACCAATGATTGACATTACTTACATAATTATTGATGGTCTAATCCATATATCCAAGACTAGACTAGGCACCCTAGTTCTAGTGGACTATGGATTGGGCCTATTTTTAATATGTTAATAGTCAAGTTTTTGTAGGTGATGAAATAATATCTATGTCTTCTTTCTTTAGGGTTTTAATAATTTTTCCATAAGATTTATTATAAAAGGAGGGCCCCTCCTCATTTGAGAATTGATAAATATAAAATCCTGTAATTTGGAATTAACAAGAGAATTTTGATTGGCTAAGAGGTGAACCAAATAAGAGACGTGTTAATATTGATCAAAACCTAATAATAGAAGAAACTAAATTGATTGATGAGACAAGGCATGTCATTGATGAAACTTGGTCAATAGTGGAATATTAAGGAGAAGTGATAGGTTAAAATAAGTTTTTTGGAAATAATCATGAGAAAGTGTTAATCTCTTAAATTGAAAATAAGTGATCTAACAAGAACAATTAGAAGATACAAGAAAGAAAAGTGAGAAGATTTGAGATGAATAACGTACAAGTCAAACACATTTTGACTAATCTAAGGAATTACAAAAAATTGCCTAATGATGATCGAGACTATTATAAATGTTCCAAGGACATCAAGATATTTTAAGTGAACAAGGTAAGGGTTTGCAAATATTATAATTTGAATGAAGTGGTGGGATTAAGTGGAAAAAATTTAATTATCTAGGTTAAATAATATGAGTAGTGAGTAATGAGAATAATAATGAGAAGAACAAATAACAAGAGTATGGAGGAATTTAGAGGTGAATGTAGTGTTGGCATTAAGTTATTATTGCCATTAGTGACAACACTTATCTATATCAGTATAGCTACCTAGCACAGCACTCAGTTTCCTACACTCACCAAGAATTCTAGTGTTCACCAAGCTTCGAAGTATTTAGCAATTTACACTGAGCATAATAGTGGCTACCAAGTGAATACAGGCAATGTGAAGACCAGCAATGTCTACCAAGATTCTCAGTGTCTACTATGATTCACAATGTCTACCGAGCAGTAAGTTTGTGTCATGGAAATTTAGTGTAAACCGAGTGTTGGAAGAAGTAGTGTTTACCAAGTGAAGCAAGGTAAACTTAGCAAGTAGTATCTACCGAGTGACACTACATCTACTAAGTCATCAGTGGTCACTAAGTTTAGAACTACATCGAGTGATTAGTATGGACCGAGCCTTCACTTCTACCAAGTGCATGACAATGTTGTGTAATGTATTGGATGTCGAGTATCAAAAGGTCATTGAGTCAATTCAGTGAACCCAAGTTATTTACTATTAGGCCAACTTTATAATGTGTTTTTCACTTGTATTTTGACCGACCTTGCAATTTTGTAAATTGGAAAGGTATATATGTAAGATGTATTGTAAGATATTGTATTTCAAGTAGTATGAAGTAATTTTTTGAGAAGTGCATGCGAAGTATTATCAGCAGTAATTTAAGCAATGTAGCAAGATCAATACACAAGCAAAAAAGTCATATCTATCACATAAGGTGATCAGTGCATAAAGGATCTTATCAGCAATCAATCATAAGTAGATCCACTACTTTATCCTAATAGGTGAATCAATTTTCAAATCCTTTAACAAGGTAGACTTAACAGTCTTTGTATAAATCTCTTAACCAAGTGCATACTTCATTGTATGTTTGTAAATCCTCTAACAAGGTGGACCTAGTAGTCCTTTGTGCTCCTAATAGGGAAAATCACCAAAAGTGGTCAATGTAAGCCTTAACAGGCCAACTTTGTGCTATAGTAGTGAAGTTTTGTGGGTACCATCCCCACCCCAGTTTTACTTTCTATTTGGAAGGTTTTTGGGTCACCAAAACATTGTGTTCATTTGTGTGATGAATATTTTATCTTTCAGTACTAATGTATGCAGTAGTATAGATGAATTTGTGATGAATTTAAATAAAAGTTTTGAAGTTACTGATTCACCCCTCCCCTCTTAGTAACTTATCATATCTTGAATATTTCCAACAATTAGTATCAGAGCATTGTGGTTCTCAGGATAAATTTTAATAGCTTGAGCAAAGATCTAAGGACAAATGGAGATATTCAAACTTGATAAGCCAATTGAAAATGAAAAGCTAGATCTAGAGATGGCCATAGCTCAACTCAAGGAAGCAAAAGAGCATCTTTCCCAATCCTTCAAAAGAAGGAAGGAACTTGCAAGACAAAGGAATGACCATCAATATGTTGAAGAAAAGATTGAAGAATTTTTCCCATCAAGCAGTTTAGATGAAGCCAATGAAGCAATCAAAGAACTCTTAGCAAAGAAAGGCTCTCTATAAGAAGAGGTAAGAAAATTAAAAAGAGAACAAGAAGTTCAGTCAATAAGAATGTGTGAAATCTTGGAACAAAGGAATCAGGCAAATGAAGACTTAGAGGCAAGAAACAATGAAGAACAAAAACAATCCAATCAGCATGAAGACCTTATTGATCAAATCACTGAAGCAAATGAAGAAATCAAGATTCTCAAAGCACAGAATGAAAGAATAAGAAATGATCTAAATTTTGAAAGAGAAATTATTGAAAGAACAATGAGACAACTAAGATCTGAAAAGAATATCATTGAAAAACTGAAGAATGAACTAAATGTTGAAAAAAAATCAATTAGAGAACGATGAAATCTCAAGAAGACATGAATCAATTGAATCAGCAAAATGAGCAGAATCTTCATAGGCAAAAGGGTAAAGCAGGACTTGGATACAATGAATAAGAAGGTGAATCTTCCAAGCAAGGTGCAAAAAGGAATAAAAAACCCTCATGCAATCATTGTGGGAAAATTGGTCATACATCAAACAAATGTTGGAGTAATGGAAAAGAAAAATTCAATGGAAAGGGTTATAACAACTATCAACATGGTCACAAAGCTAATGAATGCAAGAAGAAACCAAAATTTGAAGGTAAATGTCACAAATACAAAAACCATGGTCACAAGGAATCCCAATGCAGATCCAAATCATTCAATCCAGTTGAACAACTTGTAAAGGAAATATTTGGATGGGACTACAATACCTGGTGCAGATGTCATTATTATGGAGAATATGGACACACTAGCATAAATTGTGTAAGGCATCACGTAAGAAAGAAGGATACTATTATAAGGTGTTACACATGCACTGAACTCAGCCATATAGCTAAAAACTACATGATTATAAGCAAAGTTGAAGATGAAAAGAAAGCAAGGGCTAATAACATAAGGAAAAAAATGAGGTAGCAATGGATTCCTAAATCTACTGAGGATACAAGCTCAAATCATGGAAGTGAAGTCACTCAAGCAGTGGGTGACTCCATCCACTCAAACTAAATTTCTAAGAATTTTTTGGAGCTATACTTAGTAAGAAAATCATAAGTAGTTCCAATAAATATGAATAATGTAAATGATCCAACCAGTATTCCAGATACACAAGGATCATAGAAAGGTTATCTTTCACCAACTTGCATCAAACTTCACCAAGGAAAGTCAGCTAAAGACCTTACTCTTGCCAAGTTAGGTCAGTGGATAACAGTCTATCATGCACTATTTCATAATGGCACTGAGCATTTATGAAAATTTCTCAATAAAAGGTGCAATTTTGACTTCATTTTTTCACTACATTCACAACATTCAAAGAGCAGAGCAATTTGAAAGAGCACTATAATATTTTTGAGCAATTTAGCAGCAAAATCTTCATGAATTATATCATCTACCAAGCAGCGATGGCATCTACTAGTAGAAGCAGCACTAAACCAAATAAGGGTTCTAAAATGCTAGTTAAGGGTGTCAAATGGAAAGGACCAAACTTCAAGCTCATTTCGGCTATTGCTGAATCACTTGATCCTTACGATGCCCAGTCACAAATCTCATCAAAGGTACTCTTGATTAATGATATAAGAAATCATTTTAAATATATTGTTCAAGAATTAGGGACATTAGAAATGGATAATTCCCTAGCTGAAATGTGTGTTGATGGAGGTTTGAAACCCAAGCATAAGCATTTGGAAACAAAAGGGTTAACTCATATCACTCACATGCTACGGAATTTCCAAGTAAAATGGATAAGGTATGTGTTGAGTCAGTTCCACAATGGATAATTATGGTTGGAGCAACCCATTCTAATTACAGAGAAGATGATACATAAGGTTATGGGTCTACCAATGCTAAGAAAAGCTAAGATAACCAAAACCCTAGCTTGTGAGGAACTGCAAAAGAAAACCCTAGCTGAGTGGGATAGTAGAGGTTTGAAAATAAATAATGTCACTGACATAGAGTGTAGGTTTGGGATCCACATCATTGCCCACAAAATCTATAGCTCAAGTCGATCGAACAATTTTCCTTGTGAAGCAATTGACCTAGCATACAAGGTTATAAAGAAGAACCTTGAATATGATTTGTCAGATGTGTTACTAAAGAAATTGAACAAAATTCATTGACAGTGTGAATATTTCCAAGAAAAATTCCTTCAAGTTTGGTTCATTTCTTATTTTCTTATTCTTTTATGTTCAAAAAAAATTTCCATCTAAGGGCACAGTCATGTGGAGGAAAGACACCCTTGTTCTTTATCAAATAAGTGAATTTATTGAAGAAATGGGTGAAATTTTTGAAAGGGTGTTGGATAACTATTTTGAGACATTCAAGGAGAAAATGAACAATAAATTTTGTATCCCACCCAAGCTTGTAGAAGACTACAAGGATGATATATGTTTCATGGTGGATTGTGACAGAGTGTATATTCAAGCTGTCATACCAAGAGTTCCATGGGTAAAACCATTGCCTTATGAAATTAACATTGGTGAAGCTAGAGATATCATTGAGGCATTAGTAAATGGGCTAGCCAATCCTAATCTTCCTACATTTGGCACATATGAGGAAGCCAAGAAGAGGATAGAGATTAGTATTAAGATTCCTCAAGCTCTTAGTAGAGGCAAGAAGAGAATTGCTAAATTAAAGGCAACTGAAGGTCCTCTAATGCTTACCGAGGGCAAGGGTGAGGATGAAGAGGAGGAATATGAAGAAGAAGAAGAAGAATCAGAGAAAGAGGAACCAGTAAGGAACAAAGGTAGAGTGATTATCACCAAACCTCAAAAGCAACCAATTGCAGTATTCACCAAGAGAACTAGGAAAGGTAAAAATGAACCTGTATTTATCCACTCTACACCTACATTTGAGGAAAGGATGAAATAGCTAAGAGTTGGAGTAGGAATTTGCAACTTCAAAGTTCTCAAATATGAAACTCGGACTCTAGCTAAGCAAAAAGAGATTGAGGACTTAGTTGTGGAAAAGTTGGGTATTTGGAAATACTCCCCTAGACAAATGCAACCTCAAATCCATGTAGATCTTTTTGCTAAAATCAAAGTCATATGTGAGAGGATGGTGCAAATTGTAAAGGACATCTTTGAACAACAGCTAAGATAGTTGGTACCAAATCTGACTGATGCAGAAGTGAAGAAGGCTATAAAAGAGCATGAAGATAGAATTATTATAAAACTTAACACATGATTCATATTAATGAGGAATATAGAATTAGTGGTTAAGCATGCCTCAGTTGTTTGGAGAGATATATATCATCTCAACAAGCCATTAGAAGAAACTGTTGAAATTAAAGATGATGATAGCAGTGACAACAATGATGATGATGATGAAAATACTCCTTCAATCTTAGTTACAGTAGGAGAATTGCATGCTCTAATGGAGGATAAGGAAGAAGAAGAAAAGGAGGGAGAAGCAGAAGAGGAAGAAAAGGATGAAGATGATCTAGTCAGAATTGTAGCCAAAGCAATAGCATCTCTTCCTCACACTCCACCACATACTCTCACATCTGTGGAGACAACTTCTACTAGTGAGATTGTGAGCACAACAGTAACATCAATTACTTAATTTTCGCTAGCCACCTCCCAGCTCTAGGCATCTACAATGGAAGTGTCAAGCGCTTCATCCACTAAGCTAACTGTTACTTCTTTAGCTACTAAGTTATCTCCCTCTACTCCTACATCATCAGTAAGTGTAACAGTAAGTTCTACAATTTTGTCTTTATCAATTCCAGTTAGCTCTACAATTTTGTTTTCATTAGCATTGTCTACATCCACTTCGATTCCAGTTAGGTCAAATATTTCTATGGGTATTCTACTGAATGTGGCACCATTTTTGGGAAGTGTTTTAGTTTTTGATCCGGTCAGTACTCCTACTAGTATTCAATACTTAAGTCCTATACCATTTTTCACTACTAGCCCTTCTATCTCCACTATTGTGTCTGCTCCAAAGGTCAAACCAATAATCACAGAAGTAGAACAAAGGCAACCATTGAAACTTCTGATCACTGGAAAGGGAATTGAAGAAGATATTGACTTAAACACAGAGATAGTAATACCTAAGATTGACTTTGACACTACTACTATTGAAGAGATGAGGTTAGCAAGTCAACTCATAGAGAAGAAAGCTACGTAGAAATAGTTAAGGTATAAAATGGATAAGGAGTATAGAATAATTGAGAATGCCAAGAATATAATTACATAAGCTATAGGTGTTGAAGTGGATTCCACTCAACATATTTTGATATAGTTAGAAGAGGCTATACAGAAATATAATGAGGACTCTTTCGAAAAAGAGAAACTAATTGGTAGAGCATATTGCTCAGCAAATTGCAATCAAACAAGTAGAATTGTCTACATTTTTGGGTAATTTTGAAAATTCTTTTAATAGTGCAGCATCACTTTTTGCCAAACTTTGTGATGTCTTTGGTTTTACTAAAGAAATAAAGGAGAAGCTAAATAAGATTGATGTTGATATGTAATCAAGTACATCAAAGTTATAGATTGACCCTCCTCCAACTCCTCTCATCACACCAAGGTGAAATATCTGGAAGACATGCAGGCAGAACTTCTAAGAGAAAAAGCAACAATAAGAGAAAACTTGATTGATATTTAGAACATGATCTTACCAATAATGGATGCAATGTAGAAACATATTGCTCATTGCAAAAAATTGGTCCAAGATCAGAACTTCTCAGTGGTTGATCACATGATCAAATTATTAGCAAAAGTTTAGATTGCTCTCTACCAAATTTTGCAAGAAATTTGGGATAACTCATTCGCCCTCATCCTCAAGGTACATCAAGAATTTCAATCTCATTTTGGTGTAACTATATAGATAGTATATGTAGCCCTTTGGCATTACTGTCAAAAAGGGGGAGTCATATTAGTATAAGCAAATAGGGGAAAACTTTGTATATAAGGAGAGATATTAGTATAAGTGAAAGGGGGAGATTGCATTCAATAGAGTTAGCATGTATATGTGTATTGCTATGTACATAAGTATCTTTGTATATGCATTATGTGTCATCAAGGAGATATATGTAGAAATGTATATGCAGCAGCTTTAGAAAAATAAATTTTAAAAAATCAAAATTTAGCAAGTAAGATTGTGTACATATATTTTGGCTTATAAGTGTTTTGTCACTAATGCCAAAGGGGGAGATTTTTGGCATTAAGTTATTATTACCATTAGTGAAAACACTTATCTATATTAGTATAGCTACTAAGCTTAGCATTCAGTTTCCTACACTCATCGAGCATTCTAGTGTTAACCAAGCTTCAAAGTGTTCAGCAATTTACACCAAGCAGAACAATGGCTACCGAGTGAATACAAGAAATGTGAAGACCAGCAATGCCTACCGAGATTCTCAGTGTCTACCATGATTTGTAGTGTCTACTGAGCAATAAGTTTGTGTCATAAAAATTTAGTGTAAATTGAGCATTGGAAGTAGTGTTTACTGAGTGAAGCAAGGTAAACTCAGTGAGTAGTATCTACTAAGTCACACTAGATCTACCGAGTCACCAGTGGTCATCAAGTTCAGAACTACATGGAGTAATTAGTATGGACCGAGCCTTCACTTCTACCAAGTGTATGATGATGTCGTGTAATATAGTGGGCGCTAAGTATCAAAAGTTCACTGAGTCAGTTTAGTGAACCCAAGTTATTTACTATTGGGCCAACTTTGTAATGTGTTGTTCACTTGTATTTTGGCTGACCTTGTAGTTTTGTAAATTGGAAAGGTATATATGTAAGATGTATTGTAAGATATCATTGTATTTGAAGTATTATTTGAAGTAGTATGAAGTAATTTTTTAAGAAGTGCATGCGAAGGATTATTAGCAGCAGTTTAAGGAATGTAGCAAGGTCAATATAGAAGATGAAAAAGTCATATCTATCACATAAGGTGATCAGTGCATAAAGGATCTTATCATCAATCAATTATAAGTAGATACATTGCTTCATCCTAACAAGTGAATTAGTTTTCAAATCCTTTAACAAGGTAGACTTAACAGTCTTTGTATTAATCTCTTAACCGAGTGCATACTTCATTGTATGTTTGTAAATCCTCTAACAAGGTGGACCTAGTAGTCCTTTGTGCTCCTAACATGACAGATCACCAGAAGTGGCCAATGTAAGCCTTAACATGCCAACTTTGTGCTGCAATAGTGAATTTTTTTGGGTACCATCCCTACCCCAATTTTACTTTCTATTTGGAAGGTTTTTGGGTCACCAAAACATTGTGTTCATTTGTGTGATGAATGTTTTATTTTTTAGTACTAATGTATGCAGTAGTATAGATGGATTTGTGATGAATTTAAATATAAGTTTTGAAGTTACTGATTCATCCCTCCCCTCTCAGTAACTTATCATATCTTGAATATTTCCAACATGTAGAAGAAAAGATTGAGAAGTGGAATGTTATAGAGTGAGCAGAGAAAAAGGTATCTAATAGGAAAGTAGTGTCACAAATAGATTAGTTAACTTGTTGTTACCTAACAATTTTAGTAAGGGCAATCCCTTAAATGGATGGAACTTAGCCAATCTCTTTATAGTAAATCCTTTAATATGGTGGAATCTTAGAAGGATTTATAAATACTATAACCAAGGTGGGTCCTAATAGATCTCATTGTACTCCTAAAAGTATACAAAACACTACTAATATTAACTCCAAGAAAGGATTTTTGTAAGATCCTAACAAGTTAACCTTTTAAATGTACTGAAAGGATTGTGAGTGTCATTCTCAATGTGGTTTTTCATTTCTAAAAAGGATTTTATGTGATACCAAAATGATTATGTAATGTGTTTTGATTTATTTGTGCTCTAATTTTATTTCATTAGAGAATTAAATTGGTTAATGTATTGGAAGTAAAGTAAAAATAGTAGTTTTAATTATTATTTTACCTATTGTATTGATTCACCCACATCATGTTCCCTGCCTCTTAGTACCATTTCATACCAAAAAATGGTATTTGAGCCTAGGTACTCAAGAAGATAACCTAATATCTGGAAGAAAATATTCTTGAAGATAGATGGATATAGGTATGACAAAGATTTTGAGGAGTGAGACAACTAATAGGTAGAATGAGAGTTGGGACTACATTGATAAAATTGAGAAAAATTTTGAGGGTTCCATGTATGAAGAGTCTAATAAATTCATTGAAAAAATCATGGACAAAATGCAAAGCTTAAGAACAAAGTCAAGAATTTGAAAAGAGAACTTGAAGGACAAGTTGTTAGTATATGTGAAAGTCTTAAATGAAAGAGAGTTGGAGAAGAGGAAATAAAGCATGTTGAAGATGTAAAGAAAATAGTTGAAGATGTATTGAAGGAAAAGGAGGTAAAACTCAATCAAATCAAGGAAGAGTTAGCACCAGTACATGGGCAAATACATAATACCATTGATAAAAAGAAACATGTTGTGGATGAGAATGAAAAACTAAGGGGTGAAATTGAAAAGATAAAAATGAAGTAAAGACCAAGAAGATAAAAATAAAAGGTTGAAGAGGTATAATTAAAGCACAAATAAGCTTGATGAACAACTAAAAAGCCAAAGGAAATACAAGGACACAATAGGTTTACCCAACATTTCTCAAGGAAAATTTGAGGTTATAGAATTATAAAAGCCAAATGAGGCTCTACAAGACTCAAAGGTACAATCAATCATGATTGGTAAGAGGCCCACTAAATCTACTTTTTTTAATTGTGGGGAATTTTGGCATAGTGCTAATATTTGTAGAAGTAGACCAGTAATTACTAATCCTCAAGTATTTAATGGTCATTTATACAATTGTTGAAAGTATGGTTATATGGCTTATAAATGTAGATTCTATCTATGTAGCAAGTCAAGTGGAACTATAATTGATGGTTACTTTTATGAAATAAATAATTATGGTCATAAAGATGAAGATTGGAGGTCAAGGGTATACATTCCCTGGTCTCTAGTCAAACCAAAAATCATACTAGCTATAGAGCAATAATTTAATGTCACGTCTTTATTATGTGGACATTATAGAAATATGAAAATTGAATATAGGATAAGAACAATTAGCAATAATATTGGACATTGGAAGTAAATTGGTATGTAACATTTGGTTTGTCACAAGATTGGTCATTTGGAAGAATATTGTACATTTAACAACCTTTCATAGGAAAACAAAAGGAAGGAAACTATTGATGTGGAAATAGTGAGGATTGAAATGAGAAAGATGAGGAAAAAGAAAAAAAATAGCAAGGAAGAAGTCAAGAAATAGAATCGAGATCCATCAACCTCAAGGGTGGTGGACTCTTCATCAAACTACGTCAAGACTTGAGTAAGGGGGAGTATTTGAAAGAATATCATAAATGATCCCCAAAAGGTATGGAAAGTCATTTAAAATTTGTATAGAAAGATGTAATAAAATGAATAGGCCTTAGAAAGTTGAGACGAATGATTGTTAAGAAACTAAAAAAGAGATAGCATGAAAGGGTAGGCATTTCAACCGGTGTAGGATAAAGGCCATAATAGATAATAGCTTTAACTGATGAGAAAGTCTTGTTAACTATTGGAAGAGGTACAATGACTATTTTCAAGCATAATTGAGGGGAAAAGTATATCATTTTTCACACTGCTATCTTGGAAAACTCTTGTTAATCTATCCATTGTGAATATCTTGATTTTTATCTTGAAAATCACAAGAAGGATTGAGTTGCAAAGATGTTAACCAATGACGATAATATTATCTAAGTGAAAAGTGTAAAGGTCATAAATTTTGTATTTATAGTAAAATCTGGTGCTCAAAGTTGATACCCCTATTCTTATTAATGTTAATGAGAATATACAACCAATTTGCAAGATACATCTATTGAAGGCAAGTGAGAATGATATGACAAATTCCCTATCTTTAATAACACCTCAAGTATTGCTGATAGAAGATGTTTGATAATACATCAGTTATAAGATTGAAGAACTAGGAGTTGAAGAAATCAGAAAAATATATGAAGAGTTCTATAAAAATAATAGGTCGTAAAACATGCTCATACATTTGGAAGTGAAAGGATATAAATACATGGTTGATATTTTAAATAATTTACAAAAAGAATGGGTCATATATGCATTGAGAAGAATTTATGAAGAAATCCTATAGTTAGATATGTTGGAAAATATAATTGGAATAATTATTATGTTGTCATTGATGCAAAACCTATTGTTAAGTCATTGTTTAACCTACAAGAGAGATGTTTACTAATGGTGTAGAGTGTCATATCTATTTATTGATGAAGAGGACTTGAAAAGAAGATATAGCAAGGGGAGCTAGTGATGTTTTTGAGAAGAGAGAAGTAAAGTATTATAAAATTACAATGGGCACATGATAAGTTAGTCATTGACAAGATAATGTGTTGTTTAATCATTACATGAAGTGAAGAAGCCAAGTGAATTGACGTATGAAAAAATGACAAGAGTTGAGTTGAACTTTAAGCTTGATTGAGTATCAATATTGGTCAATTAATGAAGAAATGAAATGGAAGATTAAGGAGCTTAATTTTGAAGCTAAACAAATAGTTTAAGTGGAGTGTTAGTTATTGTGGAGAAAGTTGATGAGAATTGTTAGTAGTGACCAAGCATAGTAATGATCAAGCAAGCTAATTGATGCTGAGTGAGATAGAATAGTGTATGTGAAGCTACAAAGTGATGACTGAGAAAAAGAACTTAGTGATTGTTGAGTGACAAAAAAAGTTATAATGTGTGAAATAATTGGGTTTAAGGTTGACACATTTGATTTTTTGGATGCATCAAAGCACATTGAAGACAAAAATTGACAGGCTAGAGTGTTCAATGCACAAAGATAGTTTTTTATATGATCAAAGGTAAGGAATTGATTAGAAGTTTCTAGAAGTATCAAGAAAGAAGAAGTAGAAAAAAAGGGTGGAAGGATTCGATGAATCTGACCTATCGCTAAGATCTATAGTGATGTTTAAAAAGTAAAAGATCAAATTTACCTATTTAAGGAGGCACAAGAGATTTTTTCTGAGGTTGGTTCATTTTTTATTGGTGATCTTAAGCAAAATCTATGACAAGAAAAGAAATAGAGAAGTGTGAAGAGCTTAGTGAGTAATGAATTTTTTAAGGGATCCCAAGCATATTAGTGATGGATATGTAACTAGAGGCAAGTCAATGAACCAACATATGAGTGAATGGAGATCTAAATTTTCAAAGTGAGTTGCATTCTATAGATAAAACCTAGTATTACATTCTAACCATTGTGGAAGTCAAAATCATTTAATCAAGGTGACATTCTAATAGAATGATCCAAAGTCCTCTAACAAGGCAACTCCTGATAGGGTGATTAAATCCTTTAATAGGGTCACATTAACAATGTGTTTTATAACCTTTAAAAAGGTTGGCTCTTAACTTAACTCACCTCAAAAGAGTAAAAAGTTGGTAGCATGTTACTTGGTGGTTTTTTCCAAATTGGGTTTCCATGTTGGATTTTGGTATCAAAGTGTTATTTACATATGTGGATGTTACTTTATGCATGATATTATTATAGTTATTTATTTTACTATTAATAAGTAGGAGATATTTTCCACAACAAGTCAAATTGTGATATTTCTATCAGGATTTAATTGTGTAGTTTTTGAATCAAAATTATTGACCCATATATCATGAGTAGTGATTCACACATGAATTCATCTCTCATGAGAATAAATGAACACTTAACACTCATTAGATCAAGGTGTTGCTCATAGAGGTGAAGCACCAATATTTCCTAGGAGGTCACCCATCCAAGAAGTCTCAGTGCTTCACCTCTATGAGCATCACCTAGATACAATGAGTGTTAAGTGTTCACTTTATTCTCATGAGAGATGGACTCATGTATTTTTCTATTAGTCGATACACATAGATAGAATAAATATTTAAATAATTTTAAATCGTTGAGTTGTTCAATGAGATTATTTGAAGTTGTTGAAAGTTTAAATTGGTACATATGGACATGAGGATAACTGATTCAACCACCCCCACCCCCCCAACTTCCCAATTATTCTAAATTATTCTATCAATTTGTATTCGAGAATAGGTTCTTGGAAGGAAAGTTTAAAGGGACTCAAGTTAAATATCAAGATGTACAAGAGAGAGATACCTAAAGTGAACAAGGAGAACTTCCCAGCATGGAAACACTTGATGAGATTGTACTTATCGGGCATTGGAGATTCTACATCATTCTTCTTGGACAATGAATACATTGAGGTACCTAGACCTTTGATAGTTGAATAAACAAAAGAGAAGAAAAAACACAACCAAATGATGATTTAATTTGTAGCAGCCCTAAGTTATGTTAAATCTGATTATGTGAAGGAATGCACTACTGCAAAGAAAATATGGGACATGTTAGCACAAATCCATGGAGGAGACAAAAATGTATTGAGAAATAAGGTAGAGAGATTGAGAGGCAAGTTTTATGATATGAGAATGAAAGGAGGTGAGACCATTGCACAATATTATAGCCCAATCAAAGAAGTGGTGAATGCTATTAAAGGAGATGGAAGCATTATATCTAATGAGATTGTGATAAGTAAGGTATTGAGGAATTTACTTCCTATCCATGCAATTAGAGTAACTACAATTCAAGAACTAAGATGTACACTTGGTAATGAAATGACCTTGGATAGTCTAGTTGGTAGATTCACTACATTTGAACTAGAAAAAATTGATAATTAATCCCCTTCTAGTGTTGAATCTATTTTTAAGGATAAACTAACCCTTGATGGATCTAAGAGAGAGAGAAAAAACAAGTATGTGGAAAGTGCCAGTGGATTAGATGATGATCTTGATGAGCTTGAAGAATTATTGGCCAAAAGACTGCCTAGATAAAAAAGAAAATACAAAGCTAAACTTCTTATAATCTATTTTACATTCAAAGTTGCTCATATTACAACAAGATGTCCTGACAAAGATGAGAAGGAGGAATGGAAAGATTCCAAGTATAGAGGAAGGAGGGATAACATAGACAATTGAGATAACAAATATTACAAAGAATACAAGGATAAAGGTAAGAAATCTTGCTACATTGTTGAAGAAGATGGTATGATAGTGATTCTGATGATTATGATGAAGAATTTTTCTATGTTGCAATGAAAGATGATTTTGATGAAGTTGAAAAAATGGTATTTAATTCACATGTGAGTAATAATGATAAATGGATAATTGATAGTGGTTTCTTGCATCATATGATTGGTGATACAAGTAATTTTGAGAAGTTAGAACATAATAATGGAAGTAGTACTATGTTTAGAAATGATGCTCCATGTTATGTGAAAGATAAAGGATCAATAATACTCAATGATGAAATCAAATATGACAATGTATATTGGGTTGATGGTTTGAAATATAAATTTTTGAGTGTGGCACATTTGATCAGTTCAGGATATAGAGTTAAATTGCAAAACAAGAAGGAAAAGATCTATGAAGCTACTGGTGAACTAATGGGAAGTGGAGAGAAAATAAGAGGTAACTTGTTCTATCTAGACCTATATGAAGATACTTGTTTATTTGCACAATTTGAAGATATTTGGTTATGGCATAAGAGGCTATGTCATGTGAACTTTAATAATTTGGTAAGCATTATTAAGATGAAAAGAGTTTGAGGATTACCAAGATTAAGAAAACCTGATAAAGTGATGTAAAGACAATGTCAAATGGGTAAAATGACAAAGGCTAGTTTCAAAAGAAAGACCTATTCTTCTAATGATATTTTGAAGTTGGGTCATACTAACTTGTGTGGTCCTATTGGAGTACAAATATACTATGGGGACAAATATTTTATTCTATTTGTTGATAACTTTTCTAGAACTATTATTGTGATATTTCTTAGATAAAAATATGATGCATTTCAAAAGTTTAAGTGGTATTTTCCTAGATTTAAAAAGGAAATGAGAAAGAATCTAAAGTTCTTGACATCATATAGAGGAGGTAATTCATATTAGATGAGTTCAACATATTCTGTAATGACAAAGGAATCAAGAAAATAATTGAGTGCACCAAGGAATCTACCACATAATGGTATAATTGAAAGAAGGAATAGATCAGTTATGGATTATGCAAGGATACTGATGATGGAGAAAAATGTTTTGCATAAGCATTGGAAAGAAGTTATAATACTGTAGTCTACACTCTAAACCAAGTTCAAGAGAATAAAGGAATGAACAAAACACCTTTTGAAATTTGGTATGGCTATGCATCTAATGTGAATTAGTTCATTTTTTTTCAAAGCAAGTGTTACATATTGAAAGATTCTGGAAAAGGTAAACTTGATACAAAAAGTGATGAAGACATATTATTAGGTTATTCCACTAAAAGAAAGGCTTACAAGTGTTTGAACTCTAATAATGAGATTAGGTAAAGTGCAAATGTTAGAGTTGATGAATTTGTAGAAAAGAGTGAAGAAGAATGAATGAAAGAACCTAAAGATTACATAATTTTTTTCTATATCTACGAAAGTGAATCTAACACCTTACCTAAACCAAGAGAGGTAGTTGTCAAGTATCAACAACCATTCATGTCAATCATCTACACAAGAGTTATATTGAACATCAACATATTTCCAAGCATTAAGCTATAGGAGTCGAGTCACAAATAGACATTGTTAGCCATCAGACAGAGGAATTCAAGTTACAACTCAAGAAAATTGAAGAAGATGAACAAGTAGAATCCAGTGAACAAGAAGAAGAAGAAGACCCAAACCTATATTGAAAAAGTATGTGAGAAGACATCATGCACCAGATCAAATTATTGGAACAAATATTCAAGAGTCATGACAAGAAGAAAATTGAAGAATGATACATGCTTATTATGTGAATTTGAGCTTGAATCAATCAAAGATTTTTTGGAGAATGAATATTAGAAAGGACCAACGAGTGAAGAATTAGAGAATATTGGGAAAAAAAAGACTTGGACATTAGTACCTAGACCAAAGGATAAGACTGTGATTGAAACTAAGTGGTTTTTTTGAAATAAGTTGAATGAGAAAGGTGAAGTCACAAGGAACAAGGCAAGACTATTTTGTAACATATATGTACAAGAGAAATTGGTTGACTATGGAAAAAAAATTCCCACATTGAATGGTTGGAAGGAGTGAGAACTTTTCTTGCATATGCTACTTACAAAGGATTCAAACTATACCAAATAGATGTCAAATTTGTATTTGTGAATAGAATCTTGGAGGAAAAAGTCTACATTGAACAACTTGAAGGATTTGATGATCAAAGAAAAATGAATATGGTATGTAAGTTACACAAAGATTTATATGGTTTGAAGCATGCCCCTAAAGCATGGTATGAAATATTACAAAATTATTTGGTAAAACATATTTTTGCAAGAACTAATGACAATAGAAATTTGTACCTAAAAAGTGAATCTAAAAAGAAGATATTGCTAGCTGAAATTTTTGCTGATGATATCATATTTGGAGGAAAATATTTTTCTAATAAAATGACAAAGGAATTAGGATGTCAATGTTTGTAGAGGTCAAGTTCTTTTTAGGATGACAAGTCTATCAAATAAAAGGTGGCATATATATTACACAATCTAAGTTTATCAAGGAGATATTGAAAACTTTTGAAAAGGAAGACTCAAAACCAATTGGAAAACCTATGGTTACTAGAAATAAATTGTTAAAGAATTATAGTTTTGCTAAGGTAAATCAAACATTATAGACGTCAATGATTGGAAAACTACAATATGTTGTACATAGTATACCTGACATTGCATTAATAGTTGGAATTATTGTTAGATTCTCTACTAATCCTAGAGAAAATCATATGATGACAGTAAAAGAGTACTGAGATATCTAAAATGAATAGAAGACTATGGATTATGATACAAGAAAAATGATAAGTTTGAATTAAATTATATTACTGATGCAGATTGGGTTGGAAATATTGATGATAGTGTTAGCTTATATTTTTCACTTGGTCTTAAATCCTAAAAATTAATTGTGAAAATCTAGTTCTTGTTCTACGCAATTAAGGTTTGTAATTTTCATGAGCAATGTTGCCTTAGAAAAACCCTAGTTCATAATTTATGCTCTTGCTTCCACTAGAAACCCTCCTCTTATTTTAAATAATTTGTTCATAATTCATGCTCTTGCTTTCACTAGAAACCTTCCTCTTATTTTAAATGATTTTCATACTTTTAAAAAACCTTTAAAAATTCATAAGGCTCGACTATGTGACCAAGGTAATCCCATCGTCATAGCCTATTTAGCATAGCATTCAGAGGTAACAAAGAAAGAGAGAAATTGTCAATGCAAGTGGTTAAAATATTTGATCGCATGGGTTAGGAGGTTTAAAAGATTTTTAAAAATATAAGCCATGACTAGGAGACAATTTTTAGAGCTTGTTAAATATTGCTTAATTGTGCAGTTGCACAGTTAAGAGGAAAAAGTGAAGTAAAGCTTGCAAATGTTTGAATCCTTTGATCGCACGATCACAACATTAAAAGAGGTAGTCAAAATATAAGCATAAGAGATGCTTAAATCACTCAGTCACATAGTTAAATTTCAAAGATGAAAGTAAGGTTATGACTAGGTGAAGAAGTTGGGAGCCTGTTAAAAAAATCAATGATCACATGGTCAGGCTTATAAAGAAATAGAAAAATCAGAAGGTAATGAGCAAGAGGTCAATCAAATATAAATAGTTTTGTATGGTCATGAAAAATAAATTCTTAAGTTAAGAGTAAAGAGTCACCATGCAGATCAGTTAAGAAGATGCCAAAATCTATGAAGGCACTCAGTCACATAATTAAGTGCATAAATCATAAAAAGGGTTGCGAAGTAGTGATGAGGCTTAGAAGCAGTGATCACTAGGTTAGATGCTTAAGAGGTCAAGATCAAAAATAGACCACGAAGCAACAACCAAGGGCATTCACTTGGTCACAAGAATAGTTTTAAAATGATAAAAGAGCCTTGCAAAGCTGCAAATAGCTAAATAATTTATAGTGTTCGCATGGTCACAACATGTGCTATTAATATAAAAATGACTATTGAGAGTTCATGATGATTAAAAAGGTAAGTACTGTCTTAAAATGTGAAAGAAAGATTTTGAAAGGCTAGCATTACAAGCATATTTTGAGGCTTTTGAAAATTTTGAGAATTCTCATGCATGCTGACTTAAAGACACCATAAATGTTGTTCTATTACTAAAATGCTATTAAAGAGTTAATGTAATGGATTTCCAATTACAAAATTCACAAAATTTAGAGTTAAAAGATTGAGTGCAAAGAGTTTTCAGAGTTTATAGTTGTAGAGGGATTGTTTGAAGAGTTGAATTTAGAACAATGGTGAAAGAAGAGGGAAATATAATTGCTCAAGTAAATGTAGAAGAACCTTCATAGGGTGTTGAGAATTCTAAATCTAAATTGGCCAGCCTATATGCTGAGGAATAGGAGTATTTCCTCCTAGGGATGAACTCTCACATTTTAAAGGACACATATAGCTTCTATAAGGATGTCAGTTTACCTAACACAAATGGGAATGATATATTTTGGTATTTCTACAATAACAGATTCAAGAAGCCACCTATCTAGAACCCTTGGATCAAGAACCTGGTTAAACTGATTATGCTAGAGGTAAAAATGGATGTAGACTTGGTAAAAGCCTTGATAAAATCTTATAATCCTATCACCCATGGGTTTCATAGGAAAGACATGAGTATCCTATGCAAATTAGCAAAGAAACTTTCATTGAAGTCTTCGACATGGGAGGTTTAATCACAAGGCCTATTGAATAGGAGAAGATGAATGAAACCCTTAAGAAACAGAAGATATTTTTTACTCCTAAGGTCATGAGATGACATATTCCCCAAGGAAAAGAATGATAAAGGTGAGCTACCAAAGAAGGTAGGCGAATTCATGCCTTTGGATTTTTGTAGTAAGTACTTCAAGTACATGGTAATTGGAATTGATAAAGTGATTGGACTAGATAGCATGATAAATTCCCCAAGCTATATCTACATCATGGCCCTAGACATCCAAGATTCACACTACAAGGCAAGATGTGATTTAGTGACACACATAATTAATGTGATGCACAATGAAATTTTTGATGCCTAAGAGGGAGAGATGGGGACTTTCAAGTTCCATCACCATTCACTATTGATGCACATTATTCTCTACAATTTGTAGGTGCACTTTTAGTACACCATTTTTAAAACTTTTAAAGTTGACACCCATAAAGAATTTCTTAAAATTGTTCTCAATGTGTTTAACAAAATTTCTATGAAGGATTGAATTATTTCTGAGTCTAGAAATGCAAATGTGGAAGCAAATAGAAGTCAAAATTCATTTTTCCACTATGGAGAAGCACTTTTCTAATTTTCCGCAATGGAGAAGTCAACTTGGGATTTTCCACCAAAGGAAAAATGAATTGTAGTGGAAAAAACTCATTTTCCACTGTGACTTTCACAATCATTTTCTAATTTTTCGCAATGGAGAAGTCAAAATTCATTTTTCCACCATGGAGAAGCACTTTTCTAATTTTCTGCAATGGAGAAGTCAACTTGAGATTTTTCACCAAAGGAAAAATGAAGTGTAGTGGAAAACTCATTTTCCACTGCGCCTTTCGCAGTCATTTTCTAATTTTCCATGGAGAAGCACTTTTTTGAATTTTCCACAGTGGAGAAGCCAACTTGGGATTTTCCACCAAAGGAAAAATGAAGTGTAGTGGAAAACTCATTTTCTACTTTGCCTTTCGTAGTCATTTTCTAATTTTCCATTGGAGAAGCAAATATTTCATTTTCCAGCAAAAAGAAAAATGCATAGTGGAAAATTCATTTTCCACTATGACTTTTGCAGGCAAAGTCCAATTTTCCACATGAGGAGAGAAAAGGCAAATCCCAATCCGAGATGAAGGTATATGGGGTCTAGCATCAAGATTACTCCAGAAAAATAATTTGTGAATCAATCTACATCAAAATTGTGCCCACTACATGAAAATGGAAAAATCATTTTCCACTGCAACTTTCGCAGTCAAAGTTGAATTTTCCACCAAAGGGAGAAGACAAAAGTCAGATTTTTACTATAAGAATTCCAGAGAATTTCTCCCAAATTTTAGCAGAGAATTAACATTGTAAGCATTGAAGATAACATTGTTGCAGATTGAAGACATGGATTATAGAGCATTGAAAGAACAATGGCTGGAAATTTTATTTTATTAATTCTGATTTTGTAGCAGTCATATAGAGAAGAATTCAGAAATTCATATCTTTTAACTCATTGATTATTTTTTCGATCGCTCCAATCAGGATGAAGATAACTAAATTTGGAAGAACATATCCAAAAATGAGCTCAATCCAACGGTGGAATAATAAGATATGCCCCACGAAAATGGCTCATTTTTACCTGGCAGAACTATCTATTTTGCTGTCCACTCAATGAAGGAAAGATTTTGATATTGATTTAACATTTTTAAATGTCAATTGTTAACATATAATTTAAATATGTTAATATCTATCATTATTAACTTTAAAATTTAATAAGCATATCAGTTTTCAAAAGGAAAAATATGAGAAGTTGAAGAGACAAGATCAGTTACAAAATTGAAAAGTCACTGGAAGAAACCAAACCGTTGCTTGAGAATGTATTTATTGTAAAACCTTTTCCATTGAGAGGGGCTTCTTTTCTGCAAGAAATAGAGAGCTGGAGGAGGGGGAAGGAACTTAGTTTAATTTTTTTTTCATTTTCATTATGCATGTTAAGAGTTCGAGTTTTTGTAATAGATTGAGCATAAGTTGTGAGCAAATAAAATCTGAGTATTCTTATTTGTGATGTTCAAAGCAACAGGGGTTTTATTCTAAATCAGAGCATTTAGTATTTCTCCTTTGATTATTATCAATCAGAGTATTGTTATTTTTAGTTTTGGGCATCATCTTCCATCTTTTGTTGAATTATGAATGGGTTGTAGATCAGAGTATTTGCAGACATTCCTATTAAAAGAATTGGGATTATTTAACACTCTCTTTCATTTCATTTTCCAATGCATTTGCATACATAGCATTCACATTGCATTACCAATGTCAGGGAGTCATAGGAAATATGAATTCCTGGGGTTGACTAGGTGTAGAACTAAATTCTCTGCATGAGTTAGTTCTGTCTAGGGCTGGCTTGGTTTTCCTCTTTTGTTCTCGGGTTAAGAATGTACCCAATTAGTTTAGGAACAAACAAATTCATTGAATATCATTGATAAGGGAGTTGTACCTTTCAATTCAGAGGAAATCTATCAACCTCATGATAGATTATCCAACTGTTGGTATCAAATTGTTTCTCACAGGTTTGGGCATTTAAGAGTTACATTGGAAAGAACAATCTGTTTACCAACAGATTTTTGGCGACTCTACTGGGGAAGCGGAAAAGAAGATTAGTGCTGAAGTTTTACTTCCTCAATTTATATTATTATCTCTACTTGCGATTGGCGACTCTATTTTGATTCTCATCATTTCTGGTTGAAGAGTCCAGTGCTTTCCTTTTCAGAATTATTATTATCTCTACTTGCAGGAGATTGGCGACTCTGTTATTAAAAGACCATGCCCATTAAAGTTGTGAAAGGAAGAAGTCCATATCCTTCTTTGATTGAACTTCATCAAACTCAAGATCCAATCTTGCGTGATCTTTTTGATGCTTTTAGAGAAAGCATTACCCATGGAAGAAAAATGAATTTTACCGTTGAAGAAGATCATGCACCAGTCCTTTTATGGAAAAGTGTTTGTGCCAGGTATCACAAATTAAAGGAGCTGGAAATAAAATCAAAGTTATTGCAGCATTGTAGAGAAAGGGTGTTGCAGCTAAGAAAAGAATTGAAGGCAGATAATGATGAGATTGCAGAAGCTCTGCACCATCACATCTCCTATAATTTTTTGGTCCTGAGCAAACAAGAGGTTCAACCAAGAAAGAAAACTAGAAGAAAACCCACATTCAAAGAGATAGAAGCCGAAAGTGATTTCAATTTACAATTTCTTTGGACTGCGTTTAAACAAAGTATTGCTGAAGCTGAAAATAAGAGATTAAGTCTCTCTGAAGATCATCAATCCACTATGTTGTTAAGGTGTGCATACCAGTGGTACTTTAATGTCCAAGACCAAAGAAAGGTGAGTTATGTTTCAGCAAAAGTGCTTGAAGAAAAACCAGTAAATCAAGAACCAATGTCAGTTAATTGTTCAGTTTTTGGAGAACAAGAAATACCCCAACTTCCAAAGGCACAAATTTCAATGGGCAAAGACACTCTTGATAGCGGCTGGGAAATGGTAAGTGAAATAGAAAATGAGGATTTTTCTATGGTTTTTTTTGTTCCTGAGGTTACAAGTTTCAGATTTGATGAAAATGATGATCATCTTTTACATAAAGTTTCTTTTGAAAATCATCCTTTGGTTTGTAAGCAAGTGGAATATGAAACCTTTAAGTTTGAAGAAGATATTTGTAAAAGTGATTTTAAACCTACACAAGTTGATGATGATTCTATGTTGGAATCATTTTATTTTAAAGATAATACAACTCTGAGTTTTCTTGAAGAAATCTATGTTGACAAAAAGGCTAAAGCATGTGTTGATAATCATTTTACCAAATCTGAAAATATGATTGAAGAAATGGTTGCAAGAACAAAGTTTGAGCAAAGATTCTCTTTGACTGACAAAGTGTTGCAACATCATGGGGAGGACAAAGAACCAGATTATATTTTTATTTGCCATGAAATAGAAGCTAATCGAGTCTTGGTGCCTGCCAAATGTAAGTCTTCCTCTACAACCGATTCAAGTATTGAAGTTTTGAATTTGGATAGGGAATTTTCAGACTTGATAGCTACTAGAAAGGATGAAGTTACTTCAATCCAGATTGATCCTATGTGTGATGAAGAATATTTTTATTTCAGCCTGGATTTGAAATCTAAAAGTTTTATTCAAATCGACTATGATAAATGTGCATATGATGGAACATCATTTTCAGAACCGTTTGAGTATCCTGAATTTTTCAATATTGTTTCGGATGTTGGAATCTCTATTAAAAATGATGTTGTAGAAAGAGATGAAGGTGATTATGTTCCTGTACCAGATTCAGAATCTTTATACCTTTCTTCCTCACAAAAAATGATTAATGGTGCAAGAAGTAACATGCAGGCAGGCACAGATGAATCAGAAATATATGATGAAGGATGGTTGTTTGGAAGGGATTTCTGGGCCACATATTTTCAGTGTACCTCTGGATTCAATTTTGATTATGATGAAGTTTCCAAGGGGAAATGTTTTTGGTTTAACTTGCTGGAGCATAATTTTCTTTTCCAGAAAGGTTCATACTTCTCCCTTCCGATTAATGGCCATGTGTGAGTTTCTTCCTGCTTGCTCTTTTTTTTTGGTGAGGTCTCCTCACCTGTATTTGTAAATAAGCTTTTGCTTCTACAATTTTTGGTGTGTGCAGCTTAATGTTCCTTGCATTCTCAGTTTTGGTTTTGCCTTACTCCCCTCTGCCCTCCTGGCAAGCAATTCTTTAATGGTCTTCTTTGTGCTTAGACTCTGTAACCCAATGGATAAGCACTTATCTTTTGCTAGAGATTCTGGATTCTTTATGCACTTTGCAACACATAATCCCCATTCAGAGCCAGCTGTAGGTGCACTTTCAGTACACCATTTTAAAAACTTTTAAAGTTGCCACCCATAAAGAATTTCTTAAAATTGTTCTCAGTGTGTTTAACAAAATTTCTATGAAGGATTGAATTATTTCTGAGTTTAGATATGCAAATGTGGAAGCAAATAGAAGTCAAAATTCATTTTTCCACCATGGAGAAGTACTTTTCTAATTTTCCACAATGGAGAAGTCAACTTGGGATTTTCCACCAAAGGAAAAATGAATGTAGTGGAAAACTCATTTTCCATTGCGACTTTCGCAGTCGTTTTCTAATTTTCCACAATGGAGAAGTCAAAATTCATTTTTCCAGCATGGAGAAGCACTTTGCTAATTTTTGGCAATGGAGAAGTCAACTTGGGATTTTCCACCAAAGAAAAAATGAAGTGTAGTGGAAAATTCATTTTCCACTGCACCTTTCGCAGTCATTTTCTAATTTTCCATGGAGAAGCACTTTTTTGAATTTTCCACAATGGAGAATCCAACTTGGGATTTTCCACCAAAGAAAAAATGAAGTGTAGTGGAAAACTCATTTTTTGCTTCGCCTTTCGTAGTCATTTTCTAATTTTCCATTGGAGAAGAAAATATTTCATTTTTCAGCAAAAAGAAAAATGCATAGCGGAAAATTCATTTTCCACTACGACTTTCACGGGAAAAGTCCAATTTTCCACATGAGGAGAGAAAAGGAAAATCTCAATCCAAGATGAAGGTATATGGGGTCTAGCATCAAGATTACTCCATAAAAATAATTTGTGAATCAATCTACATCAAAATTGTGCCCACTACATGAAAATGGAAAAATCATTTTCCACTGCAACTTTCGCAGTCAAAGTTGAATTTTCCACCAAAGGGAGAAGACAAAAGTCAAATTTTTACTATAAGAATTTCAGAGAATTTCTCCCAAATTTTAGCAGAGAATTAACATTGTAAGCATTGAAGATAACATTGTTGCAGATTGAAGACATGGATTATAGAGCATTGAAAGAACAATGGCTGGAAATTTTATTTTATTAATTCTGATTTTGTAGCAGTCATATAGAGCAGAATTCAGAAATTCATATCTTTTTACTCATTGATTATTTTTTGGATCGCTCTAATCAAGATGAAGATAACTAAGTTTGGAAGAACATATCCAAAAATAAGCTCAATCCAACAGTGGAATAAAAAGATATGCCCCACGAAAAATGGCTCATTTTTACCTGGCAGAACTATCTATTTTGCTGGCCACTCAATGAAGGAAAGATTTTGATATTGATTTAACATTTTTAAATGTCAATTGTTAACATATAATTTAAATATATTAATATCTATCATTATTAACTTTAAAAGTTAATAAGCATATCAGTTTTCAAAAAGAAAAATATGAGAAGTTGAAGAGACAAGATCAGTTACAGAATTGAAAAGTCACTGGAAGAAACCAAATGGTTGCTGGAGAATGTATTTATTGTAAAACCTTTTCCATTGAGAGAGGCTTCTTTTCTACAAGAGATAGAGAGCTGGAGGAGGGGAAGGAACTTATTTTAATTTGTTTTGCATTTTCATTATGCATGTTAAGAGTTCGAGTTTTTGTAATAGATTGAGCATAAGTTGTGAACAAATAAAATCTGAGTATTCTTATTTGTGATGTTCAAAGAAACAGGGGTTTTATTCTAAATCAGAGCATTTAGTATTTCTCCTTTGATTATTATCAATCAAAGTATTGTTATTTTCAGTTTTGGGCATCATCTTCCATCTTGTGTTGAATTATGAATGGGTTGTAGATCAGAGTATTTGCAGACGTTCGTATTACAAGAATTGGGATTATTTAACACTCTCTTTCATTTCATTTTTCAATGCGTTTGCATACATAGCATTCACATTGCATTACCAATTTTGGGGAGTCATAGGAAATGTGAGTTCCTGGGGTTGGCTAGGTGTAGAACTGAATTCTCTGCCTGAGTTAGTTCTGTCTAGGGCTGGCTTGGTTTTTCTCTTTCGTTCTTGGGTTAAGAACATACCCAATTAGTTTAAGAACAAAAAAATTCATTGAATATCATTGATAAGGGAGTTGTACCTTTCAATTTAGAGGAAATCTATCAACCTCATGATAGATTATCCAACTGTTGGTATCAAATTGTTTCTCACAAGTTTGGGCATTTAAGAGTTACATTGGAAAGAATAATCTGTTTACCAACACAATTATATAGGACATATCAGTCCTAACTTTGTAGAAGGAACTTAGGAGAATGGAGAGAATTTTCCTATGTATTTGTTAGTGAACAGATTCTCCTTTGAAGAAATGTGTGCAAATCCAACCCTGAATGCCCAAGTGAGAGGACAAACTAACACCAATAGTTAGATAGGTTATCATGGATTGATAACCTTTCTTTGAATTTTTATCGAGTATAGCTCCCCGTATAAGATATTCAGTTAATCAAATGTGGATGATTTTACCAAAAAGCATGAAAGGATATCAAGCATCTACCCGTAAACACAGAGTAGACACGTAGGCTTAATAATTGAAAAGAAAGGAAACAGAATATAGCAAATTACAAAAAGTTAATTTGTTGTACACTACATTACATACTGTAAATGAAAATATATCCTCCATCCTCTTGAGAGGATTAAAAACGTAGAGCTTTAAAAGATGTTTTGAAAATATGGTGCAACAAGAAAATAGTGACATTAGCACGTATTTCAAAGAAAACTAATAATGATGACAAGATCATGATCAATGGAAGGAAAATACACCATAATCACAATTCTGATATAATTACCTCCAGTCTCCCTTTTCTAAATGTAAAAGACTACAAAGACCCTTTTACACATTACAACCAAATCGCTATTTTTAAGAAAAATGGAAACTTCTTTCACAGTATTACATCAACCATCAAATCCTATCTCTAACTTAGACACACAATTCTGGAAAGAAAGAAAGTCTGCTCATGCTCTGTCTTTACTGTATTCACAGTTCTCCAATCTTACTATCACTCAAAGTCTCCCAACCAAACCCAAAGAATAGGAACCCTTTCTTTATCTACCACCAACCCTTTTAATCTATTCTTTCCTTGTAACTTTTCAACTTCCTAACTAATTCTTGATATCTGCTTTTAGCATAACATCATGTTTTAATAGAATTCTTGAGACCCCCATGACTCCATTCACTTTTTAGTTATTAAAACTAACCCATAACCTTCCATCTTTCAAGTTGGGCTTATAATATTTTATAATTTTTAAAGTCATGAGTGACTTTAGATTAACGTGTTATTTTAAAGATGTGCAGATGCTCATACATTTCCAATAATATCATTCTCTTTGAAACCCATAGATAGCATATATTATTCACAAAGTGCTATCAAATTTTTGTCCTATCTTTTGATTAAATATATCACCCAATGCTTTTAAATTTTTTAATTTGCACTTCATCAAATGTTTATCACTCGATAATTCTTGTTCTTTTGCTAAACATGACCGTGAGCTCTTCTCATAAGTACACCAATGTTGACTTGCTACAATTCCTTTTCGCAAACCTTATATATGGTTTTGAAAACATTTGTAGGGCTCATGTATTCTTTAGTTGATTCAGTATTGTGCTAAACAATTCACATGCACATTGGATTCATTTTAGAAATTTCAACTTCAATTCACTTCCCTTTATTTGAAGTCACAATCTGTTCCTTTCCCTTATTCACATTTTTACTTGGATGAGGCACTATTTTTGATTTTGGTGAGAGGCTCCACTTGAGGGTTCTTTACCTTTTAATATATGTATGATGATGTCACAATCGGGGTTGTTTTGAACTATTGTTATTGATGTTATATCAAGGGTAGTCAAGCCTTCATTGCTAAGAGCATTCACGTCTACATCTGGAAATGAGACAAGGTATTCTACCAGCTAGGGATTCATTGCATTTATCATTGCTAAGCATAATGGTGTATTTTTCAATCATCTCCTTTGGAACTGTTGTGGCTTTATATACTGTACATTCAGGAGTTTTGAATTTGAAATGGTCCCACAACCCATAAAAATTTGACTGCTACCTCTACTACTTTGGTATCATCTTGCATGGGTTTAGATTTTGCACATGGCCATTTGACACCTCATATCCACATTCCTTGTTAATAGAGGTGCTCACAGCAAGCTCAACCTCCACTTTGAATACCACGGCTTACTAAGATTCTTTAAAAGCATAGGGCTCTTTGTTTCTCATAAATTACTTTCTATAGTTACAATAGCTTTTGAAGTAGTGTCACCTCCAAGACATATCACCTGTCCACTAAAACATTATGCTACTTCTAGAGGTATTGTGCTTCAATTCATTTGAAATTGCAAAATCTGGTTATAAGAGAATCACAACTCATAAAATGTTTCAAGAATGACCATGACCACTTCCATGTTTAAGAACTTCTACATCATCGCACATGAGATTTTGATGTTAATCCTGTACATTCTGAAACAACCACCTGAACTTGAAAATAATGATCTCTGAACTGGACCATTAGAATTTAAACTTGAACTATATACTTAAACCTTTGAACCATCAAATTCATTGAACCTTTCATTTTTGATAACTATTCTCTAAACACATTTTCTATGCCACTTTAAACCGATGAGACTATAGAACCATTGAACTGACAAATCTAAGCTTGCCAATCTGGATTTTCAACTTCTTTGAACTATCAAACCATTTTGAACCAATTTGAACCAAGTTCAAAGTAGTTCGAAGAGGTTCAACACCTAAAACTAAAAATTTAAAATCGTGTCCATATCAGGTGCTAACAGTAGCTATGGACTCAGTTTTGGTAGGGGTTTTATCCTTACTCTAGTGCCATCACTTTTTATAATGATTTTGTATTTCCTTTTTCTAATATGCTACCTAACATAAAAAAGAGGGTTCCTAGGGGGGTAAGAATTTTAAGAAGACCATCTTCATGCCCAAATGTGGATAGAAGACTAAGCCATGATAGGGCTAGTTTGTTTCTATTTGACAATTTTTCCTTAATAAAGGTTTTTGGATGCCCTCAACCCCCTAATGTATTGCCTAAATATATCCCAGAAAGGTTGAGGCAATTAGAATTTTTTTGGCAATTGATAATGATGAATAAGGAATACTTAGGTCCCACTGTTAAGAAGGTTTTCTTTGTTGCTAGGAATACAAAGATAGGGAATATTTTTATAGGGAAGGATGCAATAGAGGAAATTGATGCATGTGTAAGTGAATTCATGTTTCCCTCAACCCCTACTAGAACATATGACCCAAATGATTTGTTTAGGCATGCCCTCAAACAAATGAGGAAGTACACTCCCATAGATAGCAAGTCTTGTTGGGATGAGGATGTAATAATAAACTATCTAGAGACATAGGATTATAGGAGCATAACCATAAGGTGGAGATAAATCATGAGGGTAGAGGGGGCCATGAAGATAATAGATCCCTCATTCAATCATTTCTACCATGAGGTGACATACCTAGAGATGTATAATAGGTGCTAAGAAAATTTTGATAAACTAATGTCCCAAGTGTGTGTAGAAATAAGGGACATAGTAGAGCCCCAATATCCTCAACAAGATGATGTAATTGAGATAGAGGTTAATGATGATCAACCTAAAAGTTCACCATGGGTCCAAGGAGGTAGAAAAAAAGAAAAATCTAATAGAGATACTAGATAAGGAAAAAGAAAAAGCATTGTAGATATTGCCAAGAAGATCACAATATTTTGATATCATCATGCAAAACATTTTGATAAGACAAGCTAGTCAACATGAACAAATCCTAGATAAAACTGAGCTACAAATAAAAATGTTGAACGAAAGAATAGTCCAAGATTAGGAATTTATGAAGGATGATGCCTTCATAAATTCAAAGGAATTCAAGTCATTCCTATTTAAAGTCAAATAGAATGAACTTACACTATAGCTATGACCAAGAGATTCACCTAAGAAGATTGTTGAACTAGTGCAAAAACTATAGGAGTATGACCCAAGTAGTGAAACTCTCATTGTTGATGAGGCTAGAGAGTTAGTAAAAGAAAGAGAATGCTACTTTTCCCAGGATGGGAGCTTAGCTCATCATTTATGCTTGACCAAATCAGGAGGCAGGATAAATCAGATTCATTTGAGGAGACAAACATTAATAATGAGCTACAAGGGTTAGGGTTTAATGTATATAGCAGGACAATCATAGTATGGATAATGGATCCTTAATTTGATAAAACAACTCTTGTGGAAGTTAGAGATTCACCCCATAGAAATGTGATATTCTAGAATATCACTATTGTTTCAAATGACTAGATACACAACATGATGAATACATCTTCACTAGTGGGGAAAATAAAAATGGATATGTTTGAAGAGAAGCTATGCTAGACATACAACATATCTATTGATACTAGGAAAAAATATGAAGAGGAGCTTAAAAATACATGTGTACTAGAGGAAAGAATGTTCATCCATGAGGATGAGGTAAGAAATTTGAGAAATGTGACAAGACTTATTATAGAGGTCAAGGACCAAGAAGCCCAAATAGAAGCAGATGTTGTAGATGTGGGTGTGAGCTAGAAAATTGAGATTGATGAGTTGGATGGCATAAAGGAGGTATAAATCAAGACATTATAGAACCTATTGATGTACAAAATAGGTGCTTTGAAATACTCCTCATAGAATGTGCATAGTAGTTTTAGTCTTTGTAGGGAGTCAAGTTTCAATGCTCAGGGGCATTATCTTTATTATCACCTTTATTTACAACATAGAGCCCTTACACATAATTATTTGATAGTCTTTTACCAATGCTAACACAAAATAAGGAGTTACCTTAGGGAATAATTATCCCTATTAGAATACTTATCAATACAGTTAAAGAGTTGAACAATTTTTTTCTTAGGAAAATTACAATTAGCTCAAAATAAAATGAAGACAATTGCCATAGGGACTCCAAATTTTTTACCAATCATCATTGATGAAAATGGGAACATAATGAAATGGCAGGAGTGGTCTTCTTCTTTTGATGACATTTTGAAACATTTAAGGTTTGTTATATATTGCAGTAATGAAACATATGCAACAGTTATATATGATACGCTTGATATGTTATACAAAATTGAGATAGACATGGGCAAAGTTACTGTAGAGGTAAATGCAATGAAAATAAAAAGTGGAACAAGTTCCTAGAGGAGATGAACATAGTCAAAGATGCCATCTGGCCAGACATTGATACTAATATTTCCATCTAGGAAGTTGTAGCTAGCATCAAAGCCTTTCCATCTAGAGATAGCAATTGAGCTTGCAAAAAATTCAAAGAATATCCTAAACATCAAAACTGATAGCTACTCAAATTTTGGTTATCTCCAGTATTCTATTTGTAACAGTTTTGTCTTATATGCAAAAATGTCGTAAATGGATTTTCAACATATGTCCTCCCTTCTGAAGCTTGTTGCAATCCTTGTTTCTATAAAAGGATTTCCAAGATGTGGAGTGAGGGTCCAAATTTTGTTTCACTTTAGTGATGATGTTATTTTACAGTCAATCCAAATTTTTGTGTTGATTTTGGTGTTGTTTCAATTTTATATCTCAAGAACATATTGAGTGAATGAAATACTTGTCATATCCTGAGTTATATCTTGAGTCTTGTACTAGATACATGTATCATTCTTAAGAAGATTAATACAAAAGGAAGTTCTTGAATATCTGTATCCTAAATTTGTGTCTTCATTTTCATAGGTTTGTCATTTTGTGATTAAATGAAGAAAGTTCATTTCATTTAATGCAGCTTGGTTAGGTTGTATATTAGTTCACTATTGATTTTGATTCAAGAAATTAAGTAAATTCTTTTGTGAGTTGATAAGGTTTCTAAGTATATGGAAGGGATATCATAAGAATGGGATTTAGGGTTAACAATTGATATATTTAGTTGCAAGTCAATTAAATAGATCAAAATTTATTGATATGACTTTGTGTAACAATGGATAAGAGATTGATCATCAGTTAAAGTGCAAATTGAAGCAGCCTTGTAGCAACACAAATCATTTTTTAATCAAACTAATATCTGAAGTTTGTAACAAAGAATTATATGATGGTAATTCACTTATTGTAATAGCTTTTGAATCTATAGTTAGCTACTATAATTCAATAGTTGATTTCAATTCCAAGAAGATTAAGAGACCAAATTTTCTTTAAGATATGTGTAGCGTAAAAATATGTAGAGAAATTTCCAAATCCCTAGGTAAACTCACCTCGGTTAGCAGAGCCTAAAATTTAAGAAACACTATTGCTTCATTAGTTGGTCCATATCTAAATAGGTTTTACTGAAAATGAGAAGTAGCTAATCCCTAGGCGTATCCTTTATTTTATATTATGGTATTGTTTTAGATCTATAGTTTTAAAACCCCAAAAAAATGATGATTCTATTAGGGAAAAGTATAAATAAATTCATTGTTTAACATACTAGAGTTTTTGGTATCAATTGTGCATTTGAGTCATACTTTCAGTCTTTTCCTTCTTGTGCTTGTATTGGTCTATTTTTAGTGACAAACCTTGAGAATCATTTTTTTCCTATACAAAAAGAAGTAAATGACATGGGTTTTTCATGAATAGTACCTTGTCTGTAGAATAGAGTTTACATTTCCTCTATTTTCAAGTGATCTTTTCCCATGATATTTTCTTGTCTTCTAGCCATATTAAAAGTATTTTCTCCCCTAGTTGGGTGGTGACTCATTCAAAGGTTGTTGTAGCTAGTGCTATATGTTTTAATTGGTTGTTTTAAAATGGAAAATAAAAGGAAAAATACAAGGGCATACACAAGAGCCAATTCAAAAGTGCCTCTATACATAGAATTACCTCATGTGGGTAGGAAGAACCCAAAAAAGAAGAAGGGAAATCCCAACCACACATGAAAGCCTAGAGATAGTGTATATATCCATTCACATTATCAACCAGTAATAGAGAGAGAGTCTTCATCTCTAAATTCTGAGTCTGAGAACACTAGAGTTCTAAGTGAAAATTCACAACCCCACTACAAGAAGAAAGGATCTACTAGGAGATATATCTTTTAGGCCTAATGTGTCAAAAGAAGTGAACCAAAGGTGGGGGTATAAAAACACTCTAAATATTGGACCAAATCCTTGACAAGTCCCATAGATTTAGATGATCTAGTAGTTTTAGAGACTACCTCTACAGACCCTAATGAATTGTTGTAAGAAATTGAAACTCTTATGAAGAATGTTGAAGAGGAAGATGCCAAATGTATTCATTTGAAAAAAGAAAAATAATAAATCACCATGAATTCTCTCATAGATAGAGAGGATATTCTTAGAAGGAAATATTGTATGCTTTGCATTCATACATTTTTGGAGATGTTGGAGAAATAAAGTCAAAAATCCAAGACCAAAAATACCTTCTAAGAGAGAAAGAATGACCTATCATCTCACAAGTCCAACCCTACAAACCTATAGAGGAAAATTTCATAGATCTAACCCTTAAGAACCCTAATAAAGGAAAGAAAAAGGTTGTAGGGATACAAATCAATGAACCCCAAGCTACCTTTAAAAACCATGTCATGTCCAAACTTGATTTAGAGTTAGAAAAAGCAAAGAAAGAAAGGGAACATATAGCTAAAGAATTGGAAAAGGCTTAAAATGAGGCTTAGGTTGCAAAGACAAGAAGAAAGATGCATTTTTTCAAATCCACCTCTAGCCTAGTATCCTGTCCAAACCAGCCCTCACAAGTTGTACCTTTTGTTTGAATTTGTGGACCTATAGTGGCTAGCCAAAATTATCAATACCAACTTCCTCTTCCACAAATACTATCGAAATATCTACTACTCAGCAAGCTCAAATTTCTACACAAACCCAAGGGGTAGGACCGAGTACTTCAAATGCCATAGGTTTCCATAAGAGAACTATCTATATGGAGAAATATAAGAAAATTTCCTTTATAGGTATTCTTGGTTTTCCTCATCCTAGCTCAAATGATTTGAGAGATAAGATCATTAAATTCTTAGGAAATAATGCTATAACTAGTGAAGAACATCTCAAAAAATTCACTCATATGCTAAATGACTACAAAGTGGAGCATGAGGATGCGGTTATGAATTTTTTTGTGCACTCACTTACTAAGAATGCAACAGATTGGTTCAGAATATTTCTTGATGACAATATTGGTAGTTGGGATGATCTAGAGAATTTTTTTAAGGAGTAGTATGGTGACAACACTAATGCAAGTTTTATGTTGGACAAGTTCAATAACATAAAGTAAAATTACAATGAGTCAACATTTGATTTTAATGTAAGATTCCACAAGGGAATTTATTAGTTATTTAAGGTCATGAGACTAGGTGAGAATGTGTGTCTCACTACTTATTTCAATGCCTTTGATAGAAAGATGGATTATATTCTAAGAGATAAAGATCCTAGAACATTAAGGGATACTTTTAAGAAAAATGTCAACATTGAAAAAAATAGAAAAGTATCTCTTAAGATGGAAAGGAGAGATGATCCAAAATTGTTCAATTCTAGAGGAAATAGGATGGAAGGTGAAAAGCCTATCATAAAAAAAAGCTTGAGGATGATATGATGGACAAGGTTTTAAATCTCCTAAAGAAACTAGGTCCTTCATCAAGCTCTGCAAATAAGCCTAATTTTGGTGAGAAACAACAATTTAACAATAGTTAGAATAGCCAAACCAAAATGCAAAATTATCCATATAATAGACAATGGAAGGATGGGCCCATTCTTAATCAATCCCAAGGCCCAAAGGATAAAAGTACACCAGATCCACTACAATGAAATTATATAAATATGGTGGAGGAAATGCCTTGGTGCATTATTTTCCAATCCCCTCATTCTCCTGACCATTGTGTTGTTTCCCAATCATTTTCTACAAATAAGAAAACATAGCCTGAGGAAGATGAGGAAAAAAAGAGCCATGAATAGGTGGCATGTAATATGATTAAATTATGTGATAATAAGAATTTGATCTAGAAGAGTCTGAGATTGATGTTAATAATCAAAGAAATATGTATCAACTCCATCACCAAAAAGTATTTTAGATGATAAAATATGCAACATGATATCAAATGTTGAGCATATGAATTTGAGGAATCCATCTAATGAAGAAATTGATAGAATAACTATTGAGATGGTGGCCCAAGTTCATAGCACTTATAATCTTAGAAATAGAATAGTAAACAATGTTATTAGGCAAGCATGTGGTATCCCGATGCACAGTGGTGTTTGATCCATTCCCTTATTTCTAATGGAGTAGTGCATCGGACAAACTGGAGCAATCTTCATCTTAGTGCAGTGCCTAAAGAAATGATAGGCCCCATCCGATCCGAAATAAATAAGCATCGCCGATCTAGATTGATTCACCCAATACTTACGTGATTCATGTAGTCACGTATGGGTGGGAGGAGAACTTAAGTTACTACACATGCCGCCCATAGGGGTTGGGTCACTAATTGATTATCTGAACTTTAGCCCCCCATGTAGGGAACCTTCTATTCAAACCAGAACGGCTAGTGGGGGGTGGCCCCCCCTCTATAGAATTGAGGTATATTAATTTAATAATAGTTCATTTCAATCGCCAGATTCTATACGTAACATGCCAGAACACCCTGCACCCCTACCATTATATGGGCTATTATACCCTAGCAACTATCATTTTAGGGGGCTATGCTATGGTGGAGGGCGATAGTAGGGCATTAGCCAGATTCCCTATAGAATGGTGGGGTAACATGCCCTCCTAGTTATCCCTCCCTACCCTCCCTATAGGGAAAGGATGAGGAATAAACACCCATTGAGTGACCATAGCAGCGACCCATGAAAACTAGCCCTTGACTCTGATAACAAGAGCTATCCTATGTGGTATCCTCATCAATGACATAACTAATAAAATGGATGATGGAAACAAAGAAGATAATCCAGTGATAGTCAAAATCAAAGAAAGTAAGAATAAGAATTGGAAACCTAAAAAGAAAGTGAAGTTCCAAGGTGTAGAGGCAGTCAAGCTGAATATACATGAAAATAAATCAAGTATCGATGCTATTAGACAAGTGGAGGAGCATACTATTCAAGTACAAGAAGCCAAAGGTAATCTATTCAAACCTCTTGCATATGATCATGTTGACATGATTTCTATGTTATCACAAATTACTATTAAAGTCCCTCTATCTGAAATGTTTAGGATAGAAGAACACAAGAGTAAAGCCCTATCTTGGTTAGGAAGAATTGGGAATAGTAATATTGTTGAAAGGGAATCATCAATAGGGTAGGAAATACCACATGTAGTAAATAAAAGGAAGACAAATGAGTCATGTACCAAATACCTCAAATGTATTTGGATAATTCATCTAGAACATATATAGAAAACATTAACCCTTTCTTCCTTAATCTGATTATAAATGGAAAAAACTTGAAGAATTGCATGATTGATTAAGGAGCCTCAAATAATCTCATGCCATTTAAGATCATGAAATCCCTTGGTTTAAAGGTTGATACAAAATAGGTAAGTGTAGGGCCATGGATGCTAGAGAGGTCCCTATTATAGGAACAATTAATACATTACCATTTAGATAAGCTGCCTATCCTGATGTTGACCTGACTATGACTATCCTAGTAGGTGATAGTCCTCCACAACATGGAATGTTTCTCTCAAGAAATTGAAGTGCTAAAATGGGAGGTAGCCTACAATGTGATCTATTATTTTCCATATTTCACATAGGAGGTAAAGTCATCAAGGTTCATAGAGAGAAAAGAGTTATTCACATGATTGAGGATAACATTGATACAGATGCTACTTGTTTTCTAGATACAGAGGTAAATGTTTTTAGAGCTAAGATCACCATTCAAAAAATAGAAAAGATAGTCCCATTAATTTCACAGGAACCAACAAAATGCATAGATTCTTATTAAAGAGTCGACTTGGTGGGGTGACTTGATGAACCCACTTGAAGGGTCGACTTGGTGGGGTGACTCTATGAACGGACCTAAAGAGTTGACTTGGTGAGAGTACTTGGTGGGGTGACTCGACGAAAGGACTTAAAGAGTCGACTTGGTGATGGGCAAGGGTTGGAGTAGTCTTCATATCTCTAGAGGAAAATACATTTAGATATTCATTTACCCTAAACTTTACTTGTACTAATAACATAGCATAATATGAATCACTTTCACTTGGATTGAAAGTGGGTGAAAACTATGGTATAAAGAAGTTGCATGTTATTGGTGATTCATAATTGGTCTTTTCTTAGACTAAAGAGACATATGCATCCAAGAACAAAAGTTTGAAATAGTACATGGATGAAGTTTGGGATCAGATCGAAGCATTTGATACTTTTTAGAATTCTTGGATGGATAAAGTAACAACACAATGGTTGATCTTCTAGCTAAGCCTAATGACATATCATTTTCTAGTGTTTCCAAGACTGAGATATAGAATAGACCATCCATTCTTGACAACATAGAAAAATGTCAGGTATTTGAGGTGATAAAGATATTTTGAATTTTCTTCTAAATGAAGATAAATACCATGGCTAGGAACTAGATTATAGCACTTTGGTTAAGAATAATGATGGGAAAGATGCCATTTTTGGCCAACAAATTCTATATCTAAAAACAAACAAAGTGCCCAAAGGATTAGTGGTGTTAGAGAGTGTCTTTGACAATCAAAATAGAGTGCATTTTTAAGTTAAGGAAAAGAAACCATAGGAGCTTGAAGAAGTAAACCTTGGAACAATTGAGTCAACTAAGAAAGTGTACGTAGGTAAAGCTCTATCTCCTACCATTAGAAAACCTTTGATTGATTTTCTAATGAAATTTAAGCATGGATTTACATGGTCATATGATGACCTTGAAGCTTATAGGGAAGACTTATTTTAGTAGGTTATAATACTAAAAGATAATGTCAAGCCCTTTAGAAAAAAGAAAAGACTTGTTAATCTCACATTAGTACCTAAGATGCAAGAAGATCTTATGAATCTAAGGGATGGGGGGATTATTAAGCTCATTAGACACTGTTCATGGGCGTCTAACCTAGTGCCAATTAGAAAGAAAAATGGTGACATTAGGTTGTGTGTAGACTTTAGGAATTTGAATATTTCTTCCCTAAAAGATTGTTAGAAATGCTTTAGAATAACTGAGAGGGGGGATGAATTAGTTATTCAAGGTCCAAATATCCTAATAAAACTTTTTCACTAAGTATAGTGAGCCCATTTAAGCTAACCATGCATCAAAGCTAAACATTCTTTTTAGCAAGTTACTGATAAATCAACATGCAAGAATAAGACATGAAAGATCAACACATAACACAATGATTTATGTGGAAACCCAATTTGGGAAAAACCACCAGTAACATGCTAATCCTTTCTCACTCTTTTGAAGTGATGCCCTCTAAAAGGCCTACCTTGTTAAAGGCTACAACACACTATTAAATGTGACCTAGTTAAAGGATTTCAACCACCTTGTTAGAAGTGTAACTAGTTAAAGGACTTTAGAAAATTCACTTGGAATGTCACCCTATTAAAGGATTTACAAATGGTTGTTAAACCAATCTAAGTCCATAGGATTTTCCCTAATTGATACAATTCATAGAGAGTAACAGTAACAGCTTTTGATTTGTTGCAACTCACAACATAACTTGCAGATTTTATATCTCAATTCAGCTCACAAATTTTCATAGCTTTCAATATTTGTAGCTCTGATAGCTTGTCCTCCTTTCAAGCTTTGTCTTCTCGAGTTTCCATGCTTGTGGTGACAATACAATCACTTCTATGGTCAACTATCGAAGTAGAGTCTATGTACTCTATTCCTCGCTCTTGATGCCTTCTCCTTGACACCACACACTCTCTCTAAACACTCTTGCTTCTTGACCTATAACTCCTTAAATAGAATTTTAGAATACTTTTCCTACTCTAATCTTCCCGCCCTTATTTTTTGGTTTGAATGGATTAGGTAAGATTCAATGAATCTACCCCTTATCTTGTTTCTTCTAGAAACATCATGTAGAATCCACCTATATTTGCCCAAAAATAGTTTACCTAGAATTTTGTACCACTAGCTCATCATCCTTATCTTCCATCTAGTTCACAAAATTCAAGGTAACAAACTTGTCAGCTTAGATCTGGTGAATCTTGGCACTATTGAATTTTTGATGCTTGGCACATAGTACATTACTTGGCATCAACTAATATTTTTTGATGCTTGGCACCTACTATGGATTCACTCGACATCAACTAAATTTTACTGATGCTTGGCACCTATTACATTTCTATCTAGCTTGCCACCTACATTTGCTCGGCACCTTCTATCACTCATCACATACTAGATTTTGCATTTTCTCGACACTTACTGATAATCTACTCATCATGAACTAACTTTCTCGGCAACCACTAATTAATTTAGTCAAGCTTTGCGGACAGCTTTGTCACAACTTATTCTTTTAGAGTTTCTAAGTGTAACCAACTTTTGTATCTTCAAGTGTATTATCAATACATCATTTTACCATTGTCTTATCTGATGCTTATACTTCATTACAAAACCACAACTCAACCTTTCCCTTAGGTACTTTTGTTACATCTTATTGAATAAATCCTCTTCATCAATCAACTAAATGATAGTGCTTGGATCTTATAAGCAATTGTTGTTCCAAAAAATAGTAGGTTTTACATCAGTGACAAAAAAATGATTGAAAACATTCTTTATCAACGATCTCTCTTCTTTGTAAACATTCTCCTTTCTTTAATAATGATCTTTTCAATCAGATCTTCAACAATCTCCCTTTTTGGTATTGATGGCAAACCAAACTGATCATCCAAGTTCTCAAAATGCTAACTAGGTTAAAACAGTAAGTCAAATGCCAAAAAGAAAACTTTTTATTCATATGACTCCCTCTGAATTCTGTAACTCCCTCTTTCAAATGTATTAGGGATATCTCTTTTTCTAATACATTATCTTCTTCTTTTTTAATTTGTTCTGCTCCCTCTCTAATTTGTTAGCTTGACTGATTCCTTTGCTTCTACTTCTCCTTCTTAACTTCTATTTTTTTTCTCCTTCCTTTTTGCTATTTTTTTGCCCTTTCTCCCTCTACATGTTTGATTAGTTTCTACTATTTTATCTCCCTCTTTGACAATAATTCCAAAGACATATTACTTTAGCATCTTATTATGCAAGTATAGCATTTGAGAGAACTCCAATTTCTCCCTCTATCACCTTACCTATGACTTGTTTGGAATTTTAGTACTTTGATTACTTCAGGAAAAACCTAAAGTAAGTATCCTCTGCATCAATTTATAACATTTTATCAATCAACTCATTTGATGTAGGGCAGTCTTGTTGTTACTAAAACAGCCTTAGATAGGGGTATCACTCCTAACTTTCTAAGATATTCAAATGCATCTTTGGGTAATGGTTTTGTGAAGATGTCAGCAATTTTTTCCTTTGAGTTAACACATTCCATCTTCACTTGTTTGTCTTCCACCAGTTCTCTTACATAGTGATACTTAAGTGTAATGTGCTTTGTTTTGACATACATCACAGGATTCTTTGATATGTTGATGGCACTTTTATTATCACAATAGCGTATTAAAGGTTCAGTTATCTATTCCTTCATACCTTTCAATAGATGCTTGATCCATACAATATTGGTGTAGTTGATAGCAACAGCAACATGGTCAACCTCAACTGTGGACTATGAGGTAAAACTTTGCTTTCTACTAGTCCAAGTGACTAATCTTCTACCTAAGAAGAATGCTCCTCCACTGGTGGTTTTTTTTTCATCTATATTACCTCCCCAATTTGCATCAATGTAGGCATTCAACTCAAACTTTTCAGTCCTCTTGTAGTATAAACCAAAGTCATCTATTCCTTTTAGATACGTCATTATTCTTTTTACTGCCATAAGATGATTTTCCCTTGGGTTTGTAGAAAATATTACCACTATTCCAATAGATAATGCAATTTTTGATCTACTATGTACAACATACTACAACTTTCCAATCATTGATATGTACATTGTCTGATTTACTTCAGCTCACTCATCATTCTTGGATAACTTATATCTTGTTACCATTGGTGTACTGACTAGTTTTGAATCCTCTAAGCCAAATTTTTTGAGTATCTCCTTGATATATTTTGATTGAGTCACAAATATGCCATGTTTCAGCTAATGTACGTGCAATCCAACAAAGAATTTGATTTCCCCAAACATTGACATCTCAAACTCTTGTTTCATCTGATCAGAAAAATCTTTGCATAATGCATCTTTTCCTCCAAATATTATATCATCAACAAATATTTTAGATATCAAAATGTCTTTACCTTTTTCTACCTTGATATATAAGTTTTTGTTGTCATCTATTTTCTCAAATCCTATCTTCACTAGATATTTGTTTAGTCTCTCATGCCATGCTCTAGGCACTTGTTTTAAACCATAGAGTGCTTTATGCAGTTTGCAAACCATATCCTTGTTGTTGTCAGCAACAAATCCCTCTAGTTGTTCTATGTAGACTTCATCTTCTAGTATACCATTCAAAAAAGTAGACTTTACATCCATTTGATAGACTTTAAAACCTTTGTAAGCAGCATATGCAAGAAGAGTTCTTACTCATTTCATCCTTGCAACAAGGTTAAATGTTTCTCCATAGTCTAGTCCTTCTTCTTGTGCATAATCTTTGCAGACTAATCTAGCCTTATTTCTTGTCATCTCACCATCCTCATCTAGCTCATTCCTAAATACCCACTTGGTACCAATCACATTCTTATCAGTTGGTCTTGCAACTAAAGTACAAGTTTTGTTCTTCTCTATCTAATCAATATCTTCTTCCATAGCTTTACACTAGTCATCATCTTGTAGTGCATCTTTCATTCTTTTGGGATCAATCTTGCTCAGTAGACATGATTCAATTCTTAGTCTATTCCTTGTCATTGGTCTGGCTTCCTTGTCACCAATGATTTATTCAACAGGGTGATGTCTTTTCACATACTTGGATAACCTTGGTTCTATCCTTGTTTCCATGTTTGGTCTTTCAGCTTTAGAGTCACTATGTACATCTCTTTTAGGTAGCTCAGCATCTCTTTCATGTGTACTAATTTCAGAATTAGAATGTGCATTTTCTTTATTCTACAACTTGACTTCTAAATGCAACTCAGCATTCACTGATTGTGACTCGACTGATACTGAAACTTGTTGCTAATTCCCAACTTGATTGGTGGCTTCTTCTTCATCACGCATTCCCTCATAGAAGTATACAAAGGATCTATACTCTTTAGGTTTCTTGGATTCATCAACTTAAAATTTTCCATGCTTATCAAAGTTTACATTTGCACTCTCCACAATTTTGTTAGTGTTAGTATTTAAACACTTATATGCTTTACTTCTAGTGGAGTATCCAAGGAATATGCCTTGATCACTCTTTGCATCAAACTTTCCATTTTTAGAATATTTAAGAATATAGCATCTACAACCAAACACTTTGAAATGTTTTACATTGGGTGAGTGGCCATACCCTAATTCAAAAAGTGTCGTATTTGCACCTTTCTTGATTTGTACTCAATTTAGGGTATAGACAACTATAGTTATAGCTTCTCTCAAGTACTTTAGAGCAACTTTCTTCTCCATCATTAATGTTTTGGCATAGTCTATCACTAATTGATTCCTTCTCTCTGCAATGCCTTTCTGTGGGGGAGTTCTAGGTGCTGATGTTTGTCTCTTAATTCCTTTATCATTACAAAATGTCTCAAATACTTTTGATGTGAACTCTCCTCCTCTATCTAATCTTAGGCACTTTAGACTCTTTCCTATTTCTTTCTTAACCCTAGCCAAATACCACTTAAACATTTGAAATGCATCATATTTTTTCTTTAAGAACATGACAATCATCATCCTAGAGTAGTCATCAACAAACAACATTATATATATGTCTCCTTTTCAGCTTTGTACTTCTTTTGGGCCACATAAATCAGTATGTACTAACTCTAGTACTTCATTGGAAGTGTAGGTTTTACTTTTGAAACTTGACTCGATCATCTTCCCTAAATGACATTGTTTGCACATTGTATTTTCAAGCTTCTTTAGTTTAGGCAAACCTATGACTTTCTTCATTTTGTTGATGTTAATAAGATTTTCAAAGCTAACATGACATAGCCTTTTATGCCATAGCCACACATCATCAAATCTTACAATAAGACATGCAACATCCTCCAGAACTAGGTAAAACAAATTACTCCTAGTTTGGTCTCCTTTTCCTATCAGATTTCCATTACTGTCATAGATTTTGGCAGTTTTGTTCCCAAACTCTACTTTGCGTCCTACATTGCCTAACTGTGACACACTTAGTAGATTGTAGTTCAATCCTTCAACATAATATGCATTATCACATGAAATTTTTTCTATAATCTTAATGGAACCTTTTCCTTTGATTAGACATGGAGCATCATTTCCAAATCTAACACTATTTCCATCATACTGAGTAAAAGTAACAAACTTACGTTTGTCTCTTGTCATGTGATGTGAGCACCCACTATCTATGATCCATCTATCATTCTTGTTTACACAGGTTACAAGTTACCTCATCATCATTTTCATTAGAATCCTCTTCTTCAACAATGTAGCACTTTTTGCCTTTGTCTTTGTAATCTCTGCCATCATCTTCTCTTTTGTTCTTGTATTTCTTGCCTTCTCTGTTGTTCTTTTTATGGGTAAAAGCACAAACCTATGTCACCTTTTATAAAGAAATGAGATATCTGAATGTGATAGTTCAACATTAATGACAAAAAAAATGGTATTTGTGTTTAAAATATGAAGATGATGTAAATTGATGAAATGTGTAGAATTGGATGAATTTTATGCGTATTATTTTTATATTTATTTTTAGTAAGAATTTATTCATTTTATTTTATTTTGAAGTCCCTTTTTTAATTGTAAAAAATATAGGGTGCAACTCTCGTCAAAGAAGTATATGCAAATCGTCTTTTTTTGTTCTAATTTGAAAATATCTTATAGATGACATGTATAGCTAGTGAATAAAAAAAGAAATAATTATTTTTTATGTATATTTTCTTTTTTATAAGTACTCAAGTTTGACCTTATCATAATCCAATAGTTTTTTCCTCCCATCAGAACTTCCCTATCAAATCTATACCTTCTTAAAAAAAAAATTACATATTCATAAAGAGGATTCTCTCCTCTAGAGATAAATTTAATTTTTTAATTTTTTTGATATGATTTACTATTTTTTTTCCTTTTCTGAGGGAGCATCTTCTGAAATGTTGAAATATCGACTTATAATATTTTGAGATTATAACATATTATAATTAATCAAAACACTCAAAAATTTATACAATGGTGATATTGAATCTGAGACCTATAAAAAGGTATTTTTAGTTTTTGAAAAAATTGAGTTTTGATAGAGAAATGAGATGTGACCAAAACAAGTTTTGGTATCATAAATAGTGAGACAGATCTGTGCTTTTACCCTTCTATGTGCACCTCGTAGAAATATGTCCTACTTCATTGCAATTAAAACAAGTGATAGGTAGCTTACCCTTGAATTTACCTTTGTCTCTATAAAATCTTTTGGCTAGTAATGCTTCCAATTGTTCCAAATCTTCTTCATCTATGTTGTTGTCACTGGATGCATATTTTATCTTTCTTCCCTTCTTCTTTGGTTTCACTTCTTCAATATCTTTCAACAACAACTTGGCCTTGAAAGAAATTTCAAGATTCTCAGGTTTGTAGTTATCAAAGTTGGATAACTCAAATGTAGTAAGTCTTCCCACTATAACTTCAAGAGTTAGCTTGTTTCTTGATACACATCTTAACTCTTGGATGGCTGACACTCTAATAGCATAGATGGGGTGCAAGGTTCTTAAGAAATTTCTATTGATAGTTTCATCTTCTAAATGACCACCCAAACTTCTTATTGCACTTACTACTTCCTTTATTCTAGAGGCATATTGAGCAATGTTCTCAACTTCCTCCATTCTCATGTCATCAAACTTTCCTTTGAGGCTTTCTCTTTTTGCTCTTTGGACATTCTAATCTCCTCCATAAATATCTATCAAGGATTTCCACATCTTGAATGTAATGTTACATCCCTTGATGTCATCAAATTCAACATAGTTGAGGGCAGAGGCAATCTCTAGCATTTCCTAATTGTGCTCCTTCTTTTTATTCAAATCTTTTGTAGTAGGGACTCTAGCCAGATCAACATGTTCCACTTCAATTGAGGTTTGTGCATGATCACCTATTGATCCTAGGTGCAACTTCATTAAACTTTTCCATGCAACGAAATTATCTTTGTTAAGCTTGGGAACTTCTCTCTTAGACATCTTGATCAATCTGCTTCTAATACCTCTAAACCAAATCAGCAGATGGCTCTGATACCAATTGTTAGAAATTCTTTAGAATAACTAAGAAAGGGTGAATAGGGTGGGGGGGGGGGGGGGGGGGGGTGTGAATTAGTTATTCAAGGTCCAAATGTCCTGATAAAACTTTTTCACTAAGTATAGTGAGCCCATTTAAACTAACCATGCATCCAAGCTAAACATTCTTCTCAGCAAGTTACTGATAAATCAACATGCAAGAATAAGACATAAAAGATCAACACGTAACACAGTGATTTACGTGGAAACCCAATTTGAGAAAAACCACCAGTAACATGCTACTCCTTTCTCACTCTTCTAAAGTGATGCCCTATGAAAGGCTTTCCCTATTAAAGGCTACAACACGCAGTTAAATGTGACCTAGTCAAAGGATTTCAACCACCCTATTAGAAGTGGGTTTGGTTAAAGGACTTTAGAAAATTCACTTGGAATGTCACCCTATTAAAGGATTTACAAATTTCTATTAAACCAACCTAACTCCATAGGATTTTCCCTAACTGATACAATTGCTAGAGAATAACAATAAGGGCTTTTGATCTAATATAACTCACAACATAACTTGCAGATTTTAGATCTCAATTTAGCTCATAAATTTTCTTAGCTTTCACTCTCTATAGCTCTAATATCTTGTCCTCCTTTCAAGCTTTGTCTCCTCAAGTCTCCATGCTCATTGTGCTAATGCAACCACTTCTATGGTTACCTATCAAAGCAAAGTCTCTATACTCTATTCCTCCCTCTTGATGTCTTCTCCTTGACACCATACACTATCTCTAACCACTCTTGCTTCTTGACCTATAACTCCTTAAATAGAATTCTAGAATACTTTTCCCTCTCTAATATTCTCACTCTTATTTTTGGGTTCGAATAGATTACGTAAAGATTCAATGAATCTACCCCTTATCTTGTTTCTTCTAGAAACATCATGTAGAATCCACCTATATTTTCCCAAAAATGGTTTACCTAAAATTCTATACCACCAACTTATCATCCTTATCTTCCATCTGGTTCACAAAATTCAAGGTAACAAACTTGTCGGCTTAGATCTAGTGAATCTTTGACTTTTCAAATAATGCAGCAACTCGGTACTATTGAATTTTTTATGCTTGGCACATACTGTGTTACTTGGCATCAACTAATTTTTTCTGATGCTCAGCACCTAATGTGGATTCGCTTGGCATCAACTAAATTTTACTAATGCTTGGCACCTATTACATTTCTATCTAGCTCGGCACCTAAATTTTCTCAGCACCTTCTGTCTCACTCAACACACACTAGATTTTGCATTTTCTCAGCACTTACTAATAATTTGCTCAGCATGAACTAACTTGCTTAGTACCCACTAATGAATTTAATCAAGCTTTGCAGATAGCTTTGTCACAACTTATTCTTCTAGAGTTTCTAAGTGTAGCCAACCTCTGTATCTTCAAGTCTATTATCAATACATCATTTTACCATTGTCTTATCTAATCCTTATACTTCATTACAAAACTACAGCTCAACCTTTCCCTTAGGTACTTTTGTTACATCTTATTGATTAAATCCTCTTCATCAATCAACAAAATGATAGTACTTGGATCTTATAAGCAATTATCATTCTAGAAAATAGTAGGTTTGACATCAGTGACAGAACTATGATTGAAAACATTCTTTATCAACAATCTCCCTTCTTTGCAAGCAATCTCCCTTCTTTAATAATGATCTTTTCAATTAGATCTTCAACACTTCCAAACATGGAAGCCATACTACAAAAGGTTACTAGTTTTGAGTTAATATCCATGATGGATGGCTTTCCTAGACATGACCAAGTGTTGGTTAATGAGAAGAAGTAGTTCAAGACAACCTTTACAACTCCTTGGGGAACATATGTATATGTTCAGATGCCTTTCAACTTGATCAATGTAGAAGCTACATTCTAGAGATCCATGGATGTTGCCTTCAAAAAATACATAGATAAATTCATGGTTGTCTACCAAGATGATCTGTCAGCTTATTCCAAGAAAGTTGAAGATCATTGTAAGCATTTAGAAAAAATCCTTATAAAATCCTTGGAATATGGAGTCTCATTAAACCCAAAGAAATGTACCTTTGGAGTAATAGAAAGAAAATTTCTTGGCCATATAATGTCTAAAGATGGAGTTAATATTGATCTAGAAAGAGTGGAAACAATAGATAAGGTTCCTAAGCCTAAAAATATCAAAGGTATTTGGTCTTCTTTGGCCAACTCAATTTCTTAAGAAGCTTTGTAACTAATTTTTCTGAGACTAGTAGACCTATTTAAAAATTGATTATGAAAGGGACAATAATTAATTGGGATGGTGAACCATCTATTGCTTTCCAAGAGCTCAAAGATGCCATAAAAAATGCACTAGTGTTGAGTACACTAGATTATGCAAAAGCCATGCATGTTTTTTTATTTGCAACTTTTCATACTATTACACTAGTCCTACTCCAAAAGAATGAAGAAGGTTTTGAATATCCCATTGCATTCTTTAGTAAGTCACTCCAGCCCACAAATTTAAAATATGAGATTAATGAGAAACAGGCATATTCTCTTATCAAATTTGTGAAAGCTTTCAGGTGTTATCTAGTTGGTGCTACTATTATAGATTTTGTGCCTGGTGCAATAGTCAAAGACATGTTTTCTTAACAAGAAGTATCTAGTAGAAGGTGTAGATGGATCAATAGATTCCAAGAGTTCAACATTGAAATTTAAATTACAAAACTAGTAAGAGGCTAGGGGTTAGCAATATTGGTGACTCGGTTAAATTTGGATGCCAATCAAATAAATGTTATGGATGAATACTATAGATCAAACATCTATGATATGGATAACTATGATTGGTATATAAATTTTATTTACTATTTTCAACATATGGAAGCACCATCTCACTTAACTGATAATGAGAGAAGGTTTATGAAGTTATAGGCAATCTGATATATTATTGTCAAAGGGAGCTTGTAGTGGAGAAATTGTGAAGGATTACTATTGAAATGTATTTATCATGAAGAGTTAGAATGGGTACTTATTGAAATGCATTCAGGAGTATGTGGAGGTCATTACATGGAAAATACTACTATCCATAGGTAATGAGAGTTGGCTTCTGGTGGCCAATCTTATTTAAAGATGCACACGCTCTGGTTAGGAAATGTGATCCTTGCCAAAGATTTGCTGAAAAGTTAAAATTCTCTAGAAATACCCCTTCGAAGTTAGTAGAAGTGCAAGCACCTTTCCAATAATCTGGAATGGACTTCATAAGTGAAATATCAACTAAGTCTAGCGCTGGTTATTCATGGATTTTATTAGCAATTGACTATTTTACAAAATGGGTAGAGGTCATTACTACTAGAAAAGCTACTAGTAAAGTGGTAAATAATTTTCTATTAAATAATATAATAACCAAATTTGGGTGTCCTAAAAGGATTGTGACTAAAAATGCTACATGCTTTAGATCAAAGGAATTCATAAAATTTTGTGATAAATATGGCATTACAAGGTCAACATCATCTCCCTATCACCCACAAGGGAATGGACAAGATGAATCAATTATTAAGAGCATGTTAAATATTATCAAGAGTACATTGGATGATAATAAGAAGGCACGAGATTCCAAGCTTCACTTGGTTGTTTGGGCTAACAAAGTGACTATTAAAAATGTAATAGGTCTTTCACCTTTTGATTTAGTATGTGGAATCCAAGCTAGAATACCTCAAAATAACTTGATAGGCCTATATAATTAAATCCATATATATGATGATATAATAGATGACATGAATGAAAGAGTGGTTGAATTGGTAGGATTGAATAAAATTAGGAAAGAGGCCTCTGCTAGAAATATCAAGTTGCAGTTGTAGGAAAAACACCTATATGACAAGAAGGAAGTGGCTAGAAAATTTGAGCTTGAAGATCTAATCCTCATGTGGAATGCAAGGATTGAAGAAAAATGTAAGCACTAAAATTTTTACCCAATTTGGCTTGGCCCATACTTGATCGAATCCAAATAGGGTGAGGATTCATATATTTTGAAAGAACTATCAATACATAGTCTTGAATTTTCAGCTCATGGACAATTCTTGAAGAGGTACTTTTCTCTCCATGAATATGTTTAGATCTGTGTAAAAATTGTAATTTCTATATATATGTGTGTGTCTCTATATATATTTGTTGTGTTTTCCTATGTCTGCATTGTTCTCTAAAAATTTATCATTTGTCAAGTGTGTGTTCTACTCAAACAAGAAATTTTGAATCCTTGTATGGATGCTAGCTATCCATCATCCCATATAGAGCCACTATTAACTTGTATTTTTTACCTAGTTTTAAATCCTAAAAAATTGTTGTGAAAAATTAGTTCTTTTCCTAAGTAGTTAGGGTTTGTAATTTTCATGATAAATGTTGTCTTAGAAAAAACTTAGTTCATAATTCGTGTCCTTTCTTCCACTAGAAACCCTCCCCTTATTTTGAAATGTTTTTTGCAGTTTTAAAGAACCTTTGAAAATTCTTAAGGTTTGACCATGCAACCAAGGTAATTGCATGTTCGTAGCCTATTTTTAGCTCTTAAAATTTTATGGTGTGATTATGTAAAAGGGTTAAAAACATCTTTGATTGCCTAGTCATAGTACTTTGTTGCAAAGGGACATTCTACACAGTGAATGAATGAATTGGTTAAGGAAGTAGCAATCACATGGTCACATTGTTAAGAATGATGTTAAAATTTCAAGCAGTGATCGTGCAAAAAGAGTTATTGCTTGGTCATAACCTTTTTGGCACTTAAATGATCTTGACATGTGGAAGCATCTAAGGAGGCTTGCCAATTATAACAGTGATTTTTTGGTGTTATTGTGTGACCAAGGTTAGCAAAGTGCCAGTCATTTTTTCACTACTTGAAGGTCAAAAGGTTAAAGTGATGGAGTGACTTCATGACTAGTTTTGATCACATAGTCAGAGCCTGAAAATAATAGCATTCAGTGATGGCAATGAAATAGAGAAACGATCAATGCAAGTGGTTAAAATCTTTGATTTCACAATCATGAGGTTTAAAAGATAAAAATATACAAAAGTTGTAACTAAGAAAAAAATTTAGAGCCTATTAAATATTACTCAATCATGTGGTTATGTGGTTAAGAGGAAAAAGTGAGGTAAATCCTGCAACTGTACAAATCCTTTGATCATATGGTCACAATATTAAAAGAGGCTATCAAAATATAAGCATAAGAAATACTTAAGTTGCTCAATCGCATAGTTAAATTTCAAAGATGAAAGTGAGGTTGCAACTAGGCAAAGTAGTTATGAGCTTGTTGAAAAATCTCAGTGATTGCATAGTCATGCTTGTAAAGAAATAGAAAAATCAAAATGTAGCAACCAAGAAATCAATCAAATATAAAGGGTTTCACATGGTTGCAAGCAAGAAATGCTTAAGTTAAGAGTAAAGAGTGACCAGGCATCTGAGTTAAGAAGATGCTAAGATCTATGAAGGTACTTAGTTGCATGGTTAAGTGCATAAAGAATAAAAGGCATGCAAAGTAGTGATGAGGCTTCAAATAAGTGATCGTTGGGTTACAATCTTAAGAGGTCAAGCTCAAAAATAGACTATGAAGTAGCAACCAAGGGCGTTCACCCAATCGCAAGAAAATTTTTCAAATGGTAAAAGATCCTTTTTAAGTAACAAATAGCTAAATAATTTATAGTGTTCACCTGGTCACAACATAGGCCATTAATATTAAAATGACTTTTGAGAGCTCATAATGATTAAAAAGGTAAGTACTATATGAAAAACTACAAGAAAGATTTTGAAAGGTTCGCAATACAAGCATATTTTCACACTTTTGGTGATTATGAGAATTTTCATGCATGTTGACTTAAAGACACCATAAATGTTGTTCTATTGCTCAAAATTCTATGAAAAATTTTATGTAATAGATTTCCAATTACAACATTCATAGAATTCAAAGCTAAAAAGATTGAGTGCGAAGAGTTTTTAGAGTTTGTAGTTGTAGAGAGATTGTTTGAAGAGCTAAATTCAAAAGAATGACACAAGAAGAAGGAAATATAATTGCTCAACTATATGTAGAAGAAGCTTCACATGGTGCTAAGAAATCTAAACCTAATTTAGAAAGCATATATGCTGAGGAGTTGGTGTATTTCCTCCTAGGGTCATTCCATGTATAGACAATGAACTCTAACATTTTCAAGGACACATACAACTTCGATAGGGATGTCACTGCACCTGACACAAATGGGAACAATTTGTTTTGGTATTTCTTCAATAAAATATTCAAGAAGCCACTTACCTTTAACCCTTGGATCAAGAACCTAGAAAAACTAATTATGCCATAGGTAATAGTGGACATAGACTTGGTAAAATCCTTAATAAAATCTTATAATCCTACCACTCATGGGTTGTTAGAAATATGAGGTAGGCAAGGTTACTAAGAGGGGAGGGGTGAATCAAGAACCAATAAAACTTTATCTCACTTCACCAATTAATCCTTCATATAATATTCTGATCTAATTGAATGTATGAAAGAATGAAAGAAAATAAACATTCATAACAATTTCACACAAGATATGGTGATTCAAAAATCTTCCAATTAGAAAGTAAAATTAGGGTGGGGATGATACCCACAAGCTTTAGTACTGTAATATAAAGTTAATATGTTAAGGCTTAGAATTGACCTAGTGATCTACCCTGTTAGGAGCATTAAGGACTATGAGGTCCACCTTGTAAAAGGATTTACAAACATATAATGAAGTGTGCACTTGGTTAAGAGATTTAGCAAAGATTGTTAAGTCTACCCTATTAAAGGATTTGATTGATGCACCTGTTAGGATGAACCAATGGCTGGCCTTTGATCTTCAACTCTAATTTGTTGGTTGAGATTCCTTTTGTTACAATGATCACCTGACTATCATAGATAATACTTTGATTTCCCTTATACTAATTGTATCCTTCTTTAATTTTCACTTCTACTCATCATATATTCTTCACTTCTCTTTTGGATATGACACAATATATTACATATATACTAGTCCAAATCATAGTTTACTCGAGTCGGCTACAATACCAATTTCATCATAATCCACAAAGTCAGCCCGACTATTGTAACTTGGGTCTTGGAGACAAACTCAGTGAAGTCTTGATATACAAAAAACACTATCGAGGCTCATCAATCTTTGGCACTTGGTTGAACTTGAAGCTTAGTCCATACTAATCACTTTCAAGTATCTTGAACTTGTTTAACACTATGTGACTTGGTGAACTCTAAGAAACTTGATAGTAATTGGATCACTCATTTGATACTACATGAATTGGTCAACACTAGATCCACTTTGTTAACTTTGAGAGCTTGGTAGGTAATATTGGACTTAGTTAACACTACAAAGCTTGGTTAACACTATGATCTTCTTCACTTCCACGGACTAGCTTGGTAGCCTCTGCTATGCTCAATTTGAACTGAACTTTGTCTCTAAAGCTCAATAAATATTTTTTAGCTCAGTGGACATTGCTATGCTTATTTTGCACTAAACTTTGTCTCTAAAGCTTGGTAAACATTGTATAGATTGATAGACACTGCAAATTGACTACTTAGCTTGAGAACAACTGAATCACTTAGTTAACACTACAAACTAAATGATAAGCTTGATAGAAACTATAGAGCTTGGTAGCAATGTAAACAATTGACTAAGTGTTGAGTCACTAGTAGAAAAATTGACCTTAATGTCAACAATCTCCCCCTTTGGCATTACTGACAAAAAAACTTATCAAAACAAAAAATCTGATCAGTCAAAACTGTAGCTTGCAACTTTCTTTTCCATTATTCTATGTCTTTACTCAGTTTTGACTTAGATCTTCTATAGCTCAGTAACATACTCTATTTTTTTTATTTTTCAAATTTTCTTTTGTAAAGTATTTTCTACTTATATTCATACTATACTATACTGCTCCTCCATACATATATCTCCCTTATATACATACAAGTGGAGTATAGTATACTTCTCCTCTATTCTTATACACTTCTCCCCCTTTTTGACATAAATGTCAAAGGTGTATAATATCTATATGTTAATACCAAAATGTGACAAGAATTCATAATGTACCTTTATAATAAGTACCATTGTCTTTTCCCAATTTTCTTGTAGCACCTTGCTTGCATGCAATGCAATCTTATTTTTTGTTGATAATTCCATCATGTGGTCAGCTATGGAGAAGTTGTTATCATGGATGAGTGTCTTTACATGTGAAATATGTTTCTACAATTCATCCATGTTTGGAAGAATCATGCCTTGGATTTCTATAAGTGTGGCCCCGATCTCGACTTCTTCCTTCAATAGTTATGCCTACAGATTGGTTAGATATCTGATCTTTGAATAATCTACAGAGCTATAGCTTGGGTCAAGTGATAGCTAGTGTTCACTTGTCTTCATGTCTTCATATATCTTGGATAATCTCTCCTTGATATCCTTGGTGAAGATAAATTTCTCACTTCACTTGAGAAATAATGATACAACATTGCTAATAGATATTTCTAGTGTACCAAGAATAGTAGCTAACTCTACTTGGTCTATTGCAATCCTTTTTGAAACTTGTTCTAACACTTTGTTCTCAAACTTCCTTTCTACTCTCTAAAGCATCTTTTCCTATCCATTCAAGTCTTCATTGAATTTGTGGATAATATCTGCTAATTGATCCAAAATTGGTTGTGTGCCATCAACCTCAATACTCAGAGCATCAACAAATATGCTCTTTATTTCTTCAAATACTTGGTTTTATTTCATCTTTTCTTCTCTAAGCTTCTACTGCTTAGTTCTCTTCTTTATTAATTCACCCATGGTTTTCATTTGATCAGGAGTGAGAGTAGAAATATCTAATTTGGAATAACTATATCCTCATTGAGATCAATAGCTTTATTTTCTTCTCCCTTTTCTTTCAAAATGGTGGAAACAATCTGTTTCCCCTTGTCTAGGACTTTAGTACTCAATTGAGAATGGTTCTCAACTGTTATATTACTAGCTATAGATATGCTTGGAATAGAAGTAAATGTGGAAAATGATGGACTAGCAACAAAGGTTGAAATAGTACTAACAACATGAATACCTTGTTGTTGCTTAGTCAAGCTTGATGATGGAGGACCTTGTTACTTAGCAGATGAAGTGTTAGGCACTTCTTTCATTGATACATTTAGTTAATAGATTCAGGGCTTGGTTGGATGCTTGATGTAGTAGTGTTATCCACAACCAACTTGGTAGAAGCTATCTCTGGGCCAAATTGTACTAAGGTTGTGCTTAGAGAGTGAGGAAATGATGCCATGACTACTACTACAATTTTCTCTACATCAATCTCCTCAATACCTTGTATCTCTAGAAGACTTCCTCCAGTATCTTCCTATTCTTCCTCCTCATGATCTAGATTGACATCATCAAGTTCATCATCTTTTATTTCTATGTCCTCATCATCATCATCATCCTTGTCATCAACATGTACAATAAAGTCACTAGGTTAATGCAACTTGTAAATATTTTTCCATGTAGTTGTGCCTACCTTCACTACATATTCAATGTCTTTCATCAATATCATACATGTTTTGAATTTAATAGTGAACTTCTCTTCATTTTTCTTCAATTATTCCTTTATTTATTTGTTACTGAGACTTGGCATCAGATGCATCAAGGTCTATTCATAGATATCCTTGAGAGGATTTTGTGCATTTTCCCATCTTGGCTATATTACCTGCATAAGTTCATTAGGAATCTGATGTACAAGCTTATTTGGTGAGTACTTCCATTTTCCCAATTTTGACATAAGCATGTCCTTAATTTTCTTTTTCTCATCTACATTCTTGGTCTCATACTTAAGAGAATTTAAATTTTCCATGCCAACTCCTTCTTCCATTTTCTTCAGTATTTCTTGAAGTGTAGGTGGAAATCTCTTGAAGATTATTTCCTTAGCTTCATTTGTTAGAATATATAGTCCACTAATATAACTAAGAGAGGAATAGGGGTGAATTAGTTATCCAACTATTTTCACAATTATTAACCTTAAACAAAATTAACCGTGTGAGTAATATAAAATGAAACCACAACAAGATACTCATACACAATTAACACTAGATATGTTAACTAAGGAAACCCCTGATTAGAGGGAAAACCCCAGTGAGGACAGTACCCACAAGATGATGTACTAATATAAATATTTCTTGTTAGAGGATAGACCCTATTAGGAGTTTTTTACGACACATAGTACATATGAGTCCATGTTAGGAGACTTTGAATCCCTGTTAGGAGATTCCAACCCTGTTAGGAGTTGTTCCAACCTTGTTAGGTGTGGAAGATAGTTGGACCCACTACCCAAATAGATTCAAGGTTAAGATCAAAGAACCCACTATTCAAATGTTCTTTGTATCATTCCTTGCAAAATAATAGAACTAAAATGTGCTTCCTTCCTCTATCTCTTTCCTATTAACCAAACTTCTTCTCTTTTAGATATTGTAACTAGATCTCATACTATGCATCTAATGATCCCTTGGATCACTTACATGCATTCAATAAGCATTCTGCTCCTCCTCAGTCTACACACTAATAATTCACATCACACTTGGTCCTCTTCTGCAAGATACACTACAAATAAGGAAAACAATTTTCCTTTATACTGTATCTTCATAATAATTCCATGAGTCAGCCTTGAGGCTTTCCCAATTAGTTAAAATAAGATAATTAATTAATTCACAATTACAATAGCACTGTTAGCTCATAGTCTATACAAAAATTCACACATGTGAAACCATGTGTTGTGCATACATTAGTGTCACCACACAATTTTCTTCTATCACTATATAACTGCACATCTCTTCATTACATCTCAAATGAAAGATAGTTATAGATCATCAAAACTCTTTTTCCCATACTATGTTTCTATATTGCTTCCAGTAAATCAAGTGTAACTTTCATACACCATTGGCTCAAAATTTGTCCTCTTAACCACATTGTCAGGACAACCTCAATAATATGTCCTCCATTGTACATCATCTTAAACTTCCTCAACTTCTGCACATCATAAGATCTCTGACTACAATTCTTCCAGACTTTATAGAATTACTACAATGTTGACATCAATGACAAATATAATTGTGAATGCAACATATCAATATTCTTCAATTCTTAGGATACTCCCCCAATCTAGTATCATCAGCATTCATGCTAACATCATCTTCACCTAACTTCAATTTCTTTCTTGACTTGGTTGCCCTTCTTATGAATACAGTTGGGGATGACTTGACAGGTCTGGTTATGATAACCTTTCCTTTCTTCCTAAGAGGCTCTTATTCATTAGATTTTTCTTCTTATTCATCATCCTTTACATCATCTTCTTCAATGTCATCACCTTTTCCCTCGATAAGCATTAGAGGGGAACCTTCTTTCTTAGTGATTTTCAATTTCTTTTCTACTCTTTTTCTTCCTTTATTGATTGTTTCAGGTAACTTAATATCAAGCTCTATTCTTTCATTAGCTTCATCATAGGTTTCAAAGTATGTAGCTTTAAGATCCATAAGCTTATTTAGCAGAGCCTCTATGACATCCTTAGTTTCATCAATGTTAACATCATAGTCAAGAGGCTTAACCCATGTTATTCTAGGTCTAATTGCCTGAATGTACACTTTTTCATAGTCCACCATGAAAAAAATATCATCCTTGTAGTCTTCTACAAGCTTCTTAGGAATCCTAAATCTATTATTCATCTTCTCCTTGAATATTTCAAAGTATTTATCCATGATACTTTCAAAAAATTTACCCATCTCTACTATATATTCATTAAGTTGATACAAAATGGGAACATCTTTCCTCCAAACTACTATACCTTTGGAAGGGGATAATTTGTGAACAAAGAGAAATAGACATGTAAGAAGGGATCCAAACTTACATAGGTTATTCATTGATCCCTTTATGCTTTCCATATTCTTGTTGAGTTGGTTCAACAGTAACTTGGTAAGGTCAAAGGATAGGTTGCTCTTTATTACCTTGTAAGTGAGATTTACAGCTTCACATGATACGTTGTTTAGTCTGCTTGAACTATAAATCTTATGTGCAATGATGTGAATGCAAAATTTTAGTTCCATGTCAATTACACTACTAATCTACATTCCTCTTTCATCCCACTTAGCAAGATTTTTCTTTTCTAGATCGACCTGACCTAGGGTTTTGGTTGTCTTTGATTTATTGAGAATTGGGAGCCTAGTGATTATATGGATCATTTTCTTCATGATCTGAATAGGTTGCTCCAACCATAACTATCCATTATGTACATAGCTCATAATATATCTCATCCATTTGACCTAGACATCTCTTGGCATATATTATATGTGTATTAAGCCCTTAGTTTCTAAATGTTGATGTTTAGGGTTTAAAGCACCGTTAATACATAATTCTTTGAATGCTTCATTAATTTCTAGGGTTATGAGTTCCTAGATTAAGAAATGATAAAAATAATAGATTTCATGCATGAGTAATACCTTAGGTAGAATTTTTAATTGTGCACCAGCTAGGTCAAGTACTTTTCAAATTGCTAGACTCAATTTGAAGTTTGGTACCTTGTAATCGACTCCTTGAACCAACATTTGTAGACCCTTTCTTATTTTTTCTATTGGAAGATGCCATCTCTTGTTAGGTTTTTACTAAAAACTTTTAAAAAAATCAGCAACAACTACTCAAATTGCTCAGGGGCTCTGAATTCACTCTTCTTGACTAGCTCTAGAAAATTGTGGTGAAACAATGCATTTGATTTCTTCCTTTTAATGAATTTCCCTTTTTTAATCGTCATTAGTGCTTAGTACATATACTCACTTAGTGATAGACTACCCTCTACTCAATTTCGCTTTTAATTCTTGAAATATATTCATAGCTTGATAGAGTCATCAACAACTCAATAAGAACTACCAACTTGAGTCTATAATAATATGTAACCTAATCTTGCTCGGTAATGTCTTGCAACTAGACCTTGCTTGATAAGATCTCCTACTTTCCCTCATGCTCGGTGATCCTCTTACATCTTGAATGCTGATTTTGATCTTTCTTCTTTCTAGTTGGAATTGATGTTAGATTTCTTCTTCTAAATCATAGCTCCAATGATCTCCATAGGGAACTAAGTTGAAGTGTTTGGACCACCCAACACATTGACTTAGTGTCATTCACTTAATTATCCTTATTTTCATTCTATGGAGATTTTGGTACACATTTTTGCCTCATTTTCTTTTTTATATTGTCATCTTTGTCTTTCTTTTTATCTTCAATTCTACCTGTGTTCATACAGTTCTTGGTAAGATTATTAAGTTTTGTATAGATAAAACATCTCTTGGTAGTGTCTCTTTTTCTCATATGATGTTTCACACAACTTGCTCCAATGTGTCCAAATTCACCATATTAGTGACATCTACACCATGTATTGTAATCCCATCCAAATATTTCTTTCACAATTTTTTTTATTGGGTTCCACTACTTGGTTTTGCATTCTAAAGATTTGTGTCCTTGTTTCTTGAAATTGTGACATTTACCTTTAAACTTAGGTTTCTCTTTACATTCACTTGCTCAATGACCATGCTTTTTTTGACTATAACACTTTCCATTGAATTTTTCTTTGTCATTATTCCAACATTTGTTTGATGTATGATCTATTTTACCACAATTACTACAAATAGGTCTTTGGTTCTTTTGAGCTCCTTTCTGAGATGATTCACCTTCTTTTATGTATCATATTCTAGCTTTTACTTTCTGTCTGTACTCACTTTGTTCATTCAATTGATTCATGTTTTCCTAAGATTTCATCATTCTTTCATAGGTTTTCTTTCCAGTATTGAGATCATTCTATAGTTTTTCATTTTTTGATCTTAGATTCATAAGTTGTTCATTTGCATTGGTGAGCTGATCAATGAAGTTTTCTTGTTGAAGGGATAGATGTTGGATTTCATTGTTCTTTTCTTCTATCTCTTCTTTGGCTTTGACTTTTTCTTCCATGAGTTCACATAATCTAGCTGATTGAATTTCTTGTTCTCTTTTTAGTTTTTTGATTTCTTCTTGAAGATTGGAATTCTTTTCTAATAGATCTTTGATTGCTTCATCAGCTTCATTGTAAATTCTTTTAGGATATATATTTTCAATTCTTTCTTCAGTGTAGATATTGTCATTCAATTGTATTGAAAGATCTTTCCTTCTTTTCAATGATTGAGAGAGTTGCTCCTTTCCTTTCTTTAGTTTCCCAATGGCAAATTCAAGATCCAAATTTTCTTTGTCAATAGCCTTATCTATCCAATATACCTCCATTGCCTTTGATCTTTTCTCAAGCTATTAGACTTCTAATGTGAGGGTCTGAAAAAGATTTGATACTAATAATTGGAAATATGAGGTAAGCAAGGTTACTAAGAGGGGAAGGGTGAATCAGGAACCAATTAAACTTTATCTTACTTCACCAATCAATCCTTCATATAATATTCTAATCCAATAAAAATTCGTAAAAATTTGACACAAGATATGGTGACCTAGAAACCTTCCAATTAGAAAGTAAAACTAGGGTGGGGATGATACCCACAAGCTTTAGTACTATAGTATAAAGTTAACCTATTAAGGCTTACAATTGACCACTTCTGGTGATTTGCAATATTAGGAGTAACAAGGACTATGAGGTCCAACTTATAAAAGGATATACAAAAACACAATGAAGTATGTACCTACTTAATAGATTTAGCAAAGACTATTAATTCTACCATGTTAAAGGATTTTATTGGTGCACCTATTAGGATTTCTTAGAAAAAAATGGTTTTCTTTCTATCTGTTGTTTCAACCAAAGTACTACAGTCCAACTCTTAGCCATGGTATTTATCCTCATTTAGAATAAAATTCAAGATGCCTTTGTCATCTTCAAATACTTGCCAAATTTCTATATTGTCAAGAATAGATGGCCTATTCTACATCTCAATTATAGATACACCAACAAATGATATGTCATCTGGCTTGATTGCTACATTAGCCAATAGGTCAGTCATCTTGTTATTACTTCTATCCATCCAAGAAATTCCAAAAGCATCAAATGCTTCTATTTGGTCCCAAACAATATTCCTATACCATTTTAGCCTTATATTCTTGGAAGCTTATGTCTTCTTAACCTAAGACACAACTAGCTCTCAATCACTAATAACATGCAATTTCTTAATTCTATGACTCGACACCAGTTTTAATCCCAATAAAAGTGCCTCATATTCTACAATGCTATTAGTGCATGTAAAATTTAAGGCAAATGAATACCTAAAAGTTTTTTTATCTGGAGATATAAAAAACCACTCTAGCTCTTGATCCTTCTGTAGAATTTTCTCTATCAAAGTACATAGTCTATAAGTTTTGAGAATACATACAACTTGTTACCTCTTGTGCAATTAGTGGGGGTGATTTTTCAATTTCTTGAATGAAAATTTTGGCTCTGAAAGCATTAACCTCAATATCTAGGAAACATGTGGCATTTGTATCAATGTTATCCTCAAGCATATGAGTGACTCTTAGTTCTTTGTCAACTTTAATGGCCTTGTTTCCTATGTGGAATGTAGCATATGATAGATCACATTGTAAGATACATCCCATTGAAGGACTTCATTTCCTAGAGAGTAGCATCCCATACTATGGAGGAATATCAACTACTCAGACTATCATGGTTAGGTTAACATCAAGGTAGGTAGCTAATTTAAAAAGTAAGGCATTGCTTGTACCTATAACAGACACTTCTCTTGAATCTTTGGCCCTACATATACCTTGTTTGGTATCCACTTTCAAACCTAAGGCTTCCATTATTCTAAAAGGCATGACAATATTAGAATCCTCTGAATCAATCATACAATTTTCAAGGTTTTTCCATTTATGATCAAACTCAAAAAGAAAGGGTTAATGTTTTCTATGTAGGTTGTAGATGAAGTATCAAATACATCTAGGGTATTTGGGACATGACTCCATTGGATTCCTTATATTTTATTACAAGTGGTACTTGTTGCATTATTGATGGTTGTTTCTCAACAATACTACTAGTTCCTATCCCATTCAACCAAGAGAAATCCTTATTCTTATGTCCATCTATTCTAAACATCTCAGACAAGGGAACTTTGATAGTAATTTGAGACAACATAGAAATCATATCAACATGATCATAGTTAGTGGGTTTGAAAGAATTACCTCTAGCTTCTAGTGCCTAAACAATAGGTCCCTCTTCTTGCTTGGTAACATCAAAAGTTTCTTTCTTTTCTTGTATATTCACCTTAACTATTTCAATTCCTTGAAACTACACTTTATTTTTGGGTTCCCACTTTTTTATCTTACTATCATTGATCTTAATTATTACTGGACTATCCTTTTTATTTTCATCTTCCATTTTATGACTAATATCTTTAATGAAAATACCAAATGTCTTACCAACGACATTGTTAACAGTTCTATTTCTTAGATTGTAATTGTTATGCACTTGATCTATCATTTCTGCAGTGATTCTATCAATCTCTTCATTTGATAGTTTTCTCAAACTCATGTGATCCATGCTTGACATCATATTGCACATCTTGTCTTCATCTTGATCTTCACCATTTGAAAACACTTGCTGATGGTGCAACTAATATACATTTCTCTGATGTATAACATCATTCTTAGAATCTTCTAATTTAGAGTCTTCGCCATTATCACATAGATTTATCATGTTACATGTTGTATCCTCATGATTATTTTCTTCCTCTCCTTCTTCATTTTTTGCTTCATGGTTTGCAGAAAAGGACTAGGTAAAAACACAATAATGAGGAGAATGAGGGGATTAATAGAAAATACACCAAGGCACATCATTCATCATGTTCACAGAATTTCTTTGTAATCAATCTGGTGTACCTTTTTCTTTAGTTCCTTAAACAAGATTAGGGATGGTTATGCCAACTTTCCACTGTGCAGTATAAGGAAAATTTTGAATCCTTAATTTTTTAATGTAACTATTATTGATTTGGGGCTTCTTACTAGCATTTGATTTATTAGCATGGTATGCTGGTGGATTCATATATCTAAGTAGATTTAAAACTTGACCCATTATATCCTCTTTAGGTTTCTTACCTACAATAGGTTTCTCAGGTTCTTTCTTATTTCCCTTTGGATTAAATAGTTTTGGGCCATTCCTTTTCCCTAGCTTACTAGATTCTTTTCTATTATTCTCAATATTCATAGCCATTTTGTAGGGATACATTCTAGGATCCTTGTCCCTTAGAGTATATTTCATCTTACTATCAAAAGCATTAAAATAAGTTGTGATACATACGTCTCCCCTAACCTCATCACTTGAAATAACTTATACATCCCTTTCTAAAATCTCATATTGAAGTCAAAAGTGGATTCATTTGGGTTCTTCTACATGTTGTTAAACTCATTCAACATAAAGTTGGCATTAGTGTTGTATCCATATTGCTCCTTGAAAAGCTTCTCTAATCCACTCCATGAGATAATACTATCATCAAGAAACCTTCTAAACTAGTCCCTAGCATCTTTAGTAAGAGAGTGAACAAACAATTGCATTACTACATCTTCATGCTCTACCTCATAGTCATTAAGTATGTCTATAAATTTTCTTAGGTTCTCTTCACCTGTCTCAGCATTACTACTTGAAAATTTTATGACCTTACCTCTCAGATCATTTGAAATAGGATGGGGAAAGCCAGGAATTCCTACAAATGACATTTCCTTATATTTCTCCATATAAATGGGTCTTCTTTGAAATCCTACAACATTTGAAGTACTTGCTTTAGCAGCTTGGGTTTGTATAGGAATTAGAGGCTATTGAACTTGTTGAGTAACAACTATTTGACTACTTGTAGTAGAATATATAGTAGTGGTTGGCTAAGATATGTTTTGGCTAGCCACTGCTTGTCCACAAGTAGGAATAGAGGGTATCGCTTGTGAGGGTTGATTTTTCCAAGATGCTAAGGCAAAATTAGATTTGATAAATTATATTTTCCTTCTAGTCTTAGCTTCTTGGGCCTCATTCTCAACCTTTTCAAGCTCTTTGGCTAAGTCTTCTCTCTCCTTTTTTGCCTTTTCTAAATCTAAGTTAAGCTTAGATATGGTAGGATTATTTGGAAGATTTTGGTGTTCATTGATTTGGATCCCTACTACCTTTTGCTTCAATTTATTAGGGTTCTTCATAGTTAAATCTATAACCTCAGGTTCAACAGGCTTGTAGGGTTGGATTTGTGAGATAAAAGGCCCTTCCTTCTCTTTAAGAAGGTTCTCTTGCTCTTGAATTTTTGATCTCATCTCATCCATATCCCCAAAAACATCTGGGTGCAATTTAGAAGATCTCTCTTCTAGCTTTTTGTTTTGCTCCTATAGAGAATTCATCCTTCTAAGTAAGGCTTCCCTTTCTAAAAGGGAATTCATGGTAACAACTTATTGTTCCTTCTCCAAATTAATATGTTTGGCATCTTCTTCTACAACCCTTTTCTTAAGAACTTTTATTTCTAAAAATAATTATGTTGGACCTACAGAAGTGGCTTTTGAATCCACTGGGTCGTTGAAATCTATGAGATTTCTTTCCACATATGGAGCTTATCTAGTATTAAATTGAGTATCTATATTACCCTTATATCCCCACCTATGGTTCATTTCCTTCACCACATCTAGTCCAAAAGGAATATCCCCTACAGAAAACACATTCCTATAATGATAAACTCTCTCTTCTTGCAATGGGGTTGTGAATGTTTATCCCAAAAGTTTAGTAGTTTCTGATTTAGAATTTAAGGAAGAAGATTCTCTTTCTACTACAGGTTGTATTATGAATGGGCTAACACACTACCTCTAGGCTTCCATGTAGGATTAGAATCTACCTTCTTTTTGGCTTTGTTCTTCCTACCCCCGTGAGGTAATTTTGTGTACAATGGCATTTTTGGGTTGGCCTTTGTAAAATCTTGTGTAGTTTTCCTCTTATCTTCCATTTGTTAGAATTATTTAAAATATATAACACTAGCTACAAAACCTTTTGACTGAGTCACCACCTATGAAGGGAAAATATTTTAAAAGGATTTGGAAACTAGAAAATATCATAAGAAAAGACTTCTAAAAATAGATTTGACATAGAGGGTTAACCAGAAAGATTTTAACACTACACACTTTGGGGAATACAACTCTAATTTGTAGTAAGGCACTATGCAAGGACACTTTAGATCACAGTGCTCCTTTGGTATTGGGAATTTTGTAGATTCTCAAGGTTTGTCACTAAAAAAGACCAATAAAAACATGTGAAAATATAAAAGAAAGAAAATTGTGGACGTACAACTTTATACTAGAGATTGTAGTATTCTTTAAACAACATATTGTATTGAATAACTCCCTAGTAGATTCACCATTTTATTGGTGTTTTAAAACTACCAGGTTGGAGAAACCCAATACTAGGATGTAGAAGATAAAAATAAAGTCTAATGATTAGCTAGATCCCATTTTCAACCAAATTTATCTCATATCTAGACCAACTTCAACAGAATCACAAAGACTCTCTATACTTTAGGCTTTGCTAGACCATTGAGGTTGCACCTTAGGGATTGAAATGGCTAGTTATTTGATATTCTTCTTCAGAACTCATTCACTCTCACTCTTCTTTTTAGATATATCCCATTTAGAAGATAATGGTCAATATTCTTCTTGGACTTGCAATTAACTCCATTGCAGTAGCTAGCTATAACTTAGAAGGAAAGCTATTACAAATAAGTAATGACCAGTAATTTAATTCTTCAATATAGAAAATAAACATTGATTTTGATTTATTTTTGTATTGTGCAACTAAATGACCATATCAATTTGCATCTAAATTAATTGATCAGTGCCTTATCCATTGTTATCTAGAGTCAAACCAACAACCCTAGACCTATTTAATTAACTTGCAATTAAATTTATCAGCAGTTAACCCTAAATTTCATTCTTATGATATCCCTCCCATATACACAAAAACTATATCAATTCATGAAAGTATTTACTTAATTCTTTGAATTAAAAGAAATCAATGAAAAGATATACAACCCATCCAAGCTGCATTAAAGTCAAAGAACTTTGTTCATTTCAATCCCAAAATTACAGATATATGAATAAATGTGACAAAACTTAGAGATAGATATCCATAAATTTCCTTTGTATTAATATTCTTTGAGAACAATACAATATTGGTATGAAGCTTAGAATATAACTCAAGACATGGCAAAACATATCATTCAAGATTTCACTATATTCCTAGGCTTGTAAAATTGCATACATCATATAATTGATACAGAAAACTAGACCGACTACAAATAGCATAAAACACCAAAAATTACACAAGACTTGGACCCTCACTCAAATGGGAGGAAAGATGTCAAAGAACAATTGGAAAGAAAATACAAAGATATTTATATATTGTTACATTACAAAAATTCTTTGTACTTGATCAAAATTTGGAATGCAGTTGCAAAAGTGGCAGGTCACATTTTCTATAGGCCTCTTCATCATTTTTTTTTTTGCTTTATAACTGCATGTCAGTTTATTTTCCTTTTTTGTCTATTTTTTCTTTTCTACCTAATCATTGCCTTCTGATGGTAAAGCCTTTGTTTTTGCTATAACTTCCCAAATAGAAATGTCTATGTCCACATTAGGCCAAGTGGTATCCCTAACTACATTTAATTCTTCAAGGCATTTGTTCCATTTGCTATCTATTATATCCCTAACCTCTTTTTCTCTAAAACTGAAACTGATGCTCCAATGTAAAAACAAAATTTCTATTGACAATGTCCCTATTTTTTAGAAATATTATCATATCTTCTACTTGGTTATACCTACACATGTTCTAACTGCAAAAATGCATTCCTCATTCTTTTCCCTTTCCAACGATATATAATACTTATATATCTAGGCAAAAAATCAGGCATCTGGCGTCCATTTGAATATTTGAGTAAAATTGATGAACAAGGCTTCATTTTACAAAAAGTTTACCTCTTTTATAAAGTTTGAACTTTACAAAATTAAGCTAGATTTACTTAAAATGAAAGTACATTCAAAATTAAGGAAAATAATAATAAGATATTATTTCGTAATTCTAAAAAATTTCCTCTCATTTGAAGTCAGTTCAAACTTGGGTTTGACTGGCCTGCCACATGGCATCTTTTGATTTTCTCACCTTATCCCTATCACTTGCTCCATCAATATCTAGCTAGACCCTAACACCATGTGGCACCACCTCATTTTATCTCATTTCTGACATCTAGTCTTGAAAATCCATGAGATTTCACCATGTGCCATTGGCAGATGTCACTATCTCTACCTCTGAATACCATGTGTCTTCTTTCTATGACATTTGAGAAAGCAAGACTGTTTTAGCTAAAATCAGCCCAAAATTCATTTGGATGTTGACAAGTGTCATTGTTTCATAGATTTTCTGTAAAACTTGTTGTCCTTGAACATTTAGGCCCAAAATAGGATTTATATCATCTAATAGTTATTAAAATGAGTTACTATGTTTTCTTATTTATGGGCCCATTCTTGCACCTTGCAAATGTGGACCAATCATCATTTAGGTACCACTAATTCATCAAGTCCCACTACAAAAATTTCATCTCAAAGGATGCCACATGTCTATTTCTCATTGAATCTTAAACAACCTATGTTAGTTGAATAAAGCAATGTAGGTCATAGATCTTTCCATCTTTACTTTCTATGTTGGTCCACCTTCGGATGACTTTTCAAGTAAGTTTTGATCCTTTTAGTCTTTGGCCCAAAATTAATTTGGAGTTTCTGATCTTCTAAAGATTGAATGGTAGTCAGCTTGATTTCTAGTCTCAGGACATGTCATCAAAATGTGTCAGCATCCGCATGGTCCAGTCATATCTCAAGTCCTTATTGACAACGATCAAGTCCCACTAAAAATAAGACTCCATCAGACGCAATGTGTCAGATCCTTTTTCTCATAATACAGTTGCAACTTCAATTTTGTCTTTACTTTTAACAATGTAACCATATGGTCATCTTCTTGCCTCTTTCCAACTTAAACTTGACATTAAACCATAACAACCATGCTAACCATGTTGATGATTGTTTTGCATTCATAGCAAATTAAAACTCGCAATCTAGAGCCTTGTACTGATAGCCATTTTTGGAAACTCTTAGCATGGTTCCCCTACCATTTCCACATTGTTTTACCTCACATTTTCACTTTGGCTAATCTTTATGGATCTCTATAAAGTAAGAAAGTGACAACCACCAATTTGTATCTGATCAAAGGTTTCTATAAAATTGAAATGCCTTTGTCAAAGTCAGCACCTTCGACCAACCAAAACTTTCCATTCAGACAACTCATTTTGCCATATTTTATTTTGTGGCTCATAGTTGAATTTGGTCCCACCATGTCCACATGTCTAATGCTTTCATTTCATTTTGGCTATCCTTTGTGCATCTTCATAAAGAGAGAATTTGATGAGCATCGATCTACATCTAATCAATGGCTCAAAAGATACACCATTTTATATTTCTTAGAAATTAAAGAGGAGCCCATAGGGATCGGTGTCAACTTGTTGCTTCTTTGCTTTTACTAAATTTTGTGTATCTTTGAAAAGAGAGAAAGTGACAATTGTTGATTTGCTAAGATCTAACAATCATGAAAATGACTCCTCTCGGGTTAAGAACTTAACAATAAGACAAAAGACAGTCTAACCACAAGAAAACCTAGGTCAAAGAAAAGTTAAGCACTAGGGTAAAAGAATTTTTGTGAAAATATTTAAAATACTATGTGACAATTATATACTAAAATGATTTTCAAATGTTTTAGGGCTTTATTTTAAAATCCTTCCCCTACATATTTGAAAACATGAACAATGTCAACTAAATTTTAGAGACCTAGGGGAAAAATGACATTAAGGCAATGTAGTCAAGAATTTTTTCTAGGGCATAACCAATTTAAAAGACACACAGTCCCTAATAAAGAAAAGGCTAACTAGATTTTTCACTATAATTTTTGCAAAAGGTTTTAACATGTAAAATACTAGACTAACACCTCAACAACTCATTTTGTTTCCACAGCATTATAAGCTTTTACTTATCCTTATCCAAGTATGAAAATACTTTTTTGAGGCCCGTGGTAATCAAAACCTTTATCATATCCACTGTGGGCTTTCCTAGTATGAACTCCTTCATCTGATAGTCCCTCAGAGTCAATTCTTTAGTGTTGGCATGGGGAGGTTGAATGGTGATGTATGCCAAAAGGTCTTGATCTTGATTCTTCATTCTAAAGGTAAATGTTCTAGCATCACCCTTAGTTGACTTAGGTTTCTAGATCTCCTTATTAACTCTGTCATTCCCTCCTCTTCCACTAGTTTCGTCCACCTCTTTTTTTTAACATAACCTCCTTAAATAATGATGATGTTGTCCCCATTAGTGATATGTATTGTGCTGAAGAAGTTGATTCTAATGCAAGATCCTTTCCCTTATCACTTCTCTCTAGAGTCTTCTCATGTTGAGGAAGATCTTCAGAGACAACTTTTGTGTCATGTTGGGATAAGGACCTAGCCTCTACATCTAGATGTCTTTATTCTTCATTCTATCCTTCCTTGGACATTTCATTAGCATGCAACTACACATATTCGCCTTCCTCTACATTTTGACTTTCTAGTTCTACTTGTAATTATAGCTTGTTTAGCATAATGTGTGTAGTTGGGCACATTGTGTACCTACACATGTGCATAGTTATGCACCTATGCACATAAGTAGTGATAATTCCTTGTATTAGTAGGTTTTGATCTTTTTAGGTGCAGACATGTGCACCTATTGAGCTATTCTTTTGCACGATGCTTAATAGCATAAATCCTTCCAAACTCTATCTCAAAAAGTTGATCATTAACCAACTCCAAGGATTCAGATGGCTACTTTTCAACGTGTTGGGTAACTCAATTGAAGATAAATGTGTATGTTCACAAGGAGGTCTTTTTTGGTACCCACTAATCTACAAAACTTTTCTGAAATGTAACCACAAAGAAAGATATGCTTTTGAATTTTCTATTTTTTGATGAATACACTTTATCAATACAACTATATGAATTCATATTTTAACCAAGTGTTCAAAAATAAAATAACAAAGATAGAGTAACAAGAGGATAACTTAAATTACTAATAGAGAAATTCCTAACAGACATAAGCCAAAATAACAACACGTATGTGAATTAAATTATCAAAAGGATCTGGCAGGTAACCAATGAAATTAGGAGCACCGCTTCCTCAACTCCACTGATCCAATCATTGATGGGAACTTCAATAAAAGCCAAAAGATGGTTCATGTTTCATTGAATTAGGAGGGCATAGAAAGTGTGCTCAGACGAGACAAAACACTATGTAATAACAAAGATAATCCTTTCTCTAATTCATCACAACAATAGAACTTGTTAACACAAGGAAAACACAAAAATTAAAAGATCGCACAATTATAAAAACACAATAAAACCATTAGTTCAGTATTATTCATGAACATGCATTCACAAAAATAACACTCTCCAACAAGATTTACTATACTCATAATGAGAGCACCAATAACAATTATTATTGCATAATGGTCTGGAGTACATATTACATCCATGTATTTAAAATAAATTCTCTCCTCCCTCTGTGTTAGGATTGAGAGGTCTTTTAATGCAACTTATGCTAAAAAAAACTAATAAAATAAACTTACGTACATGGTGCTAAATGGTGCTAAGTAGGTCTCCACCCTTGTTATATCAATTAATGGGTGCATGAGCCTTTACATGACATAAAAGAATAAAAGAATGAGAAGATAAGAAAATAAAAGTCATGAGATGAATTGGGAGTCTTTAGGAGCTCAAAAATCGAAGCTCAACCTTCTTTAGGTGTCTCTATGAGTTTAATTGTCATCAAAATGTGTTTTTGATGCATGAAATGCTCTAAAATAGCAACTGGCAGTTAACTGTCAATGCACTACTTCCTCAAAATTAATGGTCCACCTCTGAAAAGGGTACCTTGGTGAAGTGCACCTTGAAAAAGTACACCTTGGAAAAGCGAACCTTCAAAAAGTGCAAGGTGCTAAATTCACTCAAAAATCAAAGTTCTTAGTTTTGAAAATATTTTATGGGTTTTTCTCAGATAGGGTCTAGGAGCATTATAGTGAACTTATGTTAATATTTTTTATGATTTACCCTCATTTGTGCAACTTGCGCACCTATATAGTTTATCTTCAAAACTTATAAAATTGCACACTTGTGCACCTTAGCATCTTTGGAACCTTGGGCATCTTCAAGACTTTAGAATTCTTCACCTTAATACATGCCCTCCTTCTAGCACCACTTTTTTTATCTATCCTACCTTGGATACTTCATTGGCATGTAACTCTTCATATTACCCTTCCTCTACATTTTGACTCTCTATTTCTACTTCAATCGTCAGAGGTGGTGGAGTCATTGATCCTTGATCCACTACCACTATCATGTCTTTTGTTAGTGGAGGAAGAATTTGTAAAGGTCCTTGAGGTAGAGGAGGTTATTGATTCTAAAGCTCTTTGAATGGATCATCCTTGAGAGTGTCTCTTATTTTCTTTCCTACCATCTCGGTGCCTATAGGCATAAAATTAAAATCTGAGAGGTCAAAAATGTCTACTCCCTTGCCCTCCATTTCTATTGCTCATCCTCGGAGATCTCAACCTAGATGGGCTCCCTAGGGATAGAAGGTAGTTTTTGAGTTAAGATTCTTCTCCTTTCTTTTTCATTCACAATAGCTAAGTGTGTCCTTTCAATCAAATGTACAATCTCAATCTATTCCCCTTCATCTTTTTCTTTTACCTCCGAGATGGTTTTTGGAATTTGTGGTGAGGGAGTACTCTTCTTATTTAATCTCATCCTCTTTACACCTAGCATCATTTTCTCTATTTAGTCTCTCTTGGATAGCAATGGGGAGGCTTATTTTGTTGAGGCTTGAGGTGATGGAACTTCTTCCAGCTCTGGTTGGATCGGTTCTTTCTCTTGTGGAGCTTTTTCTAGCTCTTATTGAGATCCTTCTTCCTAAGAAAATGGTTCTTCTTGAGCCTTTGCCACTTTCTCTCTTTCTCTAGGGTCTCCTTTTCTTTACTTACCCTTGTCCTTTTTTTCCTCAAAGTACTCAAGCTCTCCCTAATGTTGATGTACCATTTTTGGCCTCAATGGTGATTTGGTAGGGTAGGTTGGTATTGTAACCTTCATTCCTTTTCCTTTCTTTGGTTGGGTTATGGCTTGAAGAGGTAAGGCTTTAGGAATTGAATTTACTTATAAAGGCTTCCTAATCCATTATCTTGTTAGCTTGATTACATATCAGCCCCAATGATTGATATCATCATTTTCTCCATGCTCAATTTCTCTATACATAATGGACTTTTCAAAAATCTTATCTCTATTGTATAAGGGATCCATTATCTCAAGAACATTCTTCTCCCATGATTTGAGATGGATATCCATATTTAGCACTTTCTTTGTGAGTTGTAGACTCATCCTACAATAGTACCTAATACAAACATCATAGTCATATACTGTATTCATCTAGTGTTTTTATAGGGTTTCTTCAAGTACAAATTTCTTCCCTACTAGGTGTTGCACCATTCTAATATTGTCAAAATATGGGAGAGGTTCCTAATAATTTTTGAGAGGATATTAGTCCCATTCTGAGTCAAATTTGGCAATATCTTTCTTATGTTTCACCTCGAAGACCCCGATGGTTATTGGTCAAACTCATGCCTTCTTATGTTGTTTCCTCACTCTGTCATATGCATAGGCAAGTTGTCAAGCTATCTACAATAGTATAAGCCTATCTAACAGGTATCTTAGGAGCTTCTTTAGACACAAGAGAGTACCAACTACTTGGAGATAAGTGAAGGTTCTAAACTGGATGTAGCAAGCACCAACTTGTGTTATCCATGTTGCAGTTTCTATTGACATCATTTTTGTATAATCTCCTTCAATGAACTTGATGATCAAAAATTTGAAACCATCATTGATCACCCTATATTCCACACATTATAATGGGAGCTTCTTTTTTACTAAGTGTTGGTACATAACATAGGTTCAAGCATTTGCATCCTTCATGCTTCCATTCCTATACAATCTTGGATAATCCATAGTCCTTTCTACCAAGAGATACACTATATATGAAGTCATATAAAAATGGGGGTCATTCTTCACTAAGATTAATTATTTGTCTATATTTTCATTGAGAAATGTGACCCAATCAATAGGCATCTTGGTTGTTCTGATGGTTTCAATGAAATGTACCATTCATGTCTCCAAGTGACACATTGTAGGAAGGCCCATGAATCTACTCAAGAGAACTATGGAATAGCTAATATCACCAATCATATATCCATATGCCGTATCCACCTTTATTTCTCTTTGGCCCAAATATGTCCTATCAATCAAGTACTTTGATTTTACCATCTTCTTGGCCTCTATTTTATTTTTTTGTATACCATCTATCTATACCTTCATAAATGATCTAAAGGTATTGATCTTCCCTTGGGAGGTAGAAGACCTTCTCAATGTTCTCTAGCCTAAGATCTAGGTCTATCTCCCTTGTTACACTCTTGACGACCTTTTCCTTAGGTACATAGTGTTGGGTTGATATCATGATCATCTTAGATGATTGAACTAATATTGGATATGAAGTGATATTCACTAACCCACTTTGGATTATAGCTTGTACCATAGATGATCTCTCTTTCAGTTTGTTTCATAGGCTAATGAAGACATTCCAATCAATGTGCCCCAATTTAGTATCTCAAATCTCTATGTGTTTATCTTGGAATTGGGATTTCTTTAGTGCTCCTTGGTTTGAAATCTACAAGCTTCAGTGCTATCTTTTCCAACATAGAGGATGATGATGATGGCATTATATATGCATAAAAAGGAAGAAATGTTAGTATTTTGATTCAAAAGACCATAATAACCCTCAGACGGTACCTAGACTAACAAGAAACTAAGAAAAAATAGACAAAAACTAGTTAGAAACCCTAAAGAGCCCGATATGCACACTAACACACCTAGCACAAATGTGTAGGTGCACATTGTGCACAAGTGCTTATTTATAATGTAGCATGGTTCATTACAATTTGCACACTTGTGCACATTGTGTACCTACACATGTGCACAAGGTACACATGCTCAATGTGTTAAACTCTTGTTTTAATAAGTTTTGAACTTTTTAAGCGCAAACATGCACACCTACTAAGGGTGCACACATGCACATGTGTGCATGTGCACACCTTAATTAGTGCCAAGTGGTTTGACTTAGTAAATTTTGAAGTCTATGGTTATGTGGAGTTGTGGACCTCTACTAGGCATGATGGTGAGAGATTAGGAGGAGAAGAAGAAACAAGTGACATGAAGTGGGGGAGGCAAGGGATATATATAGCCAAGGGGTACACTGCACATAGTTGGAGGTGCACACCTCCAAGGGTGCACACATGCACTAGTGCGCATGAGTGCATCCCCATAGAGAGGTATGTGAACATATGCATACTTAGCATATGTGCACACTTCAACACTTAAAAACCCCCCAAAAACTAGATTTTTGACCCTGTCTAACTTGATCAGCATTGCCCGACCAAAGATTAGGGTTTGACCTAAACCTAGAGGAGGCTCCTTGAAGACCAATGCACTTGAATGGGTGATCTAAAAGGATTTTAAAACTAGGGGTTCCCCATTTTGTGACTCAAAATAGGGCATGTGTTGTGAGACCACAACAAATAGCCCTAACAAAAAGGGAAGAAATGACAAAGCCATTTCTTCATCAGCAAGCATTCTTCTAACATGTGTCAAGTGACAATTGGATTTCCAAATTTTACAAGCATCTTTCAAGTCCTTTGGGAGAAAAAACTTTAGAATCCCATATCTTCAGGCTCAATGTGTTCTTAGTGTTCCAATTCCTTTTGACTTCTCAAGGTGTCATCTATCATGAGTATCAAGCAACCTGGAAAAAATCTTTCACATAATCAGCATAGGAAATGGAAATCCTTGCAAAATTATTTATCCATCACTATATGACCAGATGAGAGGATCCATTCTAAGGTCTCTTAAAAAGTTATCAAATTTTTTTCTTTGGTAATCATTTTGAACCTACCTTGTGGATCTTCTATGTTTCCACTTGATTCTTCCTTGAAGTCTTTTGTTCATTGTATAGAATGGATAGAAATTTAGAAGTGCATATCCCTATATTTGATTACCTTTTTCAATTGTCTAGAATCTTTACGTGTAACACCTTTGTGATTTTGTTTCTTTCTTTACTACCCTAACCACATTTAGATTATGCGTTCAAGGCATTGGTTTTCTTATCCAAATTGATACTTAATTTGATAACTCTTGTGTTCCTCTTTTAATTAACATTTTGGGAAGCTTTTAATCCAAGCAATGATCTTTATGTCTTTGAAGAGACCCTTTATCTGTATCGGTAAGTTTTGAATTATCCCTTGCTACTATCAACCTAGATTTGAAGACAACCTAGATGATCAATACTTTGAATTTTCAATGTGTCAAGAGAGATCAATCTTAGATTCTAACTTTAAAGAAAAAAATCCTTATGATGGTCATTATTTTTCTCTTGCTCTTCATCCTGATGATGGATCATTGTGTGTGATCTGAAATGTTGATACAAAAAACTTGAGACACAATCAAATTCTAGAAGATCTAATCAGATTTTAATAATGGATTGTGGAAATCAAATGACACTCAAATAAATCCTTTATGATAATAAGTAACACATATTTTTTAGTTGGTACAAGAAAACAAATTATCAAAATTCTTTGATAGAGAAATACCTATTCCCTAAAGTCAAAGCTCTATAGGGTGATCTTGGCCATACATCAAGAAGAATCTTGATTACACCTAACCCCCAGACTGACAAGAAAATAAACACATGAATGAAAGAAAACACACATGCTAAAAGTAAACACTTCTTTTTTTGCAATGTTTTCTATGTTAGGATTTGAAGTAATGTTTTAGGAACCAACCATTAATTGGAAATGGGACCAATTCCTCTTGTAAAGTACTTAGCCTAAAAGTATTTTCCCCCAAAATATTTGCAATTTGATAAAATCCAATCCACAAGCATTGAAACTTGGCATGACTTCCTAGTTTTCTTTTGTCTTATCCCATAGAAGAACAAGGTCTGAGATTCTAAAAGATTTGATCATGGCTTAGTTGTCAAACCAACGATGTATGACATCATGATTTTTTGACATATGTTCTATAGTTTTTTCCTCTTCTCATATAATTCCAAAATATTCATCAATCTGATTTGGACCCTGTCAGCATCCTCAACATACCCTCTCATGAATTTCAATATTGTAATCTTGAGATTGAGGGGGAATACTAGTTCTTGGGCATAAACTAGTAGATATGGGAATGTTCCCACAACATTCTTTATCCTAAACCTATCAGTCCATAATGTATATTTTAATTATGTATGCCAATATTTTGGATTCTCAATGAGTAAGTGTTTTATCACTATAATCAAGATCTTTTTAGTGGACTCGGCCACACCATTCCCTTGGGGATAAAATTGGATGAGAATTTTATTATAACTTGATTTTCTAATGCCCATTGTGTAAGGAAAATTGATGCAAAAGATGACCCACTATCACAGACCAGGAAAAATGGTATTCCAAACCTAGTCACAATGTGTTCTTCTAAGAAGTCAATGTTAGAATATTTAGTCCACCAATATGACTAAGAGGTGGGGGGTGAATCAATTATACAACTAGTATCACAATTATGAACCTTAATCAAACTTAACCATGTGAGAAATATAATTAGAAACCACAACAAGATACTCATGCACAATAACACTAGATATGTTAACTAGGGAAACCCTTGATCAAAGGGAAAACTCTAGTGGGGATGATACCCACAAGATGATGTACTAATATAAATATTTCTTGTTAGAGGATGGACAATTTTAGAAGTCTATAACAACATTCAGTACATATCAATTGCTGTTAGGAGACTTTGAATCCCTATTAGGAGATTTGAACCCTATTAGGAGTTCTAGAAGGTAGATGGAACCACTATCCAAACAAATTCAAGGGAAAGACCAATGAACCCACTGTCCAAATGATCTTTGTATTATTCTGTGTAGAATAATAGAATTGAATTGTACTTCTTTCCTCTTTCTCTATCTTGTCAACTAGACCTAAGCTCCTTCTAATATTGTAACCAGATTAAAAATCTTGCATCCAATAATCCCTTGGATTTCTTACTCACATTCAACAAACACTCTGCTCCTTTTCACACTTCCTTGATTACTTTTCATTCAATAATTGATCACACACACTTACAAACAAGGAAAATATCTTTCCTTTATACCATATCTTCAAAATAATTCCTTAAGTTGGCCTCGAGGCTTCCCCAATTATTATAATAAGATAATTAATTAATTCTCAATTATAATAACACTATCATTTCACAGTCTATAAAAAAATTCACACATGCTACTTTAGGGCTTGCACACTTACTGATGTCACCATTAGACTATCATTTGTTACTAGCTGATCGCACATCACCAAATTATATCTTTGCTCAAAGATATAATAGGATCATCAAAAACTGCTTTCCATGAACTCTATCTCTGCACTACTCACTGTAAAACACTTATAGCTTCTGTACATCCTTAACTTAGAATTTACACATTTAACCTCATCATTAAGATACAAGGTACAACATGTCCTTAAACCTGCATCACTTGTACATCAAAAAATTTTCCATACAAGTATGATCTATGTCTGCTACTATGTAGGTCTTTGTAGACTTACTGCTATGTTGACATCAATGATAAACACAATCATAAATGCAACATGTCAATACTCTCCAATACTTAGAATACCCCCCAAAAGGAATACCATCAACATTCATGCTAAAAATCTCCCCTTTTGGCATTCATGGCAACATAGATGAAAAACATATAAGTTCCAAAAATACCAAATAGTACTCTGTTGCTGCTATTGTTGTTCTCATCTTTTCAAATCCTCTTCATTAATCAAATTTTAAAATCCTCTAGAACACTTCTTGATCTATATCTTCATGATATACATCTCCCCCATATAGATATTCATCAATCTTTCTAAATCTCCCTAATAAAGTAGTGATTTTTATGCACTCTTCTACCAGATACATACTTAGGACATTCTTCTCCCCCATACATGCTTAGGAGATATTTTACATGCACTCTTCTCACCCATTGACATCGATGACAAAGACCTCATTATGTCGATTGTTGTTCAAAAGACTTTAAATAGCTCAAGTGTCCAAAGAAACTATTTAATACCAAAAACCAAGAGTCCTTAATGACTCTACTCATTATAGATACACCCCCATATATGAAGCATCAACATTCAGTCTAGTCTAACAATAGCACTCTATGTAAGGAAACTTGCAACAAACTATATAACCATTTCCACATAACTCATAATAGATCTGAAAGAAATATGCAATTTAAATCCACATGCAATAAAATAGACAACATACCGATATGACACAAGATATACCCTAGGAAACCCTCATTGAAAGAAAAACCTAGCCTCCAAAAGCATCCATCACCAAGTATTATTCAATGAAAATACCATTGCACTACAACCATGGAAGCCTTCAAAGCCATATCCATTACAAAGAAATCCATGTGAACAAGCATGAATCCACACATCCCATGTCATGCTTCCAACCTTCACAAATGCTCCCTTGGCTAATGTGTCAAGCCTTGTCCTGCTCAACTTTTTTCTTTTTCCCTTCTATCTTTTTCATACAACAACTATGTTTGTGGCTACTTATATAGTAGCAAGTCCCATAAAACAACCAAGTGGTATTACATAAATCATGTGCTAGAACCATGAGCTACCTAACCCATTGACCCCATATTTAATATTCAAAATTTAATTATTTTTTGCAATATTAAATAATTAAATGAAATATTATCACAATGTTACAATACAACTCATCGAGTATATACCATGGAAATCTTTACATGTTTCATATACATCTAGGTACTTCTAGATACAACATAATAAAATAACATAATATAACATAACAATATTACATAATGTGTGCGACACACATAATCTCAAATATCTCCCACTTGTTGTATTCATTGCATAGGGTTAATCTATAGCCACATTAATGAACAAGGGAACAATCCCTCCCAACACATCCACCATTATGGATCAAAAGTACACCAAGTACTCCATCCCGATACTTGTAACAAAATCAAATCATCTAACATCTCAAACATGAATGATCTCACCTCCTATTATGCCACTACCATTGAACATACATACAAGCCATCCAAAGAGAAATTCACCCAACATATCACATTAGAATATCATAAAATCCTGTAGCAATGAAAATACCAAGCACAAAAATCTAATTCAAAGGTATTCACATGTATCTATAGCTGAAATAACACCCACAACAAGTGCTAACCCATCCAACAATCCATACCTCCACAGGTATACCAAATGAATCTCACACCAACATATCCAATCTATAACCTATAATCACAAGCCTCAAGAGAAATACCTTCCATATATAGACCATGAAGCTCCCACTACAAAAGATAATATCAAATATATAACCAATCTACTCACAACATCTCAAAGAAGTGAATCCATGTAGTCTCAAGGACATCCACAACACATAAACCAATAACTTCCAAGAAAAACTCTCATTAAAATCTCCAACAGTCTCCCAAGCTCTACACAACCAACAAAGGAAATAGATAAAGGAATAACCATGTCATCTCTCAAATGACATACATGAGCACAAACCAGTGATCACAATCTCTAACCAATCTCAAATCCAACGTAAACAAAACTAAACATCCAAAAAGATAACCAAGACCAAAGAGAAACCATGCAAATAATAACCTGTATCATGTCCTTCTACACACACCTCTAGATGTAAATTGTGCAAGTATAATCTCCTCCATGAAACCCCAACCAAGAAGCCTCAAAAACACCCAAACCATACCATATAAATAATCATGGATGTAATCCTCTCTAAAGAAGATCAAATTTATAAACCATTCCTAATCCAACAAATATGCCCAATATAAAACCATCTCTCAAACTCAACCAACATAACAACATTTGAAAATGGAGATAACCAATGCTAAACCATCTCTCAAATGAACCCTCTAAAACTAACTCATGTACCATAGCTCAAGATCCATATCCATGAAAGACAAGCATAAACATAATGCACATGAGAGAAACAATGGGTTATACCTCTCAAGTAGAAAACTTCCAAGTAGACCAAGAGTGGGGAATGAGAATGCTCATTAAGATATCTAAGTCTCCAACCAAGAATCATCTAAGAACAATCTCCTCTCAATTCCATATCAGGTGAATGCCCCTAGGACTTCATACTAAAATCAAATAATTATCCCAACAAATAATTCTCTAATCTAAGATAAATTAGCATCACCACCATCTCTAAGTATCCATGAGAACCTATAACCAATCAATTAATGCCAACTCCAAATGCAACATAGCAATATCATGAAGTATCCAACTTATGATCAATGTACTCAATACCAAAAAACTAAACCAAGATCAATTTCAAAGTTCCAACCATGGCCTTAGGAACATAAACATGACAACATGATCTAAACCATCTCAACCAAAGAGATAAAATGATCCATGTAAACATACCATAACATGTCAAATCTCTAAACACATATCAAGAATATACCATGACATAATAATGAAACCATCCTCACACTAAGGATAACATGTCAAATGAAAGCATAAATCACACCTTCACCAAGAACCCCATAAGTCCTCAAGTTAAAATCATCTCCACATACCATGAAGAAAACCATCTCTACATACCATGAAGAACCATCTCCACACACCATGAAGATAAAAAGTGTACCATGCAAATGTCAAAGATGTTTTTGTAGCAACAAGATCTAAAAAAAACTTCCAACATCTACAAACACTCAATAAATATATCAATGCTAAAAACTCTCACTCAATCATGGTACCAAGTCACCCATAACATCATAAAATACATCTTCTACATGAGGATCCCCTTGGTCTACACTCACACAACCAAAGTGTCATTACTAAGTGAGACCAAGACCTCCAAACCAAGAAGATACAAACCAAACCAAGAACTAATCCTGCAGTGTCACCTTCTAACTGCCACAAACTCCCACTAAGTCATGTATCCATGCTATCCATGATAATGAAAAAACCATCCTCTAACCATGAGAATCAACCAAAGTATCAAACCATCAAAGAACTCAAAGTGCACATCATGAGCTCCTCAAAAGAAACCAAATAACCATGATCCTCGACCAAGAAAATATAACACCATAACTAAATCAAGAATCTAAACCAATGAACATCAAGGATGTACCTATATATCCAATCATGTCATGCCAAGATCCATGTCACCATGATCACACCCATGAACTAAGCAACTAACTCTCAATATGTCCAACCTATCAACATAAAATAGTCAACCACAATCCTCCACCATGACTATACTTGATAACAATATCTCATCCCTTCTACATGAAGAAATATCAGAAAATCGTGTGACTTAGGGCATAGACAACCCAAATCTAAGCCACCAATCTAAATATGCATCAATAATGAAACATCAATGGGCAAAGACAACCCATAACCAAGCCATAAATGCAACCTGTAAGTTTAGACCACTTACAACACTACACAACTTGTAGACTTAACAAGTCATCATACATATCCAAACAAAATAATTATAACCATATCATCATAAAACCAATCTGAAATATGAATTGATTATACAATGCAACCAAATCTAAATCTCCAAATATACAATGCCATAAAATCACATTGTTACCATAGTCAATATATATCATAAACTATTTAGATGAATATATCACCAAATAAACCATGCCAAACCTATACCGAATCTAAACCAATGTGTAGAGCTCTCCAAGATCTTTCCATTGACTACTCGAAGTCCAAATTTGACTCTGTATGCCCAAGTTATGCCCTAATTTGTAATCAAAATAAAGAACATCTAACTTTCTAGCTTTTAAAACTTGAAAAAATGTCAAAATCACATAACCAAACATACACCAAGTTGTAGTCCTTTGAATTACCTATCCAAAGCCTGTAACAATTTTGAAATCTAATATCTTGAGACATTTTTTTTGTGGCAAAAATTTTGATGGGAGTAAATTTGATGGCCATCATGGGCTACAACTAAAAAAAATCATTCATTTCCTTTGAACATGGCCAAACTAGGGCATATTATATATAAAAATTACGGAAACATCAACCTAGATTTAATGGTGAGGTATGTGTTTACCTAGGAGGTCATTTCTGCAAGCTCCCTGTAAAACCCTCATTTAAATAAAACATCCAAAAAATCCTTTTGATCAACAATTTCACATGCCCAAAATATGAGAACATCTCATCATAACAACAAATCTAAAACTCTTGTATCTGCAATGAAAACTCATATATCTTGCCCTTTCTGTTATCCTCTCATGCATTCTAATGGATTCAATCTAGGGTTACAACAATAAAACCATAGCTTTGATACCACTTGTAAGGAAACTTGCAACAATGAATATAACCATTTCCAATAACTCATAATAGTTTTGAAATAAATATGCAATTTAAATCCACATGCAAGAGAATAGACAACATACCCACAAAAATGTGACACAAGATATGGCTTGGGAAACCCTTAGTAAGGGAAAAACCCAGCCTCCAAAAGCATCCATCACCATGTATTATCCAACAAAAATATCATTTCAATACAACCAATCCATGTGAACAAGCATGAATCCACACATTTCATGTCATGCTTCCAACCTTCACAAATGCTCCCTTGGCTAACTTACCAAGCCTTGTCCTGCTCAACTCTTGCCTTTTGTCCTTCTATCTTTTTCATACAACTACCCTTATGGTTGCTTATATAGTAGCAAGTTCCACAAAAGCACCAAGCGATATTACATAAATCATGTGCTACCTAACCCATTAACCCCACATTTAATATTGAAAATTTAGTTATTTTTTCCAATATTAAACAATTATTATCACAATGCTACAATACAACTCATCAAGTATATAACATGGGAATATTTACATGTTACGCATCCATCTAGGTGCTCCTAGATACAACATAATAAAATAAAATAATACAATATAACAATATTATGCAATGTATGCAACACACTTAATCTTAAAACTATATACCACTAGACTAATGCAATCTTTGCATCATCTAATGTGAACTAGGCAAGGGCATGACCCCAAGCATATCTCTCAAATACTCAAATGTGTCTTTGGGTAAATACTTCATAAAGATATCTGCAATTTTATCTTTCCTAGTCACATACTCCAATCTAATCTCTATTTCTACTACCTTCTCTCTTAAAACATTATACTTACTAGATATATGCTTAGTCTTAGATAGCAATACAAGATTCTTAAACATACTCGCTATACTTGTGTTATCATAGTATATGATAACAGGTTTTGAAAATTCTATCCTAATGTCTTTACACATCTTTTTCATCCAAATCACTTGATTACAATTATTTGTTGCTGCTACATACTTTGCCTCGCCTATACTCTTCGAGATGCAATCTTGTTTCTTTCTTAGTGAAGAAACCAATCTTCCCTCAAGAAACAATGCTCTACTAGTGGTGCTCTTTCTTTTATCCAGATTTCCTTCCCAATCCATATTAGTACATGCACATAGAGTGAAATCACTCAATCTTTCATACCATATTCTATAATCATATGTCCCCTTCAAATATCTAAATATCATTTTTATTGTTGCATAGTGATACTCTTTAGGATCAGCTTGAAATCTAGCTACAATCCCAACTACATTTTCTATATCTAGTCTAGTGTGAGTCAAATATTGCAAACCTCCAATCATGGATTTGTACTTCTTTTGCTCAACTATAGGAGTTTCTGATGCAGGAGCATCCAGAGGTATAAGGGCGATCCTGTGTCACCCAAAAAAAATGTACTTAGACTTAGTTTCTGTTTCATGTCTGTTCATTTCTGGATACCCATTTGGGTCAAATAAAGGTTCCAACTCTCACAGTTCAACTATTAGTGTTCTAGGATAGAGTATTTGAACACCTTGGGATATGTGTAAATGCCAAAAAATAGGAGTATGTAATTGAGCCATAATTTTGGTGAACTAGGAGGTGTAAATTGGCCAGATGAATGTAATTGTAATTTAGAGCATTCCAGAAAAAGAATCAGGTTAAAAGGCCCCACGGTTTGAAAGTTATCGTAGTTTTTTGGGTTTTGGAGACTTCCTAAGAATGCTTCAAAATTAGGTTAGGGGAATTAAATGACCTCAAAATGGGCTGAAGAATGGGGAATGAGTGAAGCTGGTCCATAGGGCTATAGAGCACTTTGAGAGCTTTTCAAAAATGTAAACAGTTCGTCAATCGGAGCTACGGTTCAAAAGTTATACCTCCCAGAAGTTCGATTATCATTTTTGGATTCTTCTAGATTTACGCCAACTTATAACGCGGCTTCTGGAGCCTTCTACTTGGTTGTTGGATTCCTACTAGCACTTTATAGAATGTACTCCTAGTCCTTAACCCTTCGGGGTCTATTTAAGGACATTTCTGGCATTGTAAAAGGCAGTTCGGAGTGGAGTTTGAGAGGAGGTACTGAAAGGAGAAATTATCTCTAGATTTATGTTATTGTAAGCCCTTAGGGAATGTTATGAAGTCTATTTTCTCTATACTGAATGTACTAGCTTATTTTCATAGTTAATACAATTTTCCCTTTTCCTATTGTGTCCATTCTGTGCTTGGATTGTGTCCCCATCAAATGGTATCAGAGCTGGTTTTCCTGAGTGTGTAGACAGAGCACCAACTATGAGGTAGTTTGCACCAGGACTATGTGGTTGTGGGTTTGAGTTAAGAAGATGCCTCCATGAAGAGATCGTGGTGGAAGGGCCAGAGCTATTAATCCTGAGGAGGTTAGAGCCCTCCAAAGGCAGGTACAAGCATTGCAAGAGGAGCTCCATAGAGGAACAAATATTGCCGTAGGTGACAATAGTGAGGATGACAATGAAGAAGAAGAAATTGGACCAGAAGGGGAATTTGACGGGGAAGTTCTAAATTAGGCAGAGGAAAGGCTTTTTAGAGCCATTACTAAATTTGGGAAAAGACCTACAATTGATGTGGGTTTATTTTCAGGAAATCTGAAATCAAATGAGTTGATCGACGAGATCAATGAACTGGAAGAATACTTTGAGTATGAGGATATCAGGGACCTAGATAGGGTTAAGTTTGCAAAGGCCAAACTGAAAGGACATGCCAAAATTTGGTGTCAAGAGGTTCAATTGGAAAGAAATAGAAGAGGAAAGGAGAAGATCACGAGGTGGGATCGCATGGTGGACAAATTGAAGAAGCAGTCCATTCTTGTGGACTACGAGCTTGATTTGTTTAAGAAGATGCATGGGTTAAAGCAAGCAAGAAGATCAGTCCAAGAATATACAGAGGAGTTTTATCAACTTTTGACTAGAGCAGGGCATGCAGAAACAAATAAGGATAAGGTTTCTCATTATATCAATGAGTTTCGACCTAGCATCCAGGAGGAATTAAGTCTAGTAAAAATGACCAGTGTTGAAGAGGCATACTAGTTTGCCCTACGAGTTGAAGAGAAGTTGAATAAGAGGTTTGAAGGGAGACAAAGAGGGCATGGTCAAGGAGGAAGGGGAAGTGGCAGGTCATCTGGAGGTCGAAATGAAACCCAAAAGAAAAATGAAGATGTGGGTACTAGCAGGAACAAGAGGAATGAGGGTTTCAACTACTCCCATGATCAAGACTTTGGAAATCAAAGAGGAAGAGGTAGAGGACATGGACAAGGAAGAGGAGGCTTTTGTGGTACCTATTTCCATTGCAATGAAGAAGGTCATCATGCCTTTGAATGCCCTCAATGACAAGGAAGGATAGATAGGAGAGCTGAGGGCCAAGCTAGGGTTGGTCATCTGGATGAGGATGCACAATCATCACATTCAGAGGATGCAGAAAGAGGAGAGACTTTGGTAAATGGAAGGGTCCTACTAAGTGGTGAGATTGAACCAGGACAAAGGAGGACTTTATTCCGTACCAGATGCAAGTGTGAGGATAAATGTTGTGACATGATCATTGATGGTGTTAGCACTAATAACTTGGTATCAGAAGAGATGGTCTCTAAGCTGAAGCTTGAGAGGGAGAGACATCCCCAGCCCTATCGGATTGCTTGGGTGAAAGATGATCATAAGGTCCTGGTAAGTGAACAATGTCTCGTGAAATCAAAATTGGGAGTTACCATGATGAAGTTCTCTGTGATGTTATTCCAATGGATGTTTACCATCTATTGTTGGGTAGACCATGGCAGTTTGGTAGACATGCAGTACATGATGGTCATGCAAACACATATTCTCTAACAAAGGATGGAGTTTACCACAAACTGAAGCCCATGAAAAGGGAAGGTGAAAAGGTATGTAGCAGTGCTAGGATTTGTCTTGTTGATGGAAGGAAGTTTTTAGATGGAATGAAACATCAGCGTATGTGCTATGCTTTGATTCCTAGGAAAGATAAAGAAGGTAGTAGTGAAATACCACTTGAAGTTTCAGATTTACTAGGTGAATTTGGAGATATTATCTCTGATAATGTTCCAGAAGGATTGCCACCAGTAAGGCAAATTAGTCATCAGATAGATCTGATTCTAGGAGCAAGTTTGCCTAACAAGGCTGCTCACAGGATGACTCCTACTGAAATAGAGGAGCTAAATAGACAGGTTCAAGAGCTGTTGAGGAAGGGCTTGATTTGGGAGAGCCTAAGTCCATGTGTAGTACCTGCAGTATTGGCACCAAAGAAGGATGGAGAGTGGAGGATGTGTACAGACTCTCGAGCTATAAATAGGATAACCATCAGATATCGGTTTCCTTCGCCAAGAATGGATGATCTTATGGACTACTTGAGTGGAGCTCAGTACTTCACAAAGATAGATCTCAAGAGTGGCTATCATTAGATATAGATATGAGAAGGAGATGAGTGGAAAATAGCCTTCAAGACCAAGGAGGGTCTTTATGAGTGGTTAGTCATGCCCTTTGGATTGACAAATGCCCCAAGCACCTTCATGCGGCTTATGAATGAGGTACTTAAGAAGTTCTTGGGAAAATTTGTTATTGTCTATTTGGATGATATTTTAATTTTTAGAAAGACTTTGGAAGAACATTTATTGCATATTCATAGTGTCCTTGAAAGGTTAAGGGAAGAGAAACTATTAATTAATTTGAAGAAGTGTATCTTTGCAAAACGGGAGTTAGTCTATTTGGGATTTGTTATATCACCTGAAGGTCTCAAAATGGATCCAGAGAAGGTAAAAGCCATCTTGGAATGGCCTACTCCAAGGTCTGCTACTGAGGTAAGATCATTTCATGGTCTGGTTAGTTTTTACAAGAAGTTTATTAAGAATTTTAGTGGCATATGTGCACCCCTAACAGACACAATAAGAGGGGATAGAAAAGAGTTCAAATGGATTGCAGTAGCTGTGAGAAGTTTTGAATTGCTAAAGAAGAAGATGATAGAACAACCTGTGTTGACACTTCCAGATTTTAGAAAGGCATTCTAGGTGGATTGTGATGCTAGTGGCAGTGCTATTGGGGCTATATTGAGCCAAGAAGGTAAGCCTATTGCATATTTTAGTGAAAAATTGAATTATGCAAAGAAGAAGTATTCTGTTTATGATCAAGAGTTATATGCAATAGTTCAAACCTTAAAGAAATGGAGGCATTATTTATTGCCAAAGGAATTTGTTTTGTATACTGATCATCAGGCATTACAGTACCTAAATAGCCAAGGTAAATTGAATCAGAGGCATATGAAGTGGGTAGAGTTCTTGAAAAGTTATACATTTGTGTTGAAGCATAGAAGTGGAAAATCTAATAGGGTTGCAGATGCACTAAGTAGGAGATAGTTGTTTCTTACAATAATGCAGGTTGAAGTAGTTGGGTTTGATGAACTCAAGAATTTGTACCCTGAGGATCCTAATTTTTCTGAAGCATGGAAAGCTTGTAAAGAGCTTGTTGTTGTAGATAGAACTAAGTGGTTAGACTATTTGATTCAAGATGGCATGTTGTTCAAGGGTAGTCAATTGTGCATTCCAAGGAGTTGATGCAGGAGCATCCAGAGGTATAAGGGAAATCCTGTGTCACCAAAAGAAATATACTTAGACTTAGTTTCTGTTTCATGTGTTTTCATTTTTGGATACCCATTTGGGTCAAGTAAAGGTTCCAACTCTCACAGTTCCACTATCAGTGATCGTGTAAATCCTGAAAAAATAGGAGTATGTAATTGAGCCATCATTTTGGTGAACTAGGAGGTGTGAATTGGCCAGATGAATGTAATTGTGATTTAGAACATTCCAGAAAAAGAATCAGGTCAAAAGGCCCCATGGTTTGAAATTTATTGTAGTTTTTCAAGTTTTGGAGACCTCCTAAGAATGCTTCAAAGTCAAGTTAGGGGCATTAAATGACTTCAAAAAGGGCCAAAAATTGGGGGATGAGTGAAGCTAGTCCATAGGGCTATAGAGCGCTTGGAGAGCTTTCCAGAAATGTAAATGGTTCATCAATCGGAGCTACAATTCAAAAGTTATGCCTCCCGGAAGTTCAGTTACCATTTCTGGATTCTTCTAGATTTGCACCGACTTCTAACGCAGTTTTTGGAGCCTTCTATTTGGTCGGTGGATGCCTACTAGCACTTTCTAGAATGTATTCCTAGTTCTTAACCCTCTGAGGTCTATTTAAGGAGATTCTTGGCATTGTAAAAGGCAGTTCGGAGTGGAGTTTGAGAGGAGGTATTGAAGGGAGAAATTATCTTCACATTTATGCTATTGTAAGCCCTTAGAGCATGTTTTGAAGTTTATTTTCTCTATACTAAATGTACTAGCTTATTTTTTAGTTAATACAATTTCCCTTTTTCTATTGTTTCCATTTTGTTCTTGGGTTGTGTCCCCATCAGGAGTTCCATGAGGGAAAATCTGATTAAGGAGAAACATAGTGGAGGGATGCCAGGACATTTTTGTCAAGATAAGACCATTGCCATTCTTAGAGAACATTATTTTTGGCCTCAGATTTCACAAGATGTGAAGAAGTTTGTACAGAGTTGATAGGTTTTTCAAGTTGCCAAGGGATTTAGTCACAATACTGGACTATATCAGCCATTGCCTGTTCCATCAAGGCCATGGGAGGACATAAGTATGGATTTTGTTCTTGGATTGCCAAGGACACAATGCAATAATGACTCAGTATTTGTGGTGGTTGATAGGTTCTCCAAAATGGCACATTTCATTCCATGCCACAAGACTCATGATGCTATCCATATTGCAGACTTGTTTTTCAGAGAGGTGGTAAGACTACATGGTCTTCCAAGGAGTATAGTTTCTAACAGAGATACAAAATTTGTGGGGTATTTCTGGACAACATTGTGGAAGAAGTTGAGAACAGACTTGAAATTCAGTTCCACGCATCACCCATAGACTAGCAGCCAAACAGAAGTGGTGAATAGAAGTCTGGGCAATTTGCTAAGATGTTTAGTTGGGGATAAGCCCAAGGGATGGGATTTGATTCTACCACAAGTAGAGTTTTCTTACAATAACTCTATAAATAGGAGTACTGGAAAATCACCATTCCAAATTGTATATGGAAGTAGCCCAAGGACTGCACCAGAATTGAGGAAGATAGAGCAAGGGGAGAGGACAAGTGCTGAAGTTGAAGAATTTGCTGAACATATCAAGCGTCTACATGAGGAGGTTCAGGCACACATTACTAAGATGAATCAAGAGTATAAAGCTAGGGCTGATCAAAGGAGAAGACATAAGGAATTCCAAGTAGGGGATCTAGTCATGGTACACTTACGAAAAGAAAGATTTCCAGTCGGTACTTACAACAAGCTAAAAATGAAGAAATTTGGCCCCTGCAAAATTCTGAAGAAACATGACTCAGGAAATGCATATGAGGTGGAGCTGCCAGATGGTGTTCACATTTCTCCCATTTTCAACATTGCAAACTTAACCGAGTATCATGATGATGGTGCAGATGAGGAGCTTGTGTTAGAGCAATGTCCAATTCCTACTTCTAAGAAGGAGGAGATAGAAGACATTCTAGATCATCATGTGGGTAGAAGTACTAGAAACAGGCAGTATGAAGAGTATTTGGTCAAGTGGAAAGGAAAGTCAATAGAGGACTCAACCTAGATTTCAGCAGCCGAGGTTTCCCATTTGGGATTTCCTCTACCATTCATAAAGTGGCAGGGTCACTTTTCAATCTATCCTGGGTGTCTGATGCAGGAGCATCCAGAGGTATAAGGGCAATCTTGTGTCACCCAAAAAAAAATGTACTTAGACTTAGTTTATGTTTCATGTGTTTTCATTTCTGGATACCCGTTTGGGTAAAATAAAGGTTCCAACTCTCACAGTTCCACTATCAGTGTTCTAGGATAGAGTATTTGAACACCTTGGGATATGTGTAAATGCCAAAAAAATAGGAGTATATAATCGAGCCATCATTTTGGTGAACTAGGAGGTGTAAATTGGCCAGATGAATGTAATTGTAATTTAGAGCATTCCAGAAAAAAAAATTAGGTCAAAAGGCCCCACGGTTTGAAAGTTATTGCAGTTTTTTAGGTTTTGGAGACCTCCTAAGAATGCTTCAAAGTCAGGTTAGGGGCATTAAATGACCTCAAAAAGGGCTAAAGAATGGGGGACAAGTGAAGCTGGTCCATATGGCTATAGAGCGCTTCAAGAGCTTTTCAAAAATGTAAACGATTTGTCAATCGGAGCTACAGTTCAAAAGTTATGCCTCCCAGAAGTTCGGTTACTATTTTTGGATTCTTCTAGATTTGCACCAACTTCTAACGCAGTTTCTAGAGCCTTCTACTTGGTAGGTGGATGCCTACTAGCACTTTCTAGAATGTATTCCTAGTCCTTAACCCTTCGGGGTCTATTTAAGGACATTTCTGGCATTGTAAAAGGTAGTTCGGAGTGGAGTTTGAGAGGAGGTACTAAAAGGAGAAATTATCTCCAGATTTATGTTATTGTAAGCCCTTAGGACATGTTATGAAGTCTATTTTATCTATATTGAATGTACTAGCTTATTTTCATAGTTAATACAATTTTCTCTTTTCTTGGTGTGTCCATTTTGTGCTTGGGTTGTGTCCCCATCAGTTTCATCTTTTCTAGATAACTTGTGACCAGTCATTATTGGTGTACTAATAGGCTTACAACTTTCCAAGCCAAATCTATTCAACAAATCTTTCAAGTACTTATCTTGTGATATAAAGATACCATTATTGTTGTACACAATCTAGAGACCTAGGAAAAATGTCATTTCTCCTATCATGCTCATCTCAATCTCATTCTTCATTTCTTCAGTAAACTTATCAATTGTTTCATCATTACCTCCAAATATTATGTCATCAACAAATATTACTATTATCAACAAACCATTCTCTATTTCTTTCAAATACAAGTTACTATCTATTGTACCTTTATCATATCCAAGGTTTTCCAAATAGTTGTCCAAGCTTGTTCTAGGTGCTTGCATCAGACCATATAGATCTTTTTTTAGTTTTCATACCATGTCTTTTTCTTCTATTAGAGGGAAACCTTTAGGCTACTCAATGTATACCTCTCCTTCAAGTTCTCCATTCAGGAAGGTTGATTTTACATCCATTTAATACACTTTGAATTTATTGTCCATAACATAAGCCAAGAACATTCTTACTACTTCCATTCTGGTTATAGGAGCATAAGACTTCTCATAGTCTATTCCTTCTTTCTATGAATATCCTTTGCACACAAGTCTAATCCTATTACTTACAACTTCACCTTGCTCATTCATCTTATTTTTGAATACCCATTTGGTTCCAATAGCATTCTTGTGTTTAGGTCTTAGAACTAATTCCCATGTTTCATTCTTCACAATTTGATCTAATTCTTCCTTCATTTCTTGAATCCAATGATCATCTTTACAAGCTTCATCTACCCTCTTAGGTTCAACTTGAGAAATCAAACATATCCCTTCATTAATTCTTTTTATTTTCATCACTCCTCTGTCTTTGCTTCCAATTATCTTCTCTAGAGGGTGATTCTTTGTTAGATTCATGATAGAGGTAGGAGTTTCTAACTCAACTCTTATCTCTAATCTTGGTTCAAATCTTTCTCCTCTTTCACATCATTTTGTAGATCATCTTTTCTTTAACTCTAAACTTTTCATCAACTTTTACATTTGTGCATTCAACTATAGTCTTAGTTTTATGGTTAAAACATCTATAAGGTTTACTTTTAAATGAATAACTAAGAAACATAACTTCATCACTTCTTGGATCAAACTTACCAATATCATCATCTCTCTTTATATAACATTTGCTTCCAAATATTCTAAAATAATTTACTTATGGTGAATGACCAAACCATAATTCATAGGGATTATTATCCATACCTTTTCATATATGTACTCTATTCATAGTGTACACTTTTGTATTGACTACTTCTCTCCAAAATTTCTTTGATGCATCATTTTCAAACATCAATGCTCTTGTTGCTTTTGTTTCTTCTTTTAGCAATCCCATTTTGATCAGGTGTCTTGGGTGGAGACAATTGCCTCTTGACTCCATTCTCTTGACAAAAAATGTTAAACTCTCTAGAAGAAAACTCCCCTCCTCTATTAGATCTTAGACATTATATCTTAACACCGGATTTATTCGCAACTCTATTTTTGAATATCTTAAATTTATCAAATGCTTCAAACTTTTCTTTTAGAAATTCTACCCACATCATTCTAGTGAAATCATCAACAAAAATCATGAAATACCTTTCTCCATAGAATCCTCTTGTCCTTGAGGGACCACTCAAATCAATGTAAACAATCTCTAGCTTCTCTATAGTAATGAACTTCTTGTTGGGAAAAGATATCTTCTTCTTCTTAGCCAAGATACATTCATTGCAAACAATATTACTAAGCTTTATTATCTTAGGCAAATCTCTAATTCCAAATGTGCTACAAACCTTCACAATGTTACCAAAAATTTTATGAAAAAACATCCTATGCCATAGCCATTCGTTATCCACTTTAGCAACCAAACATGTCACTTTAGTAGGATTCAACTAAAATACATTACCTCTAGACCTTGTTCTAGTTCCAATCAACTTACCCTTTTTTTTTTTTGATAATGCAAGTATTCTCTATGAATCGCAATAGATAACCTTTATCTACAAACTATCCAACACTCAACAAGTTATGTTTTAATCCATCAACAAAGTAAACATCATCAGTGTTAGTCTTTCCATCTAGAGTAATAGATCCTATCCATGTGATGTGACAGGTTGCATTATTACAAACTCTAACAATACCTCCACCATGATTCTTCAATTTAACAAACTTATTCATATCACTAATCATGTGATGTGAACATCCATTATCTATTATCCAATTAGACTTCTTTTCAACTTGGGAAACTAGAGCATTTTCTTCTCTAATTTCTATGTCAAGATCATCTTCCTTATTGGCTATGAATCCTAGCTCATCATCACTTTCACTCTAAAAAAATTCATCAGATTCCTCAACTTCATTTGAATATAGACAATTTCTAGGTCTTCTAGTCCTAAACTTTCCGTTATACTTTTTCTCTCTTTTAAAAGCCAATAACCTGGATCCGTACACAATAGATGAGTCTTCATCTTATCCTTCCAACTATCATAGTTAACCCCATCAAATTCAAGACTGTCCTTTCTAAAATGTTTTACCATAGATCTCCCAAAGGTATTAAGATTTCTCTTCAAGGACCTGATACTTTGATACTAATTGTTAGAATATTTAGTCCACCAATATACCTAAGAGAGTGGGGGGTGAATCAATATACAACTATTATCACAATTATCACCTTAATCAAACTTAACCATGTGAGAAATATAATCAAAAACTATAGCAAGATAATCATGCACAATAACACGAGACATGTTAACTAGGGAAACCCTTGATCGGAGGGAAAACCTTGGTGGGGATGATACCCACAAGATGATGTACTAATATAAATATTCCTTGTTAGAGAATGGACCATGTTAGGAGTCTATAACAACATTTAGTACATATCAGTCCCTGTTAGGAGACTTTGAATCCCTGTCAGGAGATTCCAACCCTATTAGGAGTTGTGCCAACCCTATTACGAGTTGTAGAGGACAGATGGACCCACTATCCAAACAACTTCAAGGGAAAGACAAATCAACCCACTATCCAAATGATCTTTGTATTATTCCTTTCATAATAATAGAATTGAATTGTACTTCCTTTTTCTTTCTATATCATGTCAACTAGACCTCGACTCCTTCTGATCTTGTAACCAAATAAAAAAATATTGCATCTAATAATCCCTTGGATTGCTTACTCACATTCACTAGACACTCTACTCCTTTTCACACTTCCTTGGTTACTTTACATTCAATAATTTATCACACACACTTAAAAACAAGGGAAACATCTCACCTTTATACCATATCTTCCAAATAATTCCTTGAGTTGGCCTTGGGGATTTCCCAATTAATTATAATAAGATAATTAATTAATTTGCAATTACAATAGTATTATTAGCTCACAGTCTATACAAAACTTCACATATGTGACTTTAGGGCTTGTACACTCACTAACATCACCATCAGGCTGTGATCTATTACTAGTTAACCATGCATTACTAGATTATATCTCTACTAGAAGATATAATAGGATCATCAGAAACTCCTTTCCATGAACTATATCTCTACATTGCTCTCTATAAATCACATATAGCTTTTTTACATCCTTGACTTAGAATTTGTACATTTAACTTCATCATTAGGATACAGGGTACAACATGTTCATAAACACATGTCACTTGTACATCAAAACTTCGTCTGTACAAGTATGATCTCTGTCTACTACTCTGCTAGTCTTCACAGACTTACTGCTATGTTGACATCAATGAAAAACATAGTCATGAATGCAACATTTCAATACTCTCCAATTCTTAGGATACTCCCCCAAAGGAATACCATCAACAATCATGCTAACAGTCAATAACCACTTTTTCTATACAATTTTTGAAAGTTTTAGCTTCAGTCCACCTGTGTGATAATCTATAGTTGTCAAGATAACCATATATCCTATTGATTATGGTGGGTTTATAAGTCCAATAAAATCCATCCCTCACTTGGAAAAGGGTGTACCTCAAACACAAGTTGTAGTAGAATGACTAAGTTTTTTTCTCTATTGGCACTTGTTTGGTTGGTGTGATAGGAACATACATGTTCAAACTTTTCTTTGAAAATTGTAGGCCAAAAGTAACCTAATCTAAAAATTGGATGGGTCAAAGCCCCTGCTAATCCATGTCTAGTGTTGTACTTGTCATGATATTGTTCCAGTGCTTCTCTTACTTCTTAATGTCCTTAACATTTCAAATAAATCCCTTAATATTTTTTCTTGAAAGGTTTCTTATCCTAAAGCATGTAGGATTCACATTTCATTTTCAATCCTTTATGTTGGGAACTATTCATCCATTATGGGTATTGATTTTGCAAGAGGTAGTATACAATATCTCGATACCAAATATCTTTGATTGTTTGTTAATTAGTGTCTACTTGAGACACTATGATTTTCTCTTCATTATTAGCTATCATATTGGTTAATCCCTTCCCTCTTACCAAATCCATTTTTTGAATTTCTAAATCAAAATCTTCTATTATAGCCATCCATTTCCTCTATCTTTCACCTAACTTATTCTACATCAACAATGATTTCACTATAGGATTTGGCACAATAGCATATACTTTACTCCTAGGTATGTAGTGGAAAATTTTCTAGACTACCTTTATTAGGGTGAATGATTTTTTTTCAAGATTGGGATAGTTCAATTCACCATTCTTTAGAGGGAAACTCATAAATGTGATGGGTCTCTCATCTTATTTATCTTTCTTTTGTGTAAGGATTCCTACACATGAGTGTTCTAAAGAAAAAGAATAGATTTTGAAAGGCAACTCATAATAAAAACTTATAAGTATTGTGGCTATGGAAATAGTGACTTTGATATCTTCAAAAGATTTCTTGACTTCAAGAACCTAGCCAATCATTGAGGGGTGAAATATCTTGGAAAACCCACTGATGAACTTATGTACAAAATTGACTTTCCTAGAGAAAGATTTAAGCTAGGTGATAACTTCATAATTGCTTCTATCCTTTCAGAATCAATAGAAATACCTACTTTGGAAATGATGTGATATAATGACTTTCTTTTGTTAACCCCAAATAAAAATTTCTTAGGGTTAAGAGATATATTGTATTTCTAACATCGATTGAAGACTTATTTCAAATCAGCAATGTGAGTACTCATGTCTTTTGGAAAGACTATTAAGTCATCCATATAAATAACTATGCACTTGTTTATCAATCCCCTAAATGTCTTATCCATTTCCCTTTGAAATGTAGCTCCCACATTGATTAACCCAAATGACATCCTCCTATATGAAAATGTTCCCCATTTTGTTGTGAATACAGCCTTTAATCTATCTTTCTCATCTCCCATTAATTTTTTATATTCTAATTATCCATTTAGAAATGACATCATTTTAGAACTATTTTCAATATGTAATACTTCATCAAGTGAAAGAAAAGGGTAGTTATCTTTCTAGGATGCTTGATTCAAATTTTGGAAATCTATGCAATGGCGAATCTCTCCAATCTTTTTTCTTATAGCTACCAAGTTGGAAACCCATGTGGAATATCAAATCAGAAAGATAATCTTGGCATCAAGTATTTTCTAGACCTCTTTCATTATCAACGGTTTGATAATGGGGTTTACCAGTCTCCATCTTTGGAAAAAAGGTTTAGCATCAGGCTTAGATGGAATATAATGAGTGATGATACCAAGATCATACATCTTGAGTTATTCATAAATCTATGCAATGATGTCTTTGTATATTGTGAGTCACTAGAGCATACTTTCTCATTCTTGGCAGTTACATTCCTTACCAAATCTCACTAACTTAGGGTCATCTTCCATGCCTAGATTCAATTTTGTTTTCTTCAATGGTTATCTTGCCACACATTGACTCATCTTAGTCAAAGATGCATTCCAACTTGACCATCCTCTTTAGACTAGTATTTGTTTTTAAATTTATAATCTCATCTTCTTCGAGTTTGTCATCAAATGTATGATCAATTTCTTGTCCTTTGAACAAACCATTGCACATAATAAACTCTAGAATATGTTGATCACCTTGGAAGACCTAGAAGTTAGTAATATTATCAAGAATAGATGGGGCAACCACTAGTTATAGTAAAAACCTTTTGATTTTTTCTCTTTCAATAGGTTTTAATGCACCATCTAAGATTGCAAGAGAATCATATACTACATTTATTCTTATTGGAATAGATCTTAAGTTTAGGGCTTTGAAATCTTCCATCAAGTCCCAAACTCTCTTTGAGTAAGCAAATAGTCTTCTATCATTTCAAGAATAGATTTATTTGACATTTTGAATCACCAACTGAGAGTCTCCTTCAACTATGAGACCTTTTACATCCTTTCCTAATACAAATAGAAGTATGTGTATCAAGGCTACATATTTTGCAATATTTTTTAGTACATATGAATTGTAAACAATATGTAGAATAAAAATACCTACCTTTTGGATTAATTAGTTCAATACTTTCTCTCTCTCCTAATTTACATTTGGAACCATCAAACTTGAGTGTCCTTACTAGTTGTTCTTTTGGTTTCCTTGACCTGTGCTTATTTGTCCAAAGTTTTTCTTTCACCTAGAATTTGAATGATTATTTCTTTGGGACTCATTGCATTCTCTCACATGTAGGGCTTGATGAGTTACTACTGGTTACTTTTGATATAGGGATTGTTATTTCTTTTGTTCATCTTTGATCTCGCCAATCAACTTGATGATTTTATGAATTTATGGTTTAGGTAGAACAACTACCGAGGTTGAGCCTTGTCCTTTCACAAAGTGTATCCTTCTAAGAACTTTAAACATCCCTTTTGGAGGAGAAGATAAAGCTCCCTCATCAAAAGAGGTGTCACTATATGATGCATTTAGATCTTCTTTTACCTCTCCTTCATTACTCATGAAATCATATGTGCATAAATGAGTTGAATTATCTTTGGGTATTTCACTTGTTCTTTGACAAGTTATAGAGTGTTTTATCTGAGTTAATACCCAAAAAAATGCTTCTTCAAAGATTTAACATTCAAACTATGAATGACTCACCTTGTGCAACCTGCAAAATCCTAGAAGGAGAAAGATGTTTGGATCCACTTCTTCCCCAAAATACTGTAAATTTTCAATCATGCTATCTATGAATTGAGTCACAATTTCTTCCTGTAGGGTAGGGTTCTTTGATTCTTCCTCCATGTTATTGGATTATTCAACCAAATTTATGGGAGCCATTACCTTGTAGGAGACTAATTTTAATTAAAGAAATGCTATTTTATTCAAAGTATTGTACTCTATGATCATTTTCTTTAGTTTTGGCTCAACATCTATTTTAATCTGGTTGTTTAATCCCTTTTAAGGCAGCCATAGTTGGGTGAAGTCATTTGAGAACCATCCTCTTAGGCACTGGGTCCATTCCTTGCTCAGTAATAGGCTATATGTTTCCAAAATGTCTACCACATGTATGTTTATTATATCTTGGATCTGTGGATCTGTAGTCAACTCTATTTGAACATGTTTTAATACTACTATGACCTTCACCTCCATTTTCTCAAGCTGAATCACTATTCAATTCATGGATTGTGGGGTGACTCCCAAATTCTAAGATATTGAAAATAGTATGACATTTCAAGAAGCTCCTCATTCTATGAGATAGTTGGGAAGATTCCTTTCAAAAATTCTAAGACTAAGAATTAATGAGGGTACTTTGGTTTTGTCTCCATACGTGGTGGGAATAGACTCAAAGATGTTAACATGTAGTTATACCACTCTCTGAGGACCCATGCTAGGTGTTGTCTTTGTATGATCAAGAGTTCTCAATAGTTCTTCTCTTTGACTAGGGAAACTTTGTATCATATCAAATATAGAGATCTTGGCCTTGGTCCTTTTTAACACTTCAATGGCACTATACTTTTCAATTGACTAGGCAAGATTCTTTAGTATTGTAGGTATATTTTCTTGGTTTTGAGTTTGTTCTCTAGCATAGGGTACTCTTGTAGGTGTTGTATTATTATATTCTCTTGGGTCTAGAGGTGTTGGCTGCAATCCTAGGGGAATTCCATCAGTCATGGGTTTCCTTCTACTACGTAAGTTGTAAGTATTCTTGTTATCATTATGAAAAGAGAACATCTCTACTAGTTCAAGGTCTTATTCTTGATTGGATGGAAAGATAAATTCTTCATTGTCTTGCACCCCCATTTCAATATTTTGTGGAAAATAATAAGATTCTAGAAATATGGCATTAATTTGAATAGGGGACTCATTGTTAGAACACTATGAGTTATGGTTCATTTCTTGATTTCCATTGAAATACAGGCCACCATCATTGGGTACGTTTGATTGGTGTCTAGTTGATTAATATCTATGAACTGAACATTGTTATTGTTGTCTATTGGGATACTTCCATTGTTTGGATGGGTATTCCATTGTCAATTTTGTGTTTGGAAACCATTTTTCTGACCTGGTGGGTTGAAATTATTCCCTGTATTATTATTTTGTTGAGATTCTTGTTGTAATTTTGACCATAGTTATTGTTATAAGGGGTCATATTCATTCTTTGGAAGATTTTAGATTATGGTAAAAGTAGGTTTTGAGGGGACCCAAAACCCCTTACAACAACAAAAATAGGTATAACAATAAAATTCCCCAGGTTTTACAAGGACCTAGAGCCTACAAAGTCATTATAGATACTAAAAGAGAAAGTTTTACAAGGACTTGGAACCTACAAAATAAATGGGAAAAGAGGAAAACCAGGTTTTACAAGGACCTAGAATGTAAAAATAGTTTATCAGATTAAAAAAAGCAGGAAAAATAAACAAACACACAAAGGACTAGGACCAACAACCAATCCAGCAAACAAAACCAGCAATTAAGCTAGCTCTTTAATCACCTTAGCCATCTCCTTAACAGAAGTCACATTCCCTTGAAGGATGTCCTCCACTATTGACCTAAGAGAAGCTACAAAAAATTTCTTTGTACTTTATCTAGCTCTTGTACTAGGGCCACTAATTAGCTAAATTACACAAAGGGATATAATTTCCTCATTTATCCTTCTACTAATGCTCATAGTAGTAGCATACAAACTCGAGGTAACCATATCCATCCTTTGACCACTATCCTTTACCAATTGACAAAGCTCCATTTCATAGGCCTTTAGCTTCTTAGGGATATTTCCCACCTGACTCTCTAGCTGAATTATTTTTTCTCTCTCTCCATACAGGTTACTCTATAGCTCCCCCATCTTTTTCTTGAGGATAATGATCTCATTGCAAAGCCAAGAATCAGCCTGAAGAGAAGCATCAACTTTCAATTTAGCTTTAAAGAGAAAAATTACCTTCCCACTATTTTTTAATTCTTTATTGTCCTCTTCTTAAACAAAATTCTTGGGATTGATAGTAGCATCTTGGATATCATCTGACTTTAAATATATTTCCTTGTTCAAACACCCTTGGCCACTCTCTTCCTCTTAGTTATCCTTATTCAATTTCTATTTATGAATCACAAGAGCATTTTTATCATTAGCCTTTTCCTTTTCTGAGTCAACCGAGAGCCTCACCTCTTGAGTCTCCATATGGGTAGTCCCTTGCACTTGAGTTGTGATACCTTTATCCATAGTAGGGCTCAGATGATCAAAATGAGTCTTAATCCCCATTATTAGAGACCCATCATTTCTACTTTTCCCATTATCTTTACCCAAAGAGGCTCCTCAACTACTAGAGTACCCATCAAAGTTGGAGCTAAGATCACCAATCTCCATCTCATCCTCATGTTCCTCTTTGCTCTAAGACTCCATTTCATCCTTCTTTACCTTTGAAATATTTTTGACTTCAGTATCCTTCTTTTAAACCTTCTCAATAGTTTTTTTTTTTAAGTTTCTTCTCAACCTCCTCCAAATTTGGCATTGACTCAGTATTGATATTCTCACTATGACCCTCCTCAATTTTCATATTAAGGCTTATTATTTTTTTAGCACTCATTTTATCTAGAGGCCCTTTCCTTGAAAACTTCCTCTTCTTCCACAACATAGGTGAGGGTTCAACAAAATTCTTTTTGCAATATTCTTCAATTAACAAGATGAGACCTTCATGAAGTACAAACCTACTATCTTTCTTTCTATGGGCATTGAGGTTGTTAAGAAGAAAATACTTCAAATAAAAGAGAAAAGATAACCTATCCTTATATATGAAATGGTACAGAAAAACAAAGTGAAATTTATGAACCCTACTTGACCTACCATCCAAAATAAAGTACTCACGAACACAAGATAACACATCTTGGCAGATTTCCTTAATCCGATCTAGATCATAGAAATCCCCTTCCTTAACCAGTTTCTTTTCCTCCTCTTCAGTTTGGGGAAACTTCTTGAAAGCAGCATTAGATAAACTTGTTACTTTTTGAAGTTCATGCCCTTCGTGGGAAGGCTAGTGATTTCATAAATAAAATCCTCTATCAAGTCCACTATGACTCCATGAAGAGAAAACCTCTACCCATACCAATTCTTTAAAAAAATTTAGTAATATGCAGTTTAAAACCATGCAACTTCTCAAGATATGGAGTTACCTTACCCTTTTGAATAATTTCCCATACCACACACTTTTCCTTCCATTCTTTACAATTTTATGGCTCTTGCTTCCTTCGCTCACCACCCATAATGCATCCAGCTTTGATAACTCTACAAAAAAATGGTAATAAGAATAATAGAATAGTTTTCTTTTAACTCAAAGAAATTTTTTGACTAGAAAATGTACCATGTACTATTGGTAATAATGAGGAGGTACCCCCTCATTAAATGATAATGCTTTTTTTAATTCCACCCCTTTCCATATTAATCCTCAAAATCTCAAATAGTCTTTCCTTCAACTGAATTTTTCAAATCATAATTAATTATCACCTTTAAATCCCCATCCTTGCATAGGTTGTTAGCTCAAGTAATCTTACTATTCGCATTCATTGCCTTGTTGGAAATCTAGTCAACCACTTTGTTATCCTCTCAGTAATTATGAGATATGATAACATTATCAAACTTATTGAGAATATTTTAAATTTCCAAAGTACTCCCTTCAATATTTCACATCACCATAATTCTATTATTCAACATATTAATAATATTTTAGGAGTCACCTGTTACAAGCTACGACTGTTGTTGCACCAAAAGATTAACCTGTGAATGCCTAATACAACCACTAGACTTATAGAACATAGGAGGCAATTAATCCATGTCACAAATCCCAAAGGGGAACTTTTTGGTTAGTCCAACAACCCCCTCCTCCCCCCAATGTTACCCGAGGATATTTGAACCTATGACCAAGCTATGATACCACTTGTTACAAGCTATGATTGTCATTTCACTAAAATATTGACTTGTCAATTCATGATACAATCACTAGACTTATAGAACACATGAGGTGGTTAATAAATGTCATGAATCTTGAAGGGGAATGTTGGTGGTTATTCTAACATTAGTTTCTAGCCATAATTTTTGATAACAAGTTTTCACTGCAATTCTAATAGTATAAAGAGAAGCAATGGCTTTTTCTCTATGGCTAATAGAGAAACTAATAGAGACCACCACAACATCCACAATCCTACTATTATTATCCCTCAAGAATCCACCATATCCAACCCTAATAGGGTTTCTTTTAGAAAACCCATCAAAGTTTTCTTTTAGCCATCCTACGGGAGGGGATTTCCATATGACACCATCTCTGCTATCATTTTCTTTAATTTTTTACTTTCTTTAGTTTTCAAGGGATCACATATTGTCAAATCATCAATATTATTATTTTGAGAGATGAAGTTCTCTTTTATAGCCTTGGGAATGTTTTGACCCACTACCCAACCAGGTGTTTCTTTGCTTCTAAAAACCCTATTATTTCTTTCTTTTCAAAGACCCTTACAAAGGTGAGGAAGATAGGTACTTCAAAGGAAACAAATATTAGTGCATCTAAGAGGGCATTTCCAATTTTGGAAACACTCTATTGGAATTTACAGTAGGAAAAGAAAACTTCTAGGGGGGTGAATCAGTGCTTTAAAACTTTGATCCATAAAATATTCACCACACATCCATCTCATACATTCAGAAAAAAACTAAAATACCATGTAAAGCATATACATCTAAAGAATATTAATAAGTAAGCATTCACACATATATGATACCAGATATGATTACCTAGAAACTCTCTAATGAGAAGGTAAAACTAGGGTGGGGATGACACCCACAAATCTTCACTACTGCAGTAATAAAGTGTATCCAATGAAGGTTACAATGTTTGATCATGAAACATGATCTACCCTATGAATGGTATTCCCTATTAAAATCTTAGAAAGACTATTAGGTCTTACCCTATTAAAGGCTTTCAACACCCTGTTAGAAGTGTGCCTAGTAAGAGGACTTTAACTCACAATTAAGTAAGCAACTTGTTAGAGGATTTCAATATAGCCTGTTAGGACTACTCTGTCAAGAGATTTAATTGATTCACTTGTTAGAATGTCTTGGCATTAATCCTACAATTAGCACTATAGTACTTGATGATAGATCGCCTCTATCCTACTGTTTACTTGATCCTTCTTGATTAGATGTCTCTCTATTTTTCATTGCTTCCTTCCTCTATTCTCCTCTAACTAATTCTACAATTCAAATCATAATGCTTCATCACCATGATATTCCTGGTTTTCTCATGCAAAACTCTCCTTGATCATTCATTCATTCCCTTTCACACTCATGGAAAGTTTAGGGTTTTTCTTCCTTAAGAAGACCTAGGTGACTTTGGGTTAGGTATAAATCAATGGCTATGATTCACCCATATTGCCACTTAAACCTTCCCTTTTCCTAATTGGGTGTGTTTAATGCATAGGGACTCCAAGTTAAGATTCATCCTTATTAGAAAAGTATCGTAATTCAATCTCTAAGTCAGCTCAAAAATGGTTTACATAGTAGTTTATGCCAATACAAACAATTATGTCAAAATTGTGTTACTTTTCAATTGAAGTCCCTGGTGCTCAGCACATACTGACTTCAATACTTTCACTTAGCATCTAAATGATTTAGCATGCACTACTTGCTAGATTCCTAAATCATTTAGCACATACTATCTACTCAGTACTTGAGTGACTCAGCACATGAGTGACTTGGCATGCTCTATCTTGTGTGTTGTGCTCGGCATATGTTACTTTTTTGGCATGAACTAAGTAAGTGACTTAAGTGTATAGACACTCACTAATCAAAACCATTCTGAGATTAACAATCTCCCCCTTTGACATGAGTGTCAAAAACACTTGATCATGTATTAATACTTTTATTCTTATGAGCATAACATAACTGACTATCCGGCTTCTATACAAAATTTTAAAATATTAAAATTTTGCAATAACTTGTACCTCAAAAAAAAATTCTCATAAATATCATAACTCCCTCTAAGTTGTTTGATTTGTTCTATATCAAAATCTCTTCTACTGAGTAGATTTTCCTCAACTGATACTCTTTCACTTGTTTTCTACTCTTACTCCCTTTTTACTCTCTCATGCTTGCTCTTCCTTAGCTCTTACCTCTTTCTTTGCTCTTTCTCCCCCTTTTTTACATTGATGTTAATGGGTCATACATTGATAGTGTCTTTTTCCAAAAAGGATTTATGAACCTCAAGAATAATTTTAAGAGTTGCATCCAAATTTTCACAACCTACCTCCAAAGACTTAATTTGGATGGCCAGCTTGGCAGCAAGGTGTACTAGGCCATCTAACGTAGAAAGATTGGGGTCTTTCCTCATAAGAGTTTCTACATAACCTAACTCCTTGTGTAGAATCTCCATATGAGGATTCAATGTAGTCTAGATGATTATCAATTTAGCCCTTATGTTGGCTTCTTCTGTAGATAGTGCTACTAACTAACTTTGGGTTTGCAATAGGGATATAAAGTGTTTCTCACTTTGAACTAGATTCATGGGAAATTTTGCACCTGATAATTTCATTTGACTTTCCAAGCTTAGGATGTGATTCCTTGTCTCTTGTGTGAAGAGTGTAGGATTACATGGTCTGGTATACAGAGAGAAAATATTCTCTAGTATCTTCTTCACACTATCTATCTTAGTTGCCAATGCAACTTATGTAAGTGTTATTTCACTAGATATCTTTTCATTTACTTTGAAATTTCTTCTTAGACCATTCTAATAATTTTCCATTGGTATCCAGGTCTATATCACTTACCCTTTCCACCATCTTAGTTAATTGTTCAATGATTAGCTTTGTTTCATCTGGAATAAGAAAATTGGATGCATCTAAGAAGAAGTCTTTGATATCAAGCAAAGTTTACTTCTTCCTATGCTCCATTTTGAGTAGTTCTTGATGTTTCTTTCTTGCTAGGGCTTCTTGAAGTACACCCATTTTCCCAATTGTTATTATTGCATAATCATACTTAGGTAAAATAATTTCTTCATCTAGGCTAACATCTCCATAGGTTATGACCTCTTCTTCCTTAGATGAACTAGGACTCGACACTGAGAATTGCAAAGGTGTTGCATCTGTGCTTGGCCTCTAAAGAGTTTGACTAGAAGGAGTGACTGATGCTAGTAAAGTTACTAGTGCTCAAATTATTTCTAGCTCCTTTAGCTTGGTTGTGAAATGTGGCTCTTCAGGCTTGTCCTTTTCTGCCTCATTAATTTTAATTGCACCTTGTTCTTGTGTTGTAGGTATAGGTACATCTACCTAACCTATTTGAATTTGTGTCTCCACTTTATCCTCTCCAATTGTCTCAACCTTATCTGTTGTAACTTTTGGTGCATTTCTAACTTGAGGAGTGATGATAGGTAGTCCTTGTGTTTTCACCTCCTCCCTTGTAGTTATAGTCCCTAATTTCTAAATTTCATCTACACTTACCAATACAAGGTTGTCACATAATTTGGCCTATAGTGTACAGTACTCAAGTATCTTTTTCAAATCTTCATTTGTTATGGGATTGATGTTCTGATCAATAGGATCAGAAACATCCTTTATTGTAATAGTTTCAGTACTTAAACTTATCATCTATGGAGGGTTGGCACTCAAAATTTATGTATCTTTTATACTATATTCTTGTTGTTGGTCTACCTCAGTTGATCATCTATATTCATATCAGTGCCACCCTCAGCTATGCCTTCTTCATTTCATTATATTCATCATCTTTGACCTGAATAGGTTCTTATTCACCTTCTTTGACCATGGCTAGTCCATATGTGATCTTCCATATTCATTTGGACTTCTCTACAACATCCTCTATGTTATTTTGTAGTATGATAAATGCCCTATACTTAGGAATAAATCCAGTAGCATATTTCTTTATTGCTTTGGATATTTGTACCTTGTTGAGCTCTCAAATAACTTGGGCAAGGGATGTCTCCCTAATTTTCCTTTCCAAGTTCAAACAATAATGCCATTTTTGCTCAACTCTTTCATATAGACTTTTAGGTATGGAGTTGGAAATCTCTAGAGGAGCCTTCTTGAAAGTAGCCATCATGGCATATATTGCCTCCTCCACTTGATTCTTCTCAACTTTTCTAAGATTATCAAAGTCAATGTGAAAGAAATTTGATAAATTTGCACTATTTCTAACATTCTCGAATAACTTATCCAGATCTAAGGATTGATTATGACTCACCACTTGGAATTGGGTGTTGTTATCATATTTTTTCCTTTCCTCGTCAGTTTTAGCCTAAGCAACATATTTTCTTCTTGGTATTTTCTATACTCTGCCTTCCTTCTCTATAGTCTTGGCTTTCTCTTTAGCTTTTGTGCAATGACTTGTGTTCTAGCCCTTTTCGTAGGCAATGTTGGTTTGGGTTGGCTCAGTTTAGCAACCTTTTTAGGTCTTGTCACTATTTGTGCCTTGGCCTTTCTCTTCTTTTGATCAGTAGGAATAGGTGATTCCTCTACTTCTTCTCCCTCAACACCTTCTTCAATCTTTGTTTCTTCCTCTTGGTGATCCTCACCCTGTCCTTGAGTCAATGCCAGAGATTCTTGAATATGAGTGTATTCTTTCTCTTCATCCTCTTCCTCTTGTTCTTCCTCCTTGGCTTCTTCACCAAACTTTTCTTTTAGTTTCTTCACTAATTTATCCTTCTTCCTAATCATATAAGTAGTCTTCAACTCCATAGTAATCTTTGATTTGGCCAATTCATAGTTACCAAAAGCTTTGGCATCTTTTTCCACTTCTTCTACAAGTAATGATGTGATTGTTGTAGAGGCCTCATCAACATTAATCGCATAACCTAATGGTCTTAGCCATCTCACTCTATGAATTTTTGCTTGTACAAATGTGTGATCAACATCAACTAGGAAACAAACATCATCATAATGTTTTTCCACTACTAAAATCCTTAATCTTTTCTTCATGGATTGTTTGAAGTCCTCAAAATAACTGATCATCACTAGTTCAAAGTTATTACCTAACTATTCAATGAACTCTCCTATTTGAACTGCAAAAAACCTATTTGTCTTCCATGCAACATTACCAAATGTAGGAAATGTGTTCTATATATAAAAGAAGATACATACCAAAATAGATCCAAATTTACACTGAGCACTCTTTGTTTTCCTTATTACTCCCAGATTTTCAATCAATTATTGTAGTTACAGCTCAGCAAGATCATATGTATGATCCTTCTTCACAATCTTGTACCCCATATCTACTGCAATACAAGGTGCATTATTCAATCTACTTGATTGATAAAACTTATGTGCAATTACCCTTACTACAAAAGCTACCAAAGGATCTGTGATTTTGTCTGTGGTCATTCCCTTCTTGTTCCACATAGCCCCTATGTTCTTTTCAATAACTTCTTTTGATTTACTTCACATAGTCTTTGGCTAATCTAGGATTGGATACCCTGTTACCCTATGAATTATCCTCTTTGTGATTTTGATTGGCCTATTATCTAACCATACTGAGCTATCATGAATTATGCTCAAAATAATCCTAATCCACTTAGTTTTGAAAATGTTAGGGAAATCTAGGGCACAAGTTAACCCTTTCTTTTTAACAATTTTGAATTCTTCCCTCAACACACCATTTTCACATAATCTTCCATTCTCATCTTTGATTTCCATGTCAGAAATACTCCCAATCTTACAATTGTAACACTTTCTAACATCTTGTATCATTAAAACTTGTGGTAATATCATAGATAACATACCAAAGGGATCTTGTTTGTATGTTATGTCTAGAATGGCTTTCAAAATAGGTGGTTTTATCTCATTGCTAACTAGCTAAACATTCAAAACCTCCTTTCCCTCTACATATTTTTCTTTTGAAGAACTAGATGCCATTATATAAATCTAGGGTTGACAAAATTTGAAACAATGTAACTTGACATATGATAAATACCTTGTAAATCTTGATGAAATTATGTCAAATGGCTACTCAAATCTCTTGCAAACACTTCTAATGAAATTTCTAGATCACCATTTTCTCTTTCTTGAATTCAAATGATGTTAACTAAGCAAAAATCGATCAAATAACCCTTTAAAATACTGTAATTAATCTAAAGTGCTTACACAGTTGTAAGCTTGGTATCAACTAATTTCTGGCTCACTCAACATCCACTTGTCTTTTCATTCTCTTGGAAACCATTACAAGCTCGACATTAACTAGCCAATCTATTAGCTTGGCATCCACTAGTATTTCACTTGGCAACCATAGGAAATTTTTCATGCTTGGCAGGAGCATGAAAAAATGACAGTACTTAAGATTTTTCTTTGACTCCTAATAACACTTTGCATCTTTATCCAATATGCCTATGCAATCTTTTTGAAACTAAATCCTTGGAACTGATGTATAATTTTTCTTTTGAATATTAGTCCCACATACCTCTTGATTTCTTAGTTTGATGAGGTGTGATCACCTAACCCATTGGGTGAAATGATCCCTTCTCCACTTGATGTATTGCAATCCTCCTTTCTCTTCCATGTCTTATTCATCTCATCTCTAACATTTTCAATATCTCCATTTCCTTTTCCTTTGTTGAACTCACAACTTGGTGCCTTTTACCTCGTTGAACAATATTGATTGATGTGACTAGTCTTCAAATAGCTAAAAATGTGGTTTGGCTCAACCACCTTTTGTAGTCACTCCTGAAGTATGTCTTAATATAGTTTTCAAGAACATGCCCACACTCTTGATAGTAATGACAACTATACCTTGTATTATAATCCCAATTATAAGAGTTACCATTGTATTTTTCCTTTGTTTTTTTTGTTTGATGACCACATTGGATTGGATCTATACTCAAAAGCTCTATATCCATACTTTTGATAGTTATAACAATATCCTTCAGATCTTTGAGTGTGCATGGTCTTGGTTTTGCATGCATGTGCCTAATGACCTTGTTTGTTGCACTTATGGTAGTGACCCATGTTCTTCTACTTCACATTCTGATTTAGAGTCTTGCTCCTACACACATTAGCAGTATTTCATTTCTACCACAATTATGACAAGTAGGTTTGGAATTCATACCTTTATTACTCCTTTCTTTAGCACTTTTGGATGATTCTCCTTCTTCAGTACTTGTGTATCCCAGTCTAGATGTATCATTGTTAGATCTAGGGGATCTTATCAATTTTTCAAAGTACTTGATAGCTTCATTTGGTTTATTAAAACTTTCAAAAAATTCCTTTTCTTTTCTTAGGTCATTTCTCAATTGTTCATTCTACAACTTTAGTATTGTTATCTCAATGTCCTTGGCATTCAATTCATGGTCTGCATTCATCATCTAACCGAAAGTTTCTAATTACATGTTAGCAATCCTAGTTACGTCTGATGATTTCTCTTCAATTCTACTAGACAAAATTCTTTTTTCATCTTTACTCATAGCTTTTTCTTCCATAGCTTTCTTCTTCTATTCAGTCACCTCACATAGTAATATGGTTTGAGATTATTGTTGTCTCTTAAGATTTCTGATCTCTTTAGCTAGGGTTATATTCTTTTCCATTAGATCTGCAACTACTACATCAAATTCATTAGATTTTCCATTTACAAATAGCTTAGTAGTATTTATATCTATATATTGTGTGTCATTCTCTTGAATAGCAATTTCCTTCCTTCTCTTTAAAGATTTCTTTAGATCTTCTCTTGCTTCATTCAGCTGATGTAGAATAAGATGTATTTCAATCTCCTAGTTCTCGATAATCTTTCCCAGCTTGTAGACTTTCATTTCAAGATCTTTCCTCAAAGTTGCAAAGCTTCTATTTCAAAGAACAATTCTCTAATATAAATTGTTGGAATTTACAATAGGAAAAGTAAACTTCTAGGGGGGGGTGAATCAGTGCTTTAAACTTTGACCCATAAAATATTCACCACACATCCATCTCATATAATCAAAAAATAAACTAAAATAACATGTAAAGAATATACATCTAAAGTGTGTAAATAAGTAAGCATTCACACATTTATGATACTAGATATGATTACCCAGAAACCCTCCAATGAGAAGGTAAAATTGGGGTGGGGATGAAACCTAAAAATCTTCACTATTGCATTAATAAAGTGTATCCAATGAAGGTTACAATATTTGATCATGAAACATGATCTACCCTATGAAAGGTTTACCCTGTTAAAAGCTTACAAAGACTATTAGGTCTTACCCTGTTAGAGGATTTCAATACAGTCTGTTAGGACTACTTTATTAAGAGATTTAACTGATTCACCTATTAGAATTTATTAGCATTGATCATGTGATTAGAACTCTACTACTTGAAGATAGATCACCTCTATCCTACTATGTTCTTGATCCTTCTTGATTAGATGTCTCTCTATTGTTCATTTCTTCCTTCCTTTGTTCTCCTCTAACTAATTTTGCAATTTAGATCATGATGCCTTGATCACCATGAATGTCCTAGTTTTCTCATGCAAAACTCTCCTTGATCATTCATTCATTCCCTTTCATGCTCATAGGAAGTTTAGGGTTTGTCTTCCTCTAAAAGACCTAGGTGACTTAGGGTTAGGTATGAATCAATGGCTGTGATTCACCCATATTGCTGCTTAAACCTTCCCTTTTCTCAATTGGGTGCATGTAATGCATAGGGATTCCAACTTAAGATTCAACACACTCCACAAGATTCCTAGGTTGAACCCAAAAGATATTCTAGTACTGGAGGAGAATACTCCAAACATTCTAGCTGAATAAATAGTGAATGAAAAGATGGTTTATATCTTTGCCTTTCATCTTACATAAACTGCATCTATTCACAATATAAATATTCCTTTTTTGAAGATTATCCAAAGTTAATATTTTATTTTGAAGGGCAATCCAGAAGAAAATATTTACTTTAGGAATAAGACCCTTTTTCCAAGATTTAGCCCAAGGGGGAGGATTTCCATTTAAATCATATCTAAGCATAGAGGCCACATTAAATTTACCACTTGGTTCTATACACCACACCATGTAATCCTCCATATTAGGAGTAAGACTAAAGGAATTGAGAGATATTTCAATTTTGTTAAAATTGTGGCAAACCTCTTCAAGTTTAACCCATCCATTATTTCTCCAATAGTTGCATACAAAAACCCCCAAAAATATGTTTACATCTATCAATGTGAGTGATATCACTAAAATCATTTAGCAGTGGATGATCTAATAACCACACATCTTTCCACAATCTAGCCTCTCTTCCATCCCAAACTTTCCATATAAATCATTTTTTAAGAATATCTTTGGTACCCTGTACCACACCCCGTATAGCCAAAGAATTAGAGATGTTTGGGTAAGACATAAAATTGGACAAAGATGGAATATTATAAAGATACTTATACTTCCAAATAAAACTCCATTTCTTATCCTCTTGGTACACTCTCCATCCATGTTTAGCAAGGAGAGATTTGTTCATACTTCTTATAGATCTGACACCCATCCCACCTTCAATCTTAGGTTTACATACCTTCTCCCAAGCTACAGTTCCACCCTCTTTCTTTCTTTAGAGCCAGACCATAAAAATTTCCCTTGTATTATATCAATAGCATCTACAAATTTTGGTGCAATTTTGAAGAGACTAAAAGCATAGGAAGGGAGACTTTGAAGAGAGGCCTTCAAAAGAGTCACTTTACCAGCTTGACTCAACATATCATCTTTCCATCTAGCCAATTTCTTATTGAACTTATCCACAAGATCCTCCAGAAAGGAATCTAAAGGACTTATCCCCAAGGGGAGATCAAGATAAATACTTGAAAAGGTACCAATAGAACATCCCAAGATATTCTATTTTCCTTTTCCTAGGTATAGGGGTATTAATAAAGAATAAAGAGCTCTTATTCCAATTGACTAGTTATCCTGTAACTGCTAAATATAGATTAAGAGTCATTTTAAGACTCCTAGCCTCCCTAAATAGTTGTCTTTCCCATAAAAATAGTAACATCCACACATTTTTCATGAGAACATTAAAGAGGTCGAGATGTGGGTCTTACACCTTGAATTTCCCCTTTTAAGACAAGTCTGTCAATATAACTTCCAAGACAATCAACCATAATAGTAAAGAGAATAGGTGAGATAGGATCACCTTGCCTCAAGCCCCTTGAAAGTTTAAAAAGACTTTATGATATCCCATTGACCAGGACAACCAAGGAGGTAGTAGTAACAAACTGCATAATAATATTTAAGCATTTCTCACTAAAACCAAAAGCATGCATTACCTTTTGAAGAAAATTCTAGTCAACTCTATCATTAGCATTCTCTATATCCACCTTCATCACAAAACCTTGAGATTTATATAGAGATAAAGAATTTATGTTTTCATAAACCATGATAATATAATTTAGGATTTTCCTTCTTGGAATGAAGCTATTATGTTGATGAGAGATACAATTAGGGAGGAGAGTCAGAATATGTTGAGTAAGAACTTTTGAAATAATTTTGTACATCAAATTATATAGACTTATAGGACTAAATTATTTTGGAGACTTGACACCAGCATCTTAGGAATCATACAAAGAAAAATAGAATTGATTTCCTTTAGCATTCTTCTAGCCCAAAAAAATTCTTTCGCTGCATCACATACATCTTTACCATCAACTTCCCAAGCTTCTAGAAGAAAAACATGAGAAATCCATCCAAACCGGGAGATTTATCTCCTTCAATGGAACATAAATTCTTATATATTTCCTCCCCAGAAGGAATAGCCATTTGCATTTTGTTCTACTTGTTAGTAATTAATTAAGGAATAGATTCAAGAAGCTTCTTCTATCTAGTAGAACCAACATTCGAATCAGAAAAAAGAAGAGAAGAAAAGAAAGAAACCATCTCCCTTGTGATTTCATTTTCATTAGTAATTTTATCCCTTCCCTGTTTTAAGCTATAAATTTGATTCCTAGCTCTATGCTTCATGGTATTTAGATGAAAAAAATAGTATTTTGATCACCTTTCTTAAGCCATATTGATCTAGATCTCTACCTCCAAAAGTTTTCTTCTCTTGATACAAGATCATGGTAACTAAACAAACTCTCATTATCTTCCTTTAACAACTCTACTGAGTAACCATCAGACTAAATTATGTCTTGAATGTTCTTTAATTCTAGTTTCAATTTAGATTTACCTTTAAATATATCTCTAAAATATCTCTTGTTCCTCTTTTTTACCCTCTCTTTCATATTCTTAAGTTTTTTAGCAACACGGAAAAGTATTGTACCGTCAATATTGATATTCCACTATCCTTTAAAAACCATAACAAAATTAGGATGTTGCATCCACATTTTCTCAAACCTTAAAGGAAAATTCTTCCTTACTTGAAGATGATCCACTTCAAAGAGTAGCAGAAAGTGGTTAGAAGCAACCTTTTGGATAAAAGAAAAGGAACAAAAAAAATCTTGGGTCCAATTAGGGGATATAAGGACCCTTCTAGACGATCTTGAACACAACTATCTCCAATTCTCTTATTTCTCCATGTGAAATATATCCCTTGGAGGTCCATATCCATCAATCTTGTTAGAAAATACTTTAGAATAACTAAGAGGGGCGGTGAATCAGTTATTCAAGGTCCAAATGTCCTATTCAATCTTTTCACTAAGTATAGTGAGCCCATTTAACCATTCATTCATCCAAGCTTTAACTTATCTAATCAACAAGTTACTGTAAATCAACATTCAAGCATAACACATAAGAAATCAGCACATAACACAATGATTTACATGGAAACCAAATTTGGGAAAAACCACCAGTAACATGCTGCTCAATTCTTACTCTTCTAAAGTGATGCCCTATTAAAGGCTTACAACACACTGTTAAGTGTGACCTTGTTAAAAGATTTAACCACCCTATTAGAAGTGGGCTTGGTTAGAGGACTTTAGAACATTCACTTGGAATGCCACCTTGTTAAAGGATTTACAAATGGCTAGTAAACCAACCTAAGTCCATAGGATTTTCATATCTAATACAATTTCTAAAGAGTATTAGAAAATCTTTGACCTGACTACAACAGACAACTTAATTTGTAGATCTAAAATCACTTCTCAGTTTATACCATTCCTGGCCTTCAATCACTACAACTTTGATAGCTTGCCCTCCTTTCAAGCTTAGTTTCCTTGAGTCTTCATGCTCAATGTACCAGTGCAATCATCTCTTCATGACCACTTATAGAAGTAGAACCTCAGTGCTCTTCCTTCTCCTAGATGTCTTCCCCTTGACACCCTTCCAACCACTTCACAATTTTGGCTCTTCAATAGCAACAATATCAGTAGCATTTTCTTCTTGATCTATGACTTCTCAAATAGAAGTCTTGGAGTTCTTTCCTCGCTTGATTCTTCCATTCTTTAATTTCAATTCATATGGATTAGGTAGGATTCATTGCATCTAACCAATATTTTGTTTCCTTTAGAAACTTCTTGAATAATCTTCTTGAATTTGCCCAAAAACTATTTACATAGAATTATGTACTACCAACTCATCATCCTTATCTTCCAACTCATTCACAAAATTCAAGGTAACCACTTTGTCAGCTTAGATTTGGCAAATCTTCATCATTTCAAATAATGTAGTAGCTTGACACTATTGAAACACTAGTGCTCAGCACATACTATGTTACTGGGCATCAACTATGTTTTTTGTGATGCTCAGCACCTAAAGATCGCTCGGTACCAACTAAGATTTTCCTGATGCTCAACACCTGATCTTCACTCAGCACCTGAAGATCACTTGGCACACAATAGAATTTCCTATTACTCGGCTCCAACTGACAATTTTCTTGGCTTCAACTAACTTGCTCAGCACCCACTAATGATCTTAGTTTAAGCTTTGCAATCAACCTTGTTACAACTTCTTCCTCCAATGTTTCTAATTGTAACCAACCTCTGTATCTTTGAGTGTGTTATCAATACATCATTTAACCATTGTCTTAACTGATCCTTGCACTTCATTACAACATCATAACTCAACCTTTCCCTTAGGTGCTCTTGTTACATCTTGTTGATCAAATCCTCTTCATCAATCAACTAAGTGATAGTACTTGGATCTTATAAGAAAATGTCATACCTACAAGTAGCAGATTTGACATCAATGACAAAACAATGATTGAAAACATTCTTTTAACAACAATCTTCTTTCTTTGCAACAATCTCCCTCTTTGATCTTTAACAATGAGCTTTTCAATCAGATTTTCAACAATCCCCCTCTTTGGCATTGATGGAAAACCAAACTAATCAACCATCAGACTAAACTATTCAACCACACGCTAACTAGGTTAGAATAGTAAGTCAAATGCCAAAAAGTAAATTGTAACTTTACATCTCCCTTTACTATTCTGATTGCTTCATTTTTGCTTCTCCCTCTTGGTTGTTGTATCCTTGTTCTTTGTTTCTCTCCCTCTGTATTGCTCATCTTCTGCTATTCTGATCAACTTCTCCCTTTGGATCAGTTGATTAGTTTTGTACTATTTCTCCCTCTTTGACAACAATGCCAAAGACATATTAGCATATTATCATGCAACTATAGCTTTTTGTAGGTTCATTCAATTTCTTCTTCGGTCACCTTGTTTGTGACTGTTTTGAAACTTCAACACTTCAACTACTTTAGGCATGAATCCTAAAGTAAACATCCTCTAGATCAATGTGTAAAATCTTTTAACAATCAGCTCATTTGATGCAGGGTAGTCTTGCTTTTGCTTCAAGTAGCCTTAGCTAGGGGTATCACCCTGAACTTACCTCTAAGATATTCAAAAGCATCTTTAGGTAGTGCTTTTGGGAAGATGTCAGCAATCTGTTCCTTTGAGCTAACATATTCCATCTTCACTTGTTTGTCTTCCACCAACTCTCTTACATAGTGATACTTGATTGCAATATGCTTAGTTTTAGCAGGCATTACAAGGTTCTTTGATATGTTGATAGCACTTGTATTATCACAATAAAGTATCACAGGCTCAATTACTTCTTCCTTCATACCTTGCAACAAATGTTTGATCCATACAATATTGGTGCAATTTATAGTAGTTGCAACATATTTAGCTTCAGCAGTGGACTATGAGGTTCAGCTTTGCTTTTTGCTGGTTCATGTAATCAACCTTTTTCCCAAGAAAAGTGCTCCTCCACTGGTGCTCTTTCTATCATCAATGTCACCTCCCCAATTTGCATCAATGTAGGCTTTCAGTTCAAATTTTTCACTCCTCTTGTAGTATAAGCCAAAGTCATTAGTTCCTTTCAGGTAGCTCAGTATTCTCTTCACTGCCATTAAGTGATTTTCTCTTGGATTTGTAGAAAATATTACCACTCTTCCAACAACTAATGCAATGTTTGGTCTACTATGTACAACATATTGCAGCTTTCCAATCATTGATCATATAATGTCTCATTCACTTCAGCTGATTCATCATTCTTGGATAGCTTATGTCCAGTTGCCATTGGTGTGCTGACTAGTTTTAACTCTTCTAACCCAAATGTTTTGAGTATCTCCTTGATGTATTTGGATTGGGTCACAAATATGGAATTCTTTAATTGATGAACTTGTAATCCAACAAAGAATTTGATTTATCCAAACGTTAACATCTCAAATTCATGCTTCACTTGATCAACAAAATCTTTGCATAAAACATCTTTTCCTCCAAATATTATATCATCAACAAAGATTTCTGATATCAAAATGTCTTTACCTTTTTTAGCTTTGATGTAAAAGTTGTTGTTGTCATCTATACTCTCAAATCCTATCTTCACAAGATATTTGTGCAACCTCTCATACCATGCTCTAGGTGCTTGCTTCAATCCATAATGTGTCTTGTGTAGTTTGCAAACCATGTCCTTGTTCTTCTCATCTACAAATCCCTTTGGTTTTTCTATGTAGACTTCCTCTTCTAGTATACCATTTAGAAAAGCATACTTCACATCCATTTGGTACACTTTGAAACCTTTGTATGCATCATATGCAAGTAATGTTCTTACTCCTTCCATTCTTGCAATAGGGGCAAATGTTTCCCCATAATCCAGTCCTTCTTCTTGTGCATAGCCTTTGCAAACTAGTCTGGCTTTGTTTCTTTTTATCTCACCATTCTCATTAGGTTTGTTTCTAAATACCCATTTGGTACCAATCACATTCTTATAAGCTAGTCTAGGAATTAGGGTCCATGTTTTCTTGTTCTCAATCTAATCTATCTCCTCTTCCATGGCTTTATACTAGTCATCATCCTACAATGCATCTTTCACTATCTTAGGTTCAACCTTTCTCAGTAGACATGATTCATTCCTCAGTTTATTCCTTGTCATTGGTCTAGCATCCTTATCACCAATGATTTGATCTGCAGGGTGATATCTTCTCACATACTTGGCTAATCTTCGTTTTGTCCTTCTTTCCATATTTGATCCTTTAGCTTGAGAGTCATTTTTTTCTTCTTCATCTAGAACTTCATCATCCCTTTCATGTATACTATTTTTAAAATTAGAATGTACATTTTCTACATTCTGCAACTCAGCTTCTGAATGCAGCTCGACATTCATAGGTTGAGACTTGGCAGATACTAAAATTTGTTGTTGATTCCCAACTTGATTTGTAGCATTGTCTTCAACAGTCATTCCTTCATATAAGTATATAAAGGATCTATAATCCTTTGATTTCTTGGATTCATCAACCTGTACTTCAGCATGCTCATCAAAATTTACATTTGCACTCTCCACAATCTTGTTAGTGTTAGTATTCAAACACTTACATGCCTTAGTTCTAGTCGAGTATCCAAGGAATATGCCTTCATCACTCTTTGCATCAAATTTTCCTTTTCTAGTATCTTTTAGAATATAGCATTTACAACCAAATACTTTGAAATGTTTAACATTAGGTGAGTGACCATACCATAATTCAAAAGGTGTTGCATTTGTACCTTTCTTGATTTGAATTATATTCAGTGTGTAGACTGTAGTACTTACAACTTCTCTCTAGTACTTTAGTGCAACATTTTTCTCCATCATCAAGGTTCTAGTATAGTCAATCACTAACCTATTCCTCCTTTCAACAATGCCATTTTTTGATGGAGTTCTTCGTGCTGATGTTTGCCTTTTGGTATTTTTTTCATTGCAAAATATTTCAAACTCTTTTGATGTGAACTCACCTCCTCTGTCTGACCTTAGGAATTTTAGGTTCTTTCCTATTTCTTTATCAACTCTGGCCAAATACCACTTAAACATTTGAAATGCATCAAATTTTTTCTTTAAAAACATATCAGTCATCACCCTGGAATAATCATCTACAAATAGCATTATGTATCTATCTCCTAGGTAGCTTTTCACTTCTATTGGGCCACATAAGTCTGAATGGACTAACTCTAGTACTTCATTGGAAGTGTATGTTTTTCTTTTCAAGCTAGACTTAGTCATCTTCCCTAGTTGACATTGTTTGCACATTCTATTTTCTGGTTTCTTCAATTTTGGCAATCCTCTGACTTTGTTCTTTTTGCTAATGCTAACCAGATTATCAAAGTTAACATGACAGAACCTTTTATGCCACAACCATACCTCATCAAGTCTAACAACAAGACATGTTGCATCTTCCAAATCTAGGTAAAACAAATTACTCCTAGTTTTTTCACCTTTTCCTATTAGATTTCCATCAATGTCATAGATCTTAGCAGTTTTATTTCCAAATTCAACTTTGCAACCTACATTGCCTAACTATGATACACTCAACAAATTTTAGTTCAATCCCTCAACATAGTATTCATTATCACATAAAATTTTCTCTATGAGTTTAATAGAGCCTTTTCCTTTGATTTGACATGGAGCATCATTAATAAATCTAACACTATTTCCATCATATTGAGTAAAGGTAATGAACTTACTTTTATCTCTTGTCATGTGATGTGAGCATCCACTATCTATGGCCCACTTGTCATCTTTTTTCACATAGGTAACCAATATTTTTGCTTCATCTTCATCTTTATCTAATTCATCCTTCATGGGCACATAGACTACTTCATCATCATTCTCATCAGAATCTTCTTCAACAATGTAGCATCTCTTGCCTTTATCCTTGTAGTCTTTGCTATCATCTTCACTCTTGTTCCTATACTTGTTTCATTCTTTGTAGTTCTTCTTCTATGTACATCTTGCAAAAATATGACCTACTTCATTATAATTGAAACATATGATAGGGAGCTTACCTTTGAATTTACCTTTGCCTCTATGGAATCTCCTAGCCAATAGTGCTTCTAACTATTCCACATCTTCCTCATTTGTGTTGCTATCACTAGATGCATGTTTTCCTTTTCTTCTCTTTTTTCTTAATGTCTCCTCTTCAATGTCTTTTATTGTCATCTTGGCCTTGAAAGCAGATTCAAGGTTCTCAGGTTTGTAGTTATCAAAATTGGACAATTCAAATGTAGTAAGTCTTCCCACTATTCCTTCAAAGGTTAGTGTGTTTCCTTGTACATACCTTAGCTCTTGGATGGTTGAAACTCTAATAGCATAGATAGAGATCAAAGTTCTTAAAAAAAATTTGATGAAAGTTTCTTCTTCCAATTGACCACCCAGACTCCTTATTGCACTTACCACTTCTTTCATTCTAGCAGCATTTTCACCTTCCTACATTTTCATGTCATCAAACTTTCCTCTTAGGCTTTCTCTCTTTGCTCTTTGAACATTCTGATCTCCTCCATAGATATCCGATAAGGCTTTCCACATCTTGAATGCAATTGCACAATCTTTGATGTCATCATATTCTACATAATTAAGTGTAGAGATAATTTCCAGCATTGCTTGATTGTGCTCCTTTTTGTTCAAATTGTCTGCAGTAAGAGTTCCTACTAGATTCACATGTTTTGTTTCAATTGAGGTTTTTGCATAGTCACCTATTGATCCAAGGTGTGATTTCATCAGACTCTTCCATGCAGCAAAGTTGTCTTTGTTGAGCTTGGGAACTTCTCTCTTGGACATCTTGATCTTCCTGCTTCTAGTACATTGAAACTAAATCAGCAGATGGCTCTAATACCAATTGTTAGAAAATGCATTAGAATAATTGAGAGGGGGGATGAATTAGTTATTCAAGGTCCAAATGTCTTATTCAAACTTTTCACTAAGTATAGTGATCCCATTTAACCATTCATTCATCCAAGCTTTAACTTATCTAATCAGCAAGTTACTATAAATCAACATGCAAGCATAACACATAAGAAATCAGCACATAACACAATGATTTACGTGGAAACCCAATTTGGGAAAAAACCACTAGTAACATGCTACTCAATTCTCACTCTTCTGAAGTGATGCCCTATGAAAGGCCTGCCTTGTTAAAGGCTTACAACATACTATTGAGTGTGACCTTGTTAGAGGATTTAGCTACCCTATTAGAAGTGGGCCTAGTTAGAGGACTTTAGAACATTCACTTGGAATGCCACCCTGTTAAAGGATTTACAAATGGCTATTAAACCAACCTAAGTCCATAGGATTTTTATATCTAATATAATTGCTAGAGAATATTAGAAAATCTTTGACCTGACTACAACATACAATTTAATTTGTAGATCTCAGATCACTTCTGAGCTCATACCATTATCTAGCCTTCAATCACTGCAACTCTGACAACTTGCCATCCTTTCAAGCTTAGTCTCCTTGAGTCTTCATGCTTAATGTACCAGTGCAATCATCTCTTCATGACCAATTATGGAAGCAGAGCCTCTGTGCTCTTCCTTCTCCTAGATGACTTCCCCTTGACACCCTTCCAACCATTTCGTAGTTTTGGCTCTTTAGTAGCAACAGTATCAGCAGCATTTTCTTCTTGGTCTATGATTTCTTAAATAGAAATCTTGGAGTTCTTTTCTCTCTTGATTCTTCCATTATTTAATTTCAATTCATATGGATTAGGTAGGATTCATTGTATCTAACCCATATTTGGTTTCCTCTAGAAACCTCTTGAATAATCCTCTTGAATTTGCCCAAAAATAGTTTACATAGAATTCTGTGCCACCAGCTCATCATCCTTATCTTCCAACTGGTTCACAAAATTCAAGGTTATTACTTTGTCAGCTCAAATTTGGAAAATCTTCATCATTTGAAATAATGCAGCAGCTCGGTACTATTGAAACACTAGTGCTTAGCACATACTGTGTTACTCGGCATCAACTATGTTTTTCACAATGCTTGGCACCTGAAGATCACTCAGCACCAACTGAGATTTTCTTGATACTCAGCACCTAATCTTCACTCAACACCTGAAGATCACTCAACACACACTAGAATTTTCTACTACTCAATGCCAACTGAGAATTTTCTCAGCTTCAACTAACTTGCTTGGCACCCACTAATGATCTTAGTTTAAGCTTTATAGTCAACCTTGTTACAACTTCTTCCTCCAATGTTTCTAAGTGTGACCAACCTTTGTATCTTTGATTATGTTATCAATACATCATTTAACCATTGTCTTAACTGATCCTTGCACTTCATTACAACATTATAACTCAACCTTTCCCTTATGTTCTCTTGTTACATCTTGTTGATCAAATCCTCTTCATCAATCAACTAAGTGATAGTACTTGGATCTTATAAGCAAATGTCATTCCTAAAAGTAGTAGATTTGACATCAATGACAAAACAATGATTGAAAACATTCTTTTAACAACAATCTTCTTTCTTTGCAACAATCTCCCTCTTTGATCTTCAACAATGAGCTTTTCAATCATATTTCCAACAAATCCCTCCTTGTTAATAAACTCCATTGGATCCAATCTTCCTTCTAGTTGACTTGGATTACCTCCCTTTTTCATGTTCATAAAGAGGAATGTTAAAGTCTTCTAGCATAATCCATCTACCATTATAATCTAAACTTTTAATCTTAGATAAATAATTCTAAAACTTTTTCCTCGCACTCTCAATATTAGGACAAATATATTTACCATAAACCACTAGGTTCCCAGAATTAGATGTTGGATCTTTACTGCAATAAAGTGCTTTCTTGAATCCATCAAAGTCCTAGAGAACATAATTTTTTTCCACATGATCAGAGTGCTACCTGAGGCTCCTTTAGAACTACTAGCATTCCAAGATATGATCTTCATTACTTTTTAGGGATAAAATTCAGAATAGTAGCTTGTTTCCCATTAGCTAAATTCTGCGTACTTTCTATTTCTCTCTTAATTTTAGTAGTCTTTCTACCTACTTTTTCTAGAGTTGCAACATCAACCTTAACTTTTGGTGATGCTATCTCCAATTTCTTTCTTCTAGTTGCAACTCCTAAAGACTAGACTATTGAGGATGCCTCCTTTTCAGCCTTTTTCCTTTGCCCATTTCTCTATTTAATTTCTTCTTTACCAACTTTATGTTCCCTTGGTAAGATTAGATTCTCAAAGTTAAAACCAGGGATAGAATTAGTCAAAATTGAATCCTAAAGTAGAGGTTCTAATAATGGGAGGTTACTTCCATCAAGGGAATCCTCCACATAATCATTGAGGATATCATCTAGATCTCCTTTATCTTCCTCTTGGATTTCCCCTTCCTCTTCATAATTTCCCAGTTCCTTTCCCTTATTCAAATTAATAACCATCTGGTCATGTATCCTCACCATTTCCTCATTTACCTATGGGATAGAGGGAAGACTTTCCTCCACTCCCAACACCTTACTACCATCCTCAAACTACACCCCACTCACATCAGCCTTATCCTGATTGCTTAGAGTTTTCCTAGGTTGTATCACCTTTGATATTGGCTCTCCTTTTGTTAATTTAGGTTTCCAAACCAATTTTGGACCCTTCTTTTCTACTATCCCCACATTTTTTCTCATTTTTTGTTTTTGTGGGCATTTTTTTGTCTAGTGACCCTTCTTGTTGTAGAAGAAATGGGCATTCAAAAGATCTTCAAAAAGAACCTCTTGAGTCCATTTTCCCAATTTAGAGACAATATCCACCTTCTGAAGTAAATCCTTCAGTTGAGAAATCTTAATATAGATCCTTGCAGACATAAGCCTCGACCTTGAAGCAATGATATTGTCAATTGTAATAAGTTCACCAAAGGATCCAGCAATCCCTTTAAAAATATTTTCATGCCAAAATTCTAGTGGGAGATGTGGGAATCTAACCCAAATAGGAGTAGTGAGAAAGAAAGAATTTATTAGGTTCAGATTTAGTTCCCATTTATTGAATGTGAGGGAGCTTCTTCCAATTACCATGGGCCCCACATAAGACCATATTCAGATCCTCCTTATAGGTGAATACAAATGAAAAAAACCTCTAGTCATAATAGCAATGACAACCTAACCTAGAAGGGCCAATTTCCTTGTTACCATATTTCTTAAGGAATCAATATCCAGATGAGCCCCCAAAAATTTCCCAAGGTTAAATCCATCAATGATATAGAGAAATCAATGATTGAGTCCAAGACAAAAATTTGGAACTCACCTATTTCCCAAAATAATTTAGATGTAACAGGAGGGGAAGATGACTTAACCACTAGCCTTTAACCAAAAAGGGAAGACCACTTCTACCCTCCAACTTCATCTGCAACCTCCTTACAAGCCAAATCATGTGAATCCTTGATGTCCTAACAACCCACAAAGGAAGGCCCCACCTCCACCCCCCCACCTTGATTTTCTTAAGTGGGTCCCTTAAAGGAGAAAGGGTAGAGAACAAAGGAGAAGACTTTTGGAATTCAACATCCCCATGCCCTCTTGAAACAAACCCCAGTAATTTGGATTCTACATTCTACTCAAAACCCCCTAGAATATCATTCCTAGAATTACCATTACTAGAGTTTGCATCCACAAGTCTTGCAATACCATTGCCAATCCTTGCAGTCAAATTTTTACAAAGAACCTCTACCATTCTTGTCCCTAAAAGGTTGTTGAGTTACCATTTTTATTTGGAAGTTATTGTTCTACCCTTGTGACAACCTTAGATGAGTTAGCTCATTAGTTATTTGAGATATAATCTTTTTCATTTGATTCAGTTAAGTTGTGACATTTTTTGTCTTAGCAGATGGTACTTTCTTTTTCTCAAAGAAGACAACTTTTGGAAGCTCAAATCTTGGGTAGGTTATCATTGGAGTTGGCACAACTGGTGCCTATTGTAGTGGGACTAGAGTTGATGGAATGAATTGACTAGGTATCTCTTGTACTCCAAGATGGTATGGTGGTACTATCATGTTGGCATGATTTGGAATCATCATCCCTCCTCCATTAGGGTTAGCCTATCTAGTAAAGATGATTGCTTCTTTGAAGACTTTTTCTAGTGTATCAATATCTATAGTAGGAAATGTCCTTAGGAAGATGGTTGTAAGATGGTCAATAGATTCTAGATAAATCTAAATTTCAGCTTCAACTAGTATGGTGTAAGGGGTTTTGAACTTGGGTTATGCCATGTGAGCATGGTGATTAAAGTGAGAGATGGTCTATGTAGGATCCCTTTTGATAGATATGAACTAGTGGTGTTTCATAGGTGAGTTAATGAATATTTTTAATTGATCTAAGAACAACTTTTCAAAAGTTTCCTAGTTTTGGATTGATCATGGTAGTATATTCATTTACTAGTTAAATAGAACCTCTCCCAATGCATATGGGAAAAAATTAAGGACCACATTCTCTTGTCGAATCTATTTTTGATTGCATATTTCTTTGAAAACTTTGATATGATCCTCAACTATTTGTGTTTCTCCATAGATGAACCTTGGGAAGAATTTCCTAAGGCTTTTGGCAAGGTGATTTAGTGGACCTTGCAAATTGATTGGTTAATCTACTACAGTTGCAAAGAAACTCATAGGTGGAAGATTAGGAAGAATGATAGGTGGAGGTAGGTTTGGAGGTGGAACTAGTGAAGATGATGAAATTTGAAATGGGAGTGATAGTATTTTTAGTATCCCCTTATCACTGTGAGGCTTACAAAATTGACTGAGGTTTAGGAACTCGTGTCCATCAAGTGAAGACCTTAATGCTTGCTGAAATGGAGATGTTGGATCAAGATCATCTAGATTGTGCTTATTCTAGAAAAACACACCTCTAAAAAGAGAAACTCCAAAATGCACACCTTCAAAAAGTGCACCTTGAAAAAGAGAACCTCTGAAAAGTGAACCTTCAAAAATCACACTTTAAAAAAGTACACCTCTAAAAAGTGCATCTTCAAAATGCACACCTTCTAACAATGATAGACTTTGAAATTTTCAAAACATCCAAAAACTTTAGAATTTTAAAAATATCAAATTGGGCTTTAGTAGAATGGTTTGTGGCCCTCCCTCTAGCGCCACTTTTTCTATCTTTCCTTCCTTAAATACTTCATTGACATGTAAATATACATATTCACCTTCCTCTACACTTTTACTCTTTATTTCTACTTTAGTCATCAAAGGAGGTAGAGCCACTGATCCTTGATCTACTACTACTTTTGTGTCTTGTCCTAATGGAGGAGAAATTCCTAGAGGTCCTTGAGGTAGAGAAGGTATTTGATTCGAATCCTCTCCTAATGGCTCTTTCCTAGGAGTGTCCCTTATTTTATCCCCTACCATCTCAGTGCCTATAGGCATAAAATTAAAATCTAAGAGGTCAAAAATGTTTGTTCTCTCACCCTCCATTTTTGTAATCCATTTCTATTGCTTATACTTGAAGGTCTCGACTTGGATGGGCTCCTTAGGGACAGAAGGTGGTATCTAAGTAAAGCTTCTTATCCTTTCCTTCTCAATCATAGTAGCTAAGTGAGTCCTTTTATTCAAAGATACAAACTCAATTTGTTTCCCTTACTCTTTGTCTTCCACCTCTAGAATGGTTTCTAGCATTTGTGGTGAGGGAGTACTCTTCTTCTTTAATCTCCTCATCTTCACACCTAACACTATTGTCTCTATTTGGGCTCTATTAGGCACCATCAGGGAGGATTTTACCACTAAGGTTCAAGGTGGTGTAACTTCTTCCTACTTTGGTTGCACCTGTTCTTTCTCTTGTCGAGCTTATTCTAGCTCTTGTTGACATCCTTCTTCCTGAGCAGTTGGTTTTGTTTGAGCCTTTATCACTTTCACTCGTTCCCTAGGGGCTCCTTTTATTTTCTTACCCTTTCCCTTTTAATTATTATTAAATATAATATAGTTGAATGGGTCGAAATGGGTCATAGGTTATCCTATCCTATGACCCCTTTTGATGCATTTCATGACAATGTGTTGTAAGAATTTGCCTTAGGGCAAAATTAACCCAAGACCAAGAAGCACAATAACTAGCACAAAATAGACCAACAAAGTATGATCATAATAACAATATGATATTCAATTGATTTGTACATACACTAGAGGTGACTATATATAAAGGCCTCTAAGATGCATCTAGAATGTCTCTAGAATGAACTAGGAGATAAGCATGACAACTAAGCACACATCCACCAGAAGTGGATTATCCTCCATTGTGCATGAATGTATGTGCATCAATGAAAGCATAAGTTTGACAAGGTGTATATTTTATAGAGATATTGTAGACACCATGTATTTAAATTAGATGTTAACTCCTATGTTGTAGACACCATGTGCTAAAATAGAGTTGCTTACTCCTATGTTGTCAACATGACAACTCATGAGTACGCAAACTTTTAGGTGTCTAACCTAATAAATAACAAAATAATGCATTTATCCTAATTAAACTTAAGTAAATTGTAAATAATTATTATTTACACTAACACATGTGTATGACCCCTAGGGACCTATTTCATTTGTTGGAATGGGTCGAAAGGGGTCGTAGGGTAACCTATGACCCCTTTCGATGCATTTCATGACAACATGTGTCCCTAGAGTTCCTAGGACCTCAAGGGACCTATTTCATTCATTGGAACGGGTTGAAAGGGGTCATAGGATAACATATGACCCCTTTCAACATAATTCATGACAACGTGTGTAGGACCCTTAGGGACCTATTTCATTCATTCAAATGGGTCAAAAGAGGTTATAGGTTATCCTATCACCCCTTTTGAGGCATTTCATGACAACATATATACCCCTAAGGACCTTTTTTTTTTTTTGAATGGGTCGAAAGGGGTCATAGGATAACCTATGAACCCTTTTGACACATTTCATGACATGTGTCCCTACTAGTCCTAGGACTCCTAGGGACCTATTTCATTCATTTGAATGGGTCAAAAGGGGTCATAGGCTATCCTATGACCCCTTTCAACATATTTCATGACAACGTGTGTCCCTAGGGACCTATTTGATTCATTAGAATGGGTCGAAAGGGGTCAAGGATAACCTATGACCCCTTTCGACACATTTCATTTCCATTCGTTGGAATGGGTCAAAAGGGGTCATAGGATAACCTATGACCCTTTTGACGCATTTCATGACAACATGTGTCCCAAGGGGTCCTAGGTTCCCTAGGGACCTATTTCATTCATTTGAATGGGTCAAAAGGGATCATAGGTTATCCTAAGACCCCTTTCAATGTATTTCATGATAACATGTGTCCTTAGGGGCCCTAGGACCCCTAGAGACCTATTTCATTTGTTTGAATGGGTCAAAAGGGGTCATAGGATAACCTATGACCTCTTTTGATGCATTTCATGACAACATGTGTCCTAGGACTCCTAGGGATCTATTTCATTCATTTGAATGGGTCAAAAGGGGTCATAGGATAACCTATGACCCCTTTCGATGCATTTCATGACAACATGTATCCCTAGGGGTCATAAGACCTCTAGGGACCTATTTCATTTGTTTGAATGGGTCAAAAGGGGTCATAGGACCCCTAAGGATCTATTTCATTTGTTTGAATGGGTCAAAAGGGGTCATAGGTTATCCTATGACCCCTTTTGATGCATTTCATGACAACATGTGTCCCCAGGGGTCCTAGGATCCCTAGGGATCTATTTCATTCATTTGAATGGGTCAAAAGGGGACATAGGTTATCTTATGACCCCTTTCAATGCATTTTATGACAACATGTGTCCCTAGGGGTCCTAGGACACCTAGGGACCTATTTTATTCATTTGAATGGGTCGAAAGGGGTCATAGGATAACCTAAGAACCCTTTCAACACATTTCATGACAAAATGTGTCCCTAGGGGTCCTAGGACCCCTAGGGACCTATTTCATTTGTTCAAATGGGTCGAAAGGGGTCATAGGTTAGTCCTAGGACCCCTAGGGACTTATTTCATTCATTTGAATGGGTCAAAATGGGTCATAGAATAACCTATGACCCCTTTCGACATATTTCATGACAACATATGTCCCTAGGGGTCCTAGGACCCCTAGGGACCTATTTCATTTGTTTGAATGGGTCAAAAGGGATCATAGAATAACCCACAAATCCATTGGACCCATTGCATCATGACATGTGTCCCTAGGGGTGATCGATGCAACTAGTCGAATGGGGCTGTAGGCTAGCCTATGACCCCATTTGACCCATTCCATTGATTACGTTAGCCTATGACCCCATTAGTATATACTAATAATAATAATAATAATCATATATATATATATATATATATATATATATATATATATATATATTACTATATTATATTTAATAATAATAATCATATTTTACTATATAATAATAATACATTAATATAATTTGGAAGGATTGAGTGTTGGGTAGTTTACAACTCCATATGGTTGTCATTTGGCTAAGGGTGTACGGCTATGCAGAATTGTTGCACTAGCGTGGTGTGGGTCTAATGTCACTTTGTTGCCTTGAAATGTGTCTTTGTTTGTTATGGTTCCCTTTTGTTAACTGAGGTCTGGTTGCATGTAGTCTTTTTTGCCTTTCTTTATTTTTTTTTTCCAGTTAGGGTTGGGACTGTTCAACCCCTTTGATGGCTCACACATGTGAGCTTGAGACAAAGCATGTTTTAAACACTAATCCAGATAACATGCCAAGAGTAAACTTTAATGATGCTACGTAGGAGCACAATTTCACTATGGTTAATGATAGCCTTGAGGAGCCAAGAAATAATGATAAAAATGATGAGAAGGAATATGTTAATAAAGTTATGAATGACAATTCAACCCTTGATAAGAATGCAAACAAGCCATCTTTCAAGGTTTTTCTCATAGAAGAATTGTTTCCTAAATGCCCTGAATCTGCTAGATTTGAAGGTAAATTTGAATCTTTTTTTATAGAGTTCTCTAATGGAGTGGGTAGGGCCATAGCTGACAGAGGTGAATGACCTTCTAGTGCTACAAGGGGAACCCTAGAGTGAGAAAATTTGGGTAGGGCCTCATCTAATGGTTTGAAAACCCTAACCCTATCTCCCAATGATGATATGGTTAAGGTTGTTAGAGCAAAGTAGTCTAGGTTAAAGAATATTGCTATTTTTTTGTGTGTTTAGACTTGAATACATTGTCATCTCATAAATTCCTTGATGATATGTTAAATGTTGTTTGGGGCAAGAAATTTTGTATCTATGTTTATTTCTACAGAATGATTCAAAAAGGGACTTTTGTTATTTTCTTAAAAAGTCATAATATGCAGGAAAGAATTCTAAAAATAAGGTTTTTGGAATGTGGGCCATTCTTTGTTTAGAGCATATGCATGGTCTCTGAATGGAAATTTTGATAAAATTATTGAAATATCCACATTGAATTGGGTAGAGATAAAAAATTTACAAGCCAATATTTGGCCTTTTATTTCCCATATTTTAAGTCCTTTTGGAGGTGTTTTGCAAATTGAGGAGTCGAGGATTGCTTTGCCTCATTTGAATGCTCGTGTTCTTGTTGCACTTTCTCCTAATGTTGTTTTCCCTAATATTTTTTCGTTAGATCTAGAAGGCGATAATTTCTCATGGGATATCTCTTTACTGGGTAATCTCCATGCTTGTTTTCACTGTAAGGTTAACGGTCATATATTGCTTGGCCATTAAATTGCATCCTAATAAGGCTAAATTTAATGTTAAGGTTGGTAATAATCCTACACCATTGAGCAAGGAAGTTGTGGTTGAGAATGTGGATGGAACAACACAATATTCTAATGATATTGATAATGGGGATAGTCGAGGCCCTACACAGGCTCAGCCTCCAAAGGTTTCTTCTAAGGTTGAGATAACAGATTGTGGTGGGTTTTTTACATTGGATAATCCTTTTTATGATAGGGATTTTATGGTTATTTTGGCCAAAGATACTTCTCATACTTCTTGTGAGAGTCATCTTAGGGCCCTGGCTCTAGTTATAGCAAGGGGTATGAAACTGGATAAATCTAATGGGATCTCTACTTGGTTGAATTCATATCAACTTTCTATTAAAACTATTAAGGAGAGAGCTAGTTTTTTTAAAGACCCTAGTGGTAATTCTAAGGAGGTTGATGCTTCTACACTTGTGGCCCAGGGAGATGTGAATACATATTTAGGAGGACAATTCACTAAAGTGGTTAGAAAAAAAAGGAAGACATATGAAAAAAGAACTAGTTCTATTAGTGATTGTACAAGGCTCAAAAGCCTCCTTCCAAATAATCTCAAGTATTATGATGATTAACCTTGATAGCTAGAATGTTAGAGGTTTAGAAATTTCTAAGAGAAAGTACTTGGTTAGGAAATGGTGTAATAAAATTAAAGAGAAAGATGTCATTTGCCTTCAAAAAATAAAAGTGGTTGGATTTCAAGCTTCTTGTGTGGTTAAATTTTTGTGGAATAAAGCCATTGAATTCCACTCTAAGCATGAGAAGGGTAAAGGTGGTGTTGCTATTATAGTAGGACCTAAGTGGATTGATTCCATTGATCAACATGGTTATTCACCTTGCCAAAGGGAAATTTGGGTATCTTTTACTATTAAGGATAGTTGTATTGGAGTTTGCAACATTTATGCTTCAAATGATTATAGAGAGAGAGCTAAGCTATGGGAATGGTGTTTTGTTGGACTTCCTAAAGCAAAATGGAATTTTATAGGGGATTTTAACATGGTTGAACATAGCTGTGATAAATAGGGTGGGTTGAAACACTCATGGAAGGGCAATAAGAAGTAATTTTGGATGAAATTCAAAAGATGTTTCAATCTTATTGACCCCATTGAAAAAAAAAAAGGTGAGTTTAAGGATATATGGTTTACTTGGAATAACAACCAAGATGGCCACAATCGAGTATTTTGCAGAATAGATAGGGTGTACAGGAAAGGTTTGTTTTTTTCTTGTCTTAATGAGAAAGGAAACTCTCCAATTGTAGTAAGTCCTACTACAATTTCTGACCATTCTCCTATTCAAGAAAAGATTGTCGTTAATCAAGATGGAATTAATAGTAATATAAAATAGAGGAAGAAATTTTTTAAATTAAACACCTCACTGCTCAAAGATGTAGACAACAAAGAAGTTATTAGAATGGTTACATTCTTATAAAAAATGTGTGACTAGTACCTAAGGTTAATTAAAAAATGGAATCATTTAGTTGAAAGTTGGAAAAAAGTGTTTCAAATAATTGGAAAAAAAAATTTAGAGATAGAAATGAATAGGAGAATGCTCTCCAAAGGGAGTTAAATAAAATAAAATATTTTGTCCAAAATGAGCAGGAGGATCCTGCTCTTCTTCAGAAATTGTCTTTAGTCAAACATCAACTAAGAATATTGCAAAGACATAAGATCCAAGGGTTAAAGATCAAGGATAAAATGAACTAGTTGAGATATGGGGATTTTGGTTAAAATATATTTTCAATATTATTAGGACAAAACAAAAGACTGAGAGAATTGAAGATATTCAAATGGACAATATAAGGGTGAATGACCCTAGGGCTATTAGTATGTTTTTTTCATTTTTTACTCTGATTTGTTTACATTAGATCATGGACCTCTGTAAAAAGAATCTTTGAAGGACTGTATGAAAATTATTCCCAAGAAAAAATCAAATATTGAGAGGGAAAATTTAAACAAGGACATTTCTCTACAGGAGATTTAAGATGCTATTAGAGCAATGGCTAATGATAAATCACTAGGGCTTGATGGTCTCCCAGTTGAATTCTACAAAGAGAATATGGATTGGATTAGTGAAGAATTGTTGAGGTTTTATAATGATGCCTTTGATTTTGGCTCTCTTGGAAGTAGTGTGAATATAGAAGTTATCAAACTACTTCCGAAGGTTGGGGACAAAAATATGGTTAAAAATTGGATGCCTATTACACTTCTTAACTTATGCTATAAAATTATTGCAAAAGTCTTGGCTAGAAGAATTCTGGATGTCACCAAAAATATTGTGTTAGTTACTCAAACTGGTTTTATAAAGGGAAGATATATATTAGAGAACCTTATCACAAGTTGGGAGGCTATGAATTGGGAAAAAGTAGGTGGACATAATGTGGCTATGGTTTTGCTAGATTTTGAAAAAGCATACGATAGAGTTAAGCGACCATTTATCTATGGAATGCTTGATGCATTCAGGTTTCCTCCTTACTTCTACAATTGGACAAAAAATATTCAAGACTCTTCCACTATTATTGATGTTAATGGAGAGCTATCATAACCTATTGTATTATAGAGATCTATTAGGCAGGGGTGCCCTTGTTAGAAATAGGAATTACTAGGGGGGGTGAGTCAATATTTTACAAACTTTATTTTCCAACTAAATATTATTTATTACTTTGAACCGTACATAAGAAAATAAACAAGTGTTGAAGAGTAATAATAACCATGCACAAAGATAACTCATAACACCATATTTTGTTAACTAGGGAAACCATGCCCAAGGGAAAACCCTAGTGGGGATGATAGCCACTAGATAATATACTGATATATATGTTCCTTATTAGAGGATGGACCCTATTAGGAGTCAATAAGAAAATTTAGTATAGAGAGTCCCTGTTAGGAGACTTTAAATCCCTGTCAGGAGATTCCAACCCTGTTAGGAGTTGTAGTATAGTAGATGCAAGATGAGCCCACTGTCCAAAAATGCACTTCCAATCACAATAAGAGCTCACTACCCAAACAAGTAATTATTCCTTTGGTATATAGGTGTTGTAATTTCTTTCTTGACTGATCTCTAACCTCTGTTAGATCTCAGATCATAAAATTAGGTTCTCAAAACTTCACATATATCACTTCACAAAAGTTTTCATACAATTGCTCAACACAACATATCACTTGACATTTTAATTTTCAAGATGTCATTTGCATAAATACCATGCCTTTTCACAAATTTCTGCCAGTTTTCCTAAGGCCATAATATACTTTTCCAACTTAGATTAAACTTCTAGGATGTCGGCCCTAATTGGTTAATTAATTATTTTATAAGCAAAATAATTCCTTTACCTTTAATTCTGATGTTCTATTTCACTGGCAAAATGTGAATATCTCTTTTATGTATAGTATGTACTAATGTTTGAGGTTATATACATCATCATCAACATGTATACCATCTCCATATAACTTCAATAATCATAATATGATGTCAGTAACAAGTTACATACAAAACAATACACTGTTGTAAACCAATTTCATACTTAGACAATTTTTTAAGTACCAAAAGCTAAGTATCTTTATTTTTGAGGTTTTATACAAGCATGTACATCATGTGTTTCCATAAATGACAAAAATTACATAGATCTTCACTATCCAATTCTCAACAATCTCCCCCTTTGGCATTGATGGCAACAAAATAGGGAAAATTGGCTAAGTACCAAAAACTTGTCAAAACATTACAGTATCAATACATTAATCATCTTTTACAACTTTTGCATCTTACATATGCTCCCCCTTTCAATATGATTTCATACCTTACCTTACATACAATTTTCTTATGTATCTTCTCCCCCTTTTACATCAATAACAAAGGTCGGGATGTCAAAAACTATCAAAAACTATCCATCTATTGTCAAAAACTTTGTTCATCTACCTTAAGCTGATAATATCTTCATACAGTCATCAAAACTTTCCTTAAGACTATTTAAACCTTTTATCCATGTATCCTTGTTTGTTTTGGTAGAAGTGAGAATTGTACATAGGGTATATGATGCAATCTCAACTGCATTTAGATCAGAGTATAAGAAATTTGAATAAGTGTCCTTGTCTTTGACACACTCCTCCAACTGTCTCTCAATAATAGATATCTTCAGAGCAATAGAATCTCTAAATTCCAATTATCTCTTTAAAATTTGTTCTTTCTTAAGTTCTAGTTTCTTGATATCACTATGAACATTGGCCACTTGTCTTTCAACGTTATCAACTTTGTTGGAAGATTGTTGTATCTGGCTTGATAGAGCTTCTAGCTCACTCAGCTTTCCTTCAATCTTACTATGAAAATCCATGGTCAAATTATGGGATAAGGTAAACTTAATGTACAATACCTTTCCATCTTGTTGACATTTCTAAAGTTCCTTGATACAAGTGTCAAGACTTATCAAATCATTCTTGATATTCTGACAAATGGTGCTAAATAAATTAGCATCATGTGAGATCTAGGCCTTTTACTCTGCAAAACTCAAAAAAATTGTAAATTATTCATCAAAATATTTTAACACTACTTGTGCCCTCTATTTAGAATCTACCTCTGTATGTTTGACTGCCAGAGTACTATGTAATCTATCAATTACCTCCATTAAGGTTCTTTGTAGGCTCTTTACTTTCCTATTCTTCTCAATAAGTTTTGTCAGAGATGAGATCAAGTCAGTTTGATCATTATCATCAGTTATTGGGCTAGCAACAAAAGTGGAGTAGATGAACCAGATGGTTTAGATTCATCTTCCCTTTGCTTCTTCTCATCTACCTCTTTAACTCTTCTCTCTTCTTTCTCTTTCTCTTCCTTTTATTTTCTTTCATTCTCTTTCTTTTCTTCCTCCTCTATTTTCATCTCCTTTTCTTCCTCTATTTTATTTTTCTTTTCTTCCTTAACTCTTCTTTTCATTTCTTCTTCAAGCAATTTTTTCTTGGCTTCTTCAATTTTTCTCTTTTCTGCGTCTAATGACCTCTTTTCCTCTTAATTAGTTTTAATTTATCTTGAATAACCTCGGCCTGAGATTCAAGCTATTCGAAACTCTCAAAAAGGTTAGTGTCATCAATGTTAATAGTAACATTGGTTTAGTCAATTTGCATAGTCTCACCACTTACTAATACTTTTGAAGTTCTAGGTGTTGGTGAAGGTGGTGCCTTAGACTTGGTCATCATCTGATTGATAGCCATAGTTGTTTCACTCCTTATTTTATCTTTCTCACCCTACCATAAATAGAAATGGTCTCACCTTTTTTCTCACATTGGTTTAGTCAATTTGCATAGTCTCACCACTTACTAATACTTTTGAAGTTCTAGGTGTTGGTGAAGGTGGTGCCTTAGACTTGGTCATCATCTGATTGATAGCCATAGTTGTTTCACTCCTTATTTTATCTTTCTCACCCTACCATAAATAGAAATGGTCTCACCTTTTTTCTCAAGTAAGGTGCCAAATTGTTCAACAAATTCTTGACTTCTTCCTCATCATTTTTCTTGTATATGGTCCTTATCATAGACTTTTTAAGTTTTATATCCTCTTCTCCAGTTACTACCTTCTTCTCTATTATTTTTTCGTAGACTTTTTTATTTATTGTGCCTTTAATATCCTTAAGTTTTAGATTGTTAGCAATTATATATCTCATAGTAGAGATATCAATCTGATCTTTCTCAATAACATTATACAAATCATAAAATGTGTTCATCTAAACAAAGTTCCCTTCATTTGCAATGGCTAAGTTTATCTTCTCAATCTTCGGCTTCCAAGGTTGCCTTGCTTTTCTTGTTGTCTATTTAGAAATAGTTACTTTCTCTGCCTCTTTTGCTTCTTTTTCTTCTTCTTCTTCTTCTTCTTGTAATGCCTTGCCATGTGACCCAAAAGAAGTTAACCTAAAGTTTTACTAAGTTAGTCAAACAATTTTTTTTAAAGTTAAAGATAATAACTTAACAACAATAGTTATAGCATAGCGGAAGCAATTAACATTCACATAAATACATACCATAAAACATATTACAATTCTTAAGGGTCCCATGACATTGAATCACATTTAAGTTTAATTAATAATAAATGTAATAAATAATAAATCCACATCAAATAATAATATACCAGTATGAATCCATTTAAATAATATACAATTATATATGATGCCACTTGGCAATAAATAGAATGCAAAATCATCCACTGTACAGGTCATAGGGTATGAAATGCTAAAATAATATACATCATGAAATAAATTACATCATCTCTTAAGATCTTATGAAATCAAGTACAATAGAATCTAGTACAACCGTCCATCAAAAATACAAGAATAGGTAGAAAGGAACATCTGCACTAACACATCTAGGAGTGGCAACTGATGGTCAGATCTCAATGGTATAAGAAAAAGCACTACCACCCAACCTCATGGAACCCAAAAAGGTCCACTTCCATAGCACTGAGGAGATAGTCTCAAGTCCTAAATAGGATAACAAAATCAACCATCAAATCCCACATCTAGGTTCAAGGAATCACCTAAAAGTAATCTAACTCAAAGGTACCAGGACACAAGTATCAACTAATCCCAGAGGTAACACAAACATGTAGGAAATCTACTATGCAAGCAAGCAAGTGTCATCACACGAATCAATGCTAGAGTTACCCTGGCAATCTAACTTGACCCCAGCCCCCTAGTGACTCTATGTGACACTAGTATCCTTTCATACAAACAAGGCATACTAACAATGCATGGACACAACCAAGTGTCCTCTCTACTCCCATCCTATTCTATACTACCACTCGAGGCATGGGTGAGGAAATACAAAGACTCTCATTAGGTTCATTTTATTTCCATTTAGTGTAATGTTTTCACTTATTAAACAACTTACACTGGGTTACCCTGGTAGCCACTTTGGGCCTCGACCTCCATTGCAAACCACTTCCTGACATGACATATAGATAACTTACCCTAAGCTTAGTAAAATCAAAAGATCACAAAAGACCAATACCATATATCAGTTCTTAAACAAGAAATTGACGAGTATTGAAAAAACACTAATCATAATCACGAATTCCACCAATACGATCATCCTAATAGGAACGATCCCAAAATCAAGTATACATAAATCGATCCATGACATCACCAAGAAAAAATCATATAAACACCTTAGTCCTATAAAAGCGATTCGAAAGCAATCCAAATACAACTGATTGAAGACATAGAGGTTATATCAGATGGGTCACACCATTTACCTTAGTTTCACACAAGAACATTGAAAAGCAATAACAATCAATGCATCAAAACATCTCATAGAGCATAGTAGACATATTACCATGGTTGAATATAAAACATCAAGATCAAAACATTATCATGAAATCACAAAATAGAACTCCTAAGCCTCTGGTAAACATCATGACTGGCCAAAGCTTAGTTAAACCTAAAAACTGCAACACCAGTAAATCACATGTTACATAAAGTGCATAGAAAAGTGAATTTCATAATTCATTAGGTTTTGAAAACCCTAAAGTTCAATATTTACTAAATTTTTTAGATTAAATCATAGACAATTCTATAATGGAAATCAATTTTCTCAAACAAGAGTTTCAACCTAAAGAACTTCAAAAAAAAAAACACAATAGACACGAAGAAGATAGGAATCTGAAGAACAAGCAACTACTGCACAAATCCACAAGATCCTACCTGGATCTTATGCTAAAACAATAAATGCACAAATACGCAAGAATCTTCTTTTTCCTTCAAAAACCCTCTTTTCAAAAATTGGCTCCTCCAAACCTGTGTGTCTAGAAATGAGCTCTAATTTCCTTAATAAAGAGTTTTTTTTCTCCAAATCAGGGCTTTGATCATGCAATCCAAAAGGTATGATGTAATCTATTTTTATAAATGTATATTATTTTAGCCTTTCATACCATGTGACATGTACAATGGATGATTGAGCATTTTGAAATTTATTGCCAAGTGGCATTCGGAACAAATGTATATTATTTAAATGAACTTGGACTTATAATTACTCTTTCATGCGGATGTGGTATTTGTTAGTATTAATTAAATCAAATGTGATTCAACGTCTTGGGATCCTTAAGGAATGTAATCTATTATGTTTGCTTTGTATGTTATTGTTTCCACTACTTTATGATTGATGTCTATGTTATTCTTTCTTTAAAAAAAATATGTTTGGCAAACTTAGTAAAATATTTTTATTAGATTTATTATTAATTTAACTTAAATATGATTCAACATCATGGGACCTTTAAGAATTGTAATATATTTTATGGTATGTGTTTATCTGAATATTAATTGCTTTTGCTATGTTATAATTGTTGTTGTTAAGTTATTATCTTTAACTTCAAAAAAAAATGTTTGACAAACTTTGTAAAACTTTAGGTTAACTTCTTTTGGTTCACATATTATTTTTAATAAAATTTATTAAATGTTTTAATTTTAATAATCAATTAAAATATAAGTATTTTATATATATTTATAATAATTATTTTATTTTATTTATTTATTTAATAATGAAAGTTATTTAATAGAAATGGACATTTATTTAATTATTATTAATTCTGATTTTTAATAAAATTGCAAATTATTTTATTTTAAATCAATGGGGATTATTTTAATAATTTAAATAAATAAATGATTATCCTTAGAATAGTTTAGGAAATTGACTTAAAATATAATGGGGGTAATTCTATATTTGATTCAAATAAATGAATGGGTTAACTTGTAGGGTCAACTGAGAATCTCTATTACTTGAAACTTACATTGAAACAAAACTGAAACCTTACATTTAACTCAAAGATATGTTTTCAAAATCAAACCAAACTATGAAACCTACATTATGTTATATGTATGTTGTCTATGTTTTGGGGTTTGGGTTGACTAAAGTGTTGACTAGTTTAGGATGTCTACCAGAGGCTTGGGAGTTTTGCGTTTGTGATATTATGATGTTTGATCTCTATTTTTTAAACTCAACCATCGTAATGTGTTGGTATGCTCTATGATGAGTTTGAATTTATTGTTCATTATTGCTTTCTAGTGTTTTCTGTGAAGCTGAGGTGAATGTTATGACATAATTGGCTTAACCATTTTGAGTCTTCAATTAGTATTTTTTTTTGGGATGCTTTCTGATTGCTCATAGAGAATTGATGTGTTATTGTGAATTATCTTTTGATGCTTTCGAGTCACTTGTATAGGATTGAGGTGATTTTATATGATTCTTTGATTTATACTTTTATGAGCCTAGGGTAGGTTATCTATATGCAATATTGAGAAGTTGCTTGCAATGGAGGTTAGGGCCCTAAGTGGCTGCCAGGGTAACCCATTGTAAGTTGTTTAATAAGTGAAAACACTACACTAAATGAGAGTAAAATGAACCTAATAAAAGTCTTTGTATGTTCTTTCCCATGCCTCGAGTGCTACTACAGACTAGGATGGGAGTAGAAAGAATGCTTGGTAGTGACCATGCATCGTTAGTATGCATTGTCTGTACAAAAGGATACTAGTGCCACATAGGGTCACTACGGGACCGGGGTCTTGAGAGACTGCTAGGGTAACTCTAGCGTTGATTCATGCGATGACACTTGCCTGCTTACATAGTAGATTCCCTACATGTCTTTGTGTCCCTCTAGGTCTAGATGTCAATTTATCTTGGAACCTTGGAGTTAGATTACTTTTAGGGATTCCTAGACTTAGAAATTACTTTTGATATTTGGATTGATATCCTATTTGGGACTTGAGAATATCTCCTTAGCATGGTGGGAGTGGACCTTTTTGGGTTACCATGCAGTCGGGCGGTAGTTCTTTTTACTCTTACCATTGAGATCTATCCATTGATGTCATGGCTAGAGTTTCCTTGTCTACATTTCCTTTCATTCTATCTATGTGTATTATGATGGATGGTTATATCTTTATGATGAATAGTTATATCTTTATGATGGATGGTTTCATTTATTGTATCACACTTTGTATCATGGATCTGAAAGGGATGATGTAATCTATTTTTATAAATGTATATTCTTTTAGCCTTTCATACCCTGTGACATTTACAATGGATGATTGAGCATTCCAAGTTTTATTGCCAAGTCACATTCAAAACAAATCTATATTATTTAAATGGACTTGGACTTATAATTAATCTTTCGTGTGGATGTGGTATCTGTTAGACTTAGTATTAATTAAATTAAATGTGATTCAATGTCTTGGGATCCTTAAGGAATGTAATCTATTACATTTTCTTTGTATGTTATTATTTCCACTACTTTATGATTGATGTGTATGTCATTCTATTAATAAAAAAATGTTTGGAAAACTTAGTAAAAATTTAGGTTAATTCTTTTGGATCCCTTGGTGGGGCGTTACACTTCTTCACTAGATTCCACAATTTTCAACAATGTCTTTTGTCTTTTACCTGGTCTAGTAGCCTGTTGCTTAACTCTCTTAGTCTTGGTAGTCACAGCTTCCACTAATCTTTTTTATTTTCTCTTCAACTCACTTGGTTATTCAACTGATACTACAACATATGGAATGCTTTGTTCTGAAGATGTTTCTACAATAGACACTAATAAAGGTTGCACATGCATTATTCCTTGCTTCATTGTTATCCAACTACATGTGACTCACTTTCTATCCTACTGGCCCCAATTAGAGCTTTCTTTATCATTGTCTCAATCTTCTTGTGAGATGATTTCTCTAAGGATGCCTAATGGGTTGATTGGGTAATTTCTTCATAAGTCCCAAATCTATACTTAGCTTGGTCCTTCTTAGAGTTCAACAATAGATCAATATATCCAATTGCTACATCATTTCTTAACTCATAGTTTAAGGGATCAAGGAATATTTCCCAAGTTTCTATTGCTTGAATATGAGTTAAATATGTATCAACCATAACACATATATAATCTTTGTATCTTTCTACAATTGTAGGTGCAAGTCTAAATCTTTGTCTCATCCCATTCTGAAATGTTTTCATTATCAACTTTCTTCTATCCAAGATTTTATCTGTTGGATGTCTTCTGAATACATCTATAATCTTCTCCATGGTATATCTCTCACTACTCATAATCTATGTAACTAATAAATATGGAAATCTCTTAAGGACATGAATGAATAAATGATTGATCAATGATTGAAATCTAAACACACCATTCTTGGTCCTCTTGATTTTCTGTAGGTTTTCAAGAAATTGCATTTTCAAAATTTCACTTAAGTTAACTTATTCCTTCTCAACACAAATCTTATAGGCTGCATAGATGAATCCCGTTGACATTTCATCAATCTTAGGACTTACACAAATAGAATAGGCAATGATTATGCTTAGAAATATTATATCATCTAGTTTAATGGTACTAATCACCATGGCCTTCCCAATATAAACTACTTTTGTGTAGCTCTCAACTTTCTTCTTAACAAGTTTCTCACCTATAGGTACACTGACTTGTTTTCTAAGACCAGTTACCTCATGAATAAGGTTGGCTGAAATGTCAACTACATTGTCTTCCATCCACAATTTTTCATCATGAATTCTACTTAGTATGATTTGAGTCCATTATTTAGTATCCAATTATTGGTAGAAGTGATATTTGAAAAGGTCTAGTTCTTTGAAATATTCAAATCTGGGCTTTACAGTCATATGATGGTTAAAGACAATTTCTATATCTTTGTTCATATACTTACTCCCAATAGTTTCAAACTTGCTATTAAGATAACTTCCTATATCTTCCAAATATACTACATTGTTTAGAGTAATAGATAATCTTGAATTAGGGTTCCCTTCTATAGGTTTCATGGAAACAACCTTCAATTTTGGTCTCTCCTCATTCCCAACATTATGAACTATTGACATATCCATGATTATATCAAATATAAACTTTATCAAAGAAATTCTATGAAGAAACAATAAAATACTTCTTTTCAAAAATAGGGTTTAGTTCGAAATCACCTTGTCAAGTCACTTCTAAGTGCTCTATACTTTTGATGTGATCACAATGAAGTGGTAATCAAGTCTATACTCCATTTTATTCATTCAATTCAAACTTGCATTAATTATGTACTTTGCAAACATGAAAAAACTATCAATTACATTCTGAAATCAAATATCTGCACAAAATCTTTGTTTGATCTTCAAATGCTACCCAAAGTTTACCATAGCTTCCTTGCATCATGAGAATGCTCCAAGAATCTATGCTCCACAAGATTCTTTGTAAAACCATATTTTTCATTTTCTGCTACAGAATTAACTTTCTCTGTAATAACAATAACTCTTAATTCCTTCGTAACAAGTTTTGATAAGCTCCAAATTTCAAGCAAGCTTAGATATTATTTAAACTTATCTCAAGACACCTTTTCCCAACTTCACTACCCATAGTTCGATCTCTAAATGAAGTTTCAAATTCTGGTGTTGTGAACAAGCTTAATTCAACTTAGTTGAATCAAACTTGATTACTGACTTCAATATTCCTATCTCACCATCTTCTAACTTTTCTTTTGAGATGTCTAATCCTTTTACGAATGCCTCATTGAGTTCTTCTCAAAGTTCACTAACTACATTTTTTGTTCCTCATTGTCTTTCTTAGTTCTAGAGTTCCTTTCATGGTTCCTTCTATCATTTCCAACATTTCTTCCATCGTTCCTTCTGTTTCTGAAGTTTCTTCCATTGTTCCTTCTATCTTTGAAGTTTATATCCATTATACAATACTTTATTATATGTCTAAATTTGTTTCATAACTAACATACTGGACTTCTACTTCTAGGATTCTGTTGATCAATAGGTGCATGATAATTCCAAGCTATGCATCCAAATTTGTTACACTTATACACACAATCTACCTTCTTTCTTCATAAGGTCTTCCTTCTCTTGATGTCCTCTCATTGGATCTTCTTCTATTTGTAAGGTTAGTATTTCTAGACATTCTACTATTCCTTCTATCCTTATCATATTTAGGTTTCCTACAATAAATTCTTTTATGACCCATACCATGACAATTATGACAATAAAAATCTATAACATGATTAAATAACTTATTTGTACAATCTCTTTTCATATGACCTATTTCATTACATGAAAAACACTTACCCCTAAATCCATACCTAGTTTATTTAGGAGATTCCACTTGCTTTGGTTCATCCAATATCCTAAATTCATTGTCTTGTCCAACTTCTTTATTTTCATCAAAAGATTGACTGGATTCAATCTTATCATCAGGTTTATCTTTTTCTTTCAGATCTGATCTATTTTCAAGTTTCTTTGTAGACATGTTAAATAGATAACCAAGACCAATCATATTATAGGTAGGTCTCTATATTGACATTGAATAATCAAGCTTTTCTTATCTAGAATAAAGCTTTTCAAGTTTTTGTTTGCACTGAGTTAGTTCACCTTTCATAATAGTGTTGCACTTATGAAGTTCTTCATGATCTTCTTTCAATGTTTTGAATTCAGATGCCTTCTTCGCCAGAATCACTCTAAGATCTGTATTTTTAGTCTTCAAATCATATTCAACTTTGGTAGGATCATTCTTTAAAGTCAACTTTAGATTGGTAATATTCAATTCATGCTTCAAGATCTTGTACTATGTCTTTAGCTTTGAATAATCATCATCACTAGTTTCAGATTCAGTAGATTCAGGCTTGGATTTGAGATGTTCAATATTATCCTTCAATTATCCAATATATAATTTGGAGTCTTCATATCTATCCTTCATCTTATCTCTTTCTTCAGTAAGGAGATCAATTTGTTCAAGTGTCTCTTCAAGGTTATTCATCAATCGTTCATTCGATATCCATAGGGATCTTACTCAAGTTGTTAAGCCTCTTTTGAGTAACTGTTCTATGATACCAATTGTTACAAATATGAATTATTGGGGGGGTGGGGGAGGTGAATCAGTAATTTACAAACTTTAGTTGCCAATTGAATATTATTCATTACTTTGAACCATACACAAGAAAGTAAACAAGTAATGTTGAATACTAACAATAAACATGCACAAAGATAACTCATAACACCATATTTTGTTAACTAGGGGAACCCTAGCCAAGGGAAAACTTTGGTGGGGATGATACCCACTAGATAATATACTGATAAATATGTTCCTTATTAGAGGATGGACCCTATTAGAGTCAATAAGCAAATTCACTATAGAGAGTCCCTGTTAGGAGACTTTGAATCCATGTTAGGAGTTGTAGTACAATAGATGCAAAATGATCCCACTTCCCAAACATGCACTTCCAATTACAAGAAGAGCTCACTACCCAAACAGGTAATTAGTCCTTTGGTATATAAGTTTTTTAACTTCTTTCTTGACTGATCTCTAACCTCGACTATATCTCATATAAAAAAATGGGGTTCTCAAAACTTCACATATATCGCTTCACAAAAGTTCGCATACAATTGCTCAACACAACACTTCACATTTTAATTCACAAGATGTTCTTTGCATAAATACCACATACCTTTTTACAAATTGCTGCTAGGTTGGCTAAGACCATAATATACTTTTCCAACTTAAAGTAAACATCTAGGAAGTCGACCCTAATTGGTCAAGTAGTTATTTTGTAAACAAAATAATTCCTTTACTTTTTAATTATGTTGTTTTGTTTCAATGGTAAAACATGACTATCTCTTTTCCGTGTAGTCTGTACTAATTTTTGAGGTTATACATGTCATCATCAACATGTATACTATCTCCATCTAACTTTACTAATCATAATATGATGTCTATAAAAAGTTACATACAAAACAATACACTATTGTAAACCAATTTCATACTTAGACAATTTTCTCAATACCAAAAGCTAAGTATCTTTATTTCCAAGGTTTTCTACAAGCATGTACATCATGTCTTTCATAAATGACAACAATTACATATCTTCATTATCCAATTGTCAACAGCCCTAGTGCACCAACTCTTTTTGTGATTATAGCTGATGCTCTTTTCTATATTCTCAGGGATACATCTTTGGGTCCTCCTATGAAGGGCATTAATCTCCCCAATTCTAAAAAGTTGATTAATGCTCAGTTTGTTGATGACACTGATCTCTATCTAGAACTTTTTGAGGATAACTTCTCTTTAGCTTTATATAGGCTCAATTTTTTCTGTCTTGCTTCTGGGGCCAAAGTGGCTCCACACAAATCTATTGTTTTAGGGTGGAAGGATGTGCCTCCTAATTGATTAAATAATATAGGATGGAATTAGATAGGACCAAAAACTATTACTAGATACTTGGGTATTCCCTTTTCTTTGGAACTCTCCTTCTCTGACATATGGAATTAGTTTTTTAGTAAAATGAATAGGAAACGCATGAGATGGAAAACCCATTCCCTATCCTTGGAAAGGAGAGTGTAGGTTGTTCAAAAAGTTCTTGCTCCCCATCACCTTTTTTTGCCTCTACTTGGTTGTTTTCTATGTCTCGGTTTAATCTTCTTGAGAGAATTATCAGGGATTTTCTATGGTCAGATGGTATGGGCTCCAAGAAGAGACATTATGTTAAATGGGAATAGTGTTTCCTTCCTAGGCATCTTGGTGGACTAGGTTTAAAGAATATTAGAGCTCAAGGGATGGCTCTTGCGGCTAAGTGGATCTACAAAGAATTTTGGGGGAATGAGCCTTGGAAGGTTCTAGTGAGAAATAATATTGAGCAGTCTGTTATTAGAAAAAGTAAGCAGTGGAGAAAAATCCCATTCTGGGACATCATTTTGGGGGACTTCAAGATGATGATTTTTGTTACTAAAGTGTTTAATTCTCTTTGGTTTTCCTAGAAACAGGTGTGAGAGTTCATCTCTTGTAGTAGGAATTTTGCAAGGGGCCCTCCTAAATATGTGGTTGCTGACAAGTCATTTTGGTGGGGTTTATACTTGAACAATAAACCTCTTGCTCTTACTCAAAGTTGCTTAGCCAAGAAATGGAATGACAAAGGTATCTCATTGATTAGTGGTCTATTGGTTACTAAGAAGTTGGGGTCTTGAGATGATTTGTCCAAGAAGTATGATATTTCTAGATTGCAAAAGAAAACATATACCTTGCTGTCCAAGGTGATCAGTAAGGAAAAAGTTGGTAAAATTCAGAATTGTGATGCATTTATCAAGAATATGAAGTGGAGTGATGGTAATAGTATTGATAGTACTACTACTAAGTAGATATATGGTATGTTTAAATGTGATAAATCTCTACTCCTGCATGTAGTCAATTGTTGGGGGTTTGAATGTCCTTTCTCTAACTGGCAATTCTTCTTTAAGTATTTTTGGAGTAGTCCTTGTGAGAAAAAAATCATTCGTCTATTTTTGGAGTAGTCCTTGTGAGAAAGAAATCATTCATTTTAGATGGTTGTTGTTGATAAAGAAGCTTTCTATTGGGTTTTTTTTGTCATCCATTAATATTAATCCCATTATTTGTAGTTTATGTAACCAGACTAGAAATTTTGAGCATGTGTTTTTTTATTGTCTTTATGCTAAGAAGATCTAGGCTTTTTTTTTTGGTTCCCCTGTTGAATAGAATAGCAAGAATGGTCTTTCATAGTGTGAAATTTTGGTTGGATATGTTAAGTCTTTTCATCTTTTTTTAAATAGATTTTGGTATGCTCTATCTAGTGAAGTACTATAGCTTCTCTAGAAAGACAGGAATAAGGAAATTTTTCAAAACATCAAAAGGTGCCCTACTGAGTTTAATCTTAAACTCACCATTTTAACATAATGTCACAGGTATCTTTTTTCTTGGGGATCCCAAGATCCAGATTCATGAAGCTGATGCATGATGGGGTTATTCAAATATTTAAAGATGAAGTTAAAGTTGTGCAGTACATTACCAAATATCAAAGTTTTCTTACCAAGGAGGAAATTGATGATCTGATTGTGCTCATGGGTAACTATCACTTGGACTCTGCTAGTAAGGATGATGAACATCAAAATCAAAAGGGTAGTGGATGGGGAACTAGTACATTGAGTCATATTGCTATTGATTAGGGGGACTTTCCCTACTAGAAGGATGCTGCACACCAAAGAATATAAAGTACTTTCATGCTATGTGGATATCTTCAGACTTTAAAATAATAGTTTTTGTTGTGGTATAATCATCCATTGTAAAATTTAAAGCTACTGTGCAGTTGTCTTCCTCCCTCTACAATATGTTTTGGTGAGGGTTGGTTGTTTTTTATGTTTCTCTCTATGTGAACTCCTATGTTGTTTAAACTATTTTAATACAAAAAAATAAAAAATACCTTACTATATTGTATAATAATATATCACTATATATTAAACATAATAATAATATATTACTAGATTATATAATAATAGTAATAGTAATAATAATGATCATATATATTACTATATTATATTTAATAATAATAATAATATTTTACTATATTATATTTAATTATTATTATTTTTATTAGTATATACTAATATATATTGATATATGATAATATACAATATTGTTGAACACTTGCCAAATTGTTTTCCCTCCAAAATTTGGGCAATCAATTTTTGAAATTTATTTTTTGCAGCCAAATCTTTGTTGATCTCATATTGGTTTTGACAAGTGAGTGTCAACACACTTAAGCCATTTACTCAGTTCATATCGAACTAGTAACACATGCCAAACACAACATGTAAATATTAAACTATGTCGAGTTGCAATGAGTGTCGAGTCACTCATGTGCCAAGTAACTCAAGTGCCGAGCAGATAGACCATGTTGAGTGATTCAATTGCCAAGTCAACAATGGATGTCGTGTAATGTAGGTGCCAATTTAGAAGAAAAAATACAATGCATGTCAAGCATCAATGACTTCATATGCCAAGTGACACATCTTTAACATATTTTTTTGTAATTGCACAAAAGACTATGTAAACCGTTTCTAAGCCGACTTAAGGATAGATTTTGATCTTTTGGAGATAAGGACGAATCTATATTTGGATTTCCTATGTAATTACATGCAACCAATTAGAAAATAGGAAGGTTTAAGTAGAAATATGGATGAATCTTAGTTGTAGATTCATACCTAACTGTAAGCCACCTAAGTCTTCTTAAGGAGGATGGAGCCCTAAATTTGTTAAGTAATGTAACAAGGGGTGAATGATCGAATTGGAGGAGTGAACAAGATAGTTTGTAGTGCATTCAAGGTAACATAATAGTAATATATTGTAGAATCAATTAGAGGAGAACAAAGGATAAAGAAGGATACAACATTGATACATCAGATCATGAAGGATCAATCACAGATTGTGTAAAGGTGATATGTTATGAGGCAAGCAAGTGCCAATCATAGGATCTATGCTAAGACATTCTAATAGGTGATTTTAGTTAAATCTTTTAACAGAGTAGTCCTAACAGGTTGTATTAAATCCTTTAACAGGGTGCTTACTTAATTGTAAGTTAAAGTCCTCTAACCAGGAAAACTTCTATCAGGGTGTTGAAATCCTCTAACAAGGTGGGACTTAATAGTCTTTGTGAGCCTTTAACAGGGTAGGCCTTTCACAAGGTAGACCATGATTCATGGTCAAACCATTGTAACCTTAATTGGATACACTTTATTGTTGCAGTAGTGAAGATTTGTGGGTGTCATCCCACCCCAATTTTACCTTCTCACTTGGAGGATTTCTAGGTAATCATATATGGTGTTATGTGTGTCTGTGTGTGTGTTTGATTACATGTTTACATGATTGATGCATATACTTTACATATTATTTTAGTATATTAATGGATGTGATGTATAAAGTTTTATGGGTTCAAGTTAAAACTCCTAATCCACACCCCCCCCCCACAACCTCCCCACAACCTCTCAAAAGTTTACTCTCTTCCCACTTGTAATTCCAATAATTGGTATCAGAGCGTGGTTCTCTAAAAGAGAAGCTTTGTAGCTTAGAGGAAAGATCTTGAAATGGAAGTTTACAAGCTAGGAAAGACTATTGAGAACTAGGAGATTGAAATACATCTCATACTACATCAATTGAATGAGGCAAGAGAGGAACTAAAGAAATCCTTGAAGAGAAGAAAAGAGATTGCTATTGCAAATAATGGCACACTATATAAAGAGATAGACACTACCAAGCTATTTACAGATGGTAACTCCAATAAATTTGATGCAACAGTTGCAAATCTAATGGAAAAGAATAGAGTACAAGCTAAGGAAATAAGAAATCTCAAGCTAGAGCAAGAATCACAAGCCATACTAGTATGTGAAGTGGCTGAACAAAAGAAGAAAGCCATGGAAGACAAAGCCATGATTGAAGAAGACAAAAGAGTTATGGCAAAAAAATTGGAAGAGAAGTCAATTGAGTTAACCAAGATTTCCAACATGAAATTGGATACTCTAAGTCAAATGATGAATGCCAACTATGAACTAAATGTCAAAGACATTGAGATAACTACATTGAAGTTGTAGAATGAAAAATTATAGAGTGACCTAAAAAGAGAAAAGGAATTTTTTGAAAGTCTCAATAAGCCAAATGAAGCCATCAAATATTTTGAGCAATTATTGAGATCCCCTAGATCTAACAATGATACATTGGGATTAGGCTACACAAGCACTGAAGAAGGAGAATCATCCAAAGTTGTTGAAGAAAGAAACATCAAAGGTAAGAACTCCAAACCTACTTATCTTTTCTGTGGTAATAAAGGACATACTACTAATGTGTGTAGGAGCAAGAATACAAATCATAATGTCAAGCCTAGGAATATGACTCATTGTCATAAGTGCAACAAACAAGGTCATCAGGCACATGAATGCAAAACCAGGACCATGCATGCACCAAGATTTGAAGGATATTGTTACAATTGTCAGAAATATGGACATAGAGCTTTTGAATGCAAATCCAAATCTATGTAGTCATCAAACAAGTCAGCAAAGGTAAGAAGCTATGGAAACTTTTATAATTGGGATTATAATACAAGACAAAGTTGTCTTTATTGTTAAGAATATGGACATATCTCTGAGAATTGTATTAGGACACACTTCAAAGGCAACTATAAAAGATGGTTAAGTCAAACTACATGTTTTAGTTGCTTGAAGACTAGTCACATCAGTAAGCATTGTCCAACTAGGTCAAAGGCACCAAGTTGTGAATTCAACAAAGGAAAAAGCAAGGTAGATGTTGAACACATTAGAGGTGAGATGAACAAGACATGGAAAAATAAAGATGGTTGCAGTACATCAAATGGAGAAGGGATCACTTCACCCAATGGGTCAAGTGACCACACCTCATTAAACCTAGGCAATCAAGAGGATTGTGAGACTGATACTCAAGTGTAATATAATACATCAGTTCCAAAGAAGATAGCACTGAAAAGACTACATTAGCATGAATAAAGATGCTAGATATTGTTGAAAATTCAAGTTAAATCTTTAAGTCTTTCATGTTGTTGTCAAGCATGAAATGTTTCCTGTGTATGCCAAGTGGAATGCTAGTTGATGCCAAGCTTCCAATTGATGTCAAACTCGTAGTTGTTTTCGAGTGATAGAAATATCAATAGATGTCGAGTGAATTCTAAAAATGGTTGATGTTGAGCTTACAGTTGTGTAAGCACTAAGCATTAAATGCAAGGTTTTTGAAGAGTATTTGATCGATTTCTACTCATTATTCATCATTTCAAATTTGAACAAGAGCAAGCAAAGCAAAAGGCAATTCAAAAACTTGTTCAAGGCATTTGTAGAGAATTTGACAGTGATCTCACACTAGTTCTTCAAATTTTCACAAGGTATTTATCACAAGTCAAGGAATGCAGTCTACTTTTACATAAGCCCTAGTTTGAGAGAATGGTGTCTAGCTTAAAAGTTGTAGAAGGGAAAGAGGTTTTGAATGTTTAGCTTGTTAGTAATGAAGTGAAACAACCAATATTCAAGGCCATTCCTGACATAGCCTACAAACAAGATCCTTATGGCACATTATCAATGATTCTGCCAAATGTTATTATGGTGCAAGATGTTAGGAAATGTTATAATTCCAAAATAGGAGGAATAGGAGACATGGAAATCATAGAAGCATATGATATGTTATGTGAAAATGGTGTTCTAAAGGAAGAGTATAAAATCATTGAGAAGAAGGGTTTAACGTGTACCTTAGATTTTCCCAGTGTATTTAAAATTGAATGGATTAGAATTGTATTGAGCCAAATACATGATGGATCTTTATGGCTGGAGGGTGGACCAATTAAGATTACCAAAAGAATAAATCATAGGGTTATTGGCTACCCAACCCTAGATCAGCCCAAGACTCTGAGGAGTGATTCCAAGGAAGTAATATAGAAAAACATTGGAGCAAAAGGAAGTAATAGATACTATTGTTGATCCACTACTAAACTTTGTTGTAAGGGTAATTTCTCATAAATTATACCAATCTAGTAGATTGAACAATGTACCCTATATTGTTGTGGATGTTGGCTACAAGATTGTGAAGAAAGATCATACTTATGATCTAGCTAAGCTTCAACTACAACAATTGATGGAAAATCTTGGAGCAATCAGACCAAGAGTGCTCAATGCAAATTTGGTTCAATTCTAATTTGCATATTCTTTTATGTGTAGAATAATTTTCTCTCTTTTGGTACTGTAGGATGGAAGACCAATAAGTCAATTACAATGCATATAAATGATTTTATTGAACAAATGGGAGAAAACTTTGAGACATTGATGAGAAGTTATTTTGAAGACTTTAAAAAATCAATGAAGCAGAGGCTCATGATACTTGTTTCCTTAGTTGAAAAAAATTATAATGACATATGTTTCCTTGTTGATGTTGACTACACATATGTACAAGCTACCACACCAAGGGTTAGATGGCTAAGACCCTTAGGATATGAAATTAATGTTGATGAAGCTTCAATAGCCATCATAGCACTCCTAGCAGAGGAAGTGGACAAAAATGCAAAAATCTTTGGGAACTATGATGTGATGAAATCAAAGGTTGACATGAAATTGAAGAAAACCTCTACACTCAATAAGAAGGATAGGCTGGTGAAGAATCTTAAAGCTAAATTTGGTGCAGGTGCAGATGAGGAAGAAGATGAAGAAGATGAAGAGGATGAAGAGGAAGAACAAGAACAAACTCAAGAACCTCTTGCATTGACTCAAGGCATGGGAGAGGATAAGGAAGAAGAAGAGACAGAAGGTGTCGAGGGAGAAGAATTCGAGGAAGCACCTACTCAAGTTGAGCCAAAGAAGAGAAAGGCTAAGGCACAACTAGTGGCTAAGGCAAAGAAAACTATTAAACCAAGCCTAGCCAAGCCAACAACACCTACCACCAAAGCAAGCACATGAGCCACAACATAGAAGGCCAAGGAGAAATCAAAGAAAACAGAGAAAGGTGGCCAAGTGCAAAAGAAACAAAGAAGAAAATATGTTGCACAACCTGATTCAGATGAAGAAAGGACTGTATCAGATGATATAATCCAATTCAAAGTGGTAAGCCACAAACCACTCTCTGATCTTGAAAATTTGTGTGAAAATATCAAGAATAATGTAGATTTATTTGGTTTAAAACATATTGATTTTGAGAAACTTAGGAAAGAGAGAAGAATCTAGTAGAAGAGGCATTGCATGATATGATGTCTAAATTTAAAAATACTCCACTAGAATTTTCCAACACTAAACCAAAAATTTTATATGACATTGTTGAGAAAAATTGGCATTACTATTTAAATTTAGAAAAATAGATTAGAGAAACAACTTTAGCTCAAGTGATGCTACAGCTAACCAAAGGGAAGATGGCTAAGGAAAATAAGAAATATGGAGTAAGGTTCACACTAAAATATAGAGCCTTTAGCATTCTTCAAAATGATATTGAAGATGTTGTGAAGAAGTCAACCCAAATGTGGAAACTCATCTATGGGTTGACCACTATAAAAGGAGGAGAAGTGGACCCCTTTGAGGGTAAGAATGATGATAAAGAAGAATATGACAAGGAAGACGAAAATACAGTTAAGGAAGTATTTGAAAAGAAAGATAATGACACAACAACAAGATGAACAGAGTGTGCAAGACACAAATGCCAAGTGTTAGTCCCCCTCATGACACAAGTGTAACTACTAAGAAAAAAAATTATCAAATTTTTTTTTGATACATCAGCTCAAAACATCAATCCACTGACTGTAGATGATTTGAAGAAGAGTCTAGGCCAATCTACACTGCAAGCCAAGCTATGTGATAATCTAATTTTGGTCAATGTAGATTAATTACAAAAAGTAGTAACTAAGGTCACAAGGAAAAAGGTGAAAACACAAGAACCACCTTTTAGCATCCCTTTAGTTACTCAAGTACAACCTTTGACTCAAAAAATAGTAGATACATCTACTAAGGTTGATACAAGTATCAAAATTGACATTGTTGAGAAGAAAGTAGAAGAAATAGGGACAACAACAAAGCAAACAAGACAAATAGATTCATTTGTACCTGAAATGCAAGAACAAGGTGCTCTTCATGTCATTGTAATAGATCAGGACAAGCCTGAAGAACATGAGAAAACACCTAAGATAAAGGAGAAGGAAGCCATCCAAGAATTAGTAACTTTACCAACATTTGGCACTCCACCTACACAAGTTCTTTAGAAGTCGAGCATAGAAGAAATACCATTGTAAATCTTAGTGTTAGGCTCAAGCTCTTCAAAAGTTGAAAATGTAATTCACTATGGGGATATCACTCTTGATGAAGAGATAGTTATACCTATATATGACTATGACACAATGACATTAGAGCAAATAGGTATTTTGCAACAAGTCTTAGAGAAGAAGAAGCATCAAGAAATAGTTATGAGAGAATATAGGTAGAAGCAAGCTCTTCAAGACATTAAAGACATCTTTTTAGATGCATTCAGTCTACCAACTCTCAAAAAAACCAAGCCACTACTAGAATAACTGTCAGATATAGTGGAAAAGGTCAATAATGAAGACATTGATACTAATGCTAAATTTTTAGAATGGTCTAAAAAGAAATTCCAGAGCAAGGTAAATGAAAAGATATCTGGTGATATAGCACTCACTCAAGTTGCATTGGCAACAAAGTTGGAGGATGTGAAGAAGGTACTTAAGAATATATTCTCATTGTACACCAAATTTTGTGACCCTACACTCTTTACCCAAGAGACCAGACGTTGTATTCTAAGCCTGGAGAGAAACCTAAACATATCAGGTACTTAGCTACCTCAGAACCTAGCTCAAAGTGAGAAGAATTCCCATACATTGCTTCAAGCACAAAGCCAATTAGTTGTTAATAGCAGAAGAGGCTAAGATAAGAGCCAAATTGACAAGTATACATGTGTTCCTCACCCCACACATGGAAATACTACACAAGGAACTAGGTTATGCAAAGACTCTATTGAAGAAAGACCCCAATCTTTCTACTCTAGATGGCCTAGTACACCTTGCAACCGAGCTTGCTATCCAAACAAAGTTATTGGATGTTGCATGTGATAACTAGGATGCAACTCTTAAAACCATAATGGAAGTCCATAAATCCTTTTTGGACAAGCACACTATAGGTGTATATCCCATATGACATAAGTGTCAAAAGGGGGGGGAGGGAGATAAAGAAAGGGGGAGTATGAAAAAAGGGGGAGAAAAGAAAGGAAGAAATAACTAAGGGGAAGCCTAGTAATAACATTATATCATTGGGGTGATATACATTTTTGAGATTCATTTTTGGAAAGCAAAGGTAGTAAATAGATATAGATATCAACTATGACAGAGCATATCAGATGAAAGAGTATCAGATATAGTGCATTGAAGTTAGAGAGGAGCATAGATTTTGGACACAAAATAGACACGTTAACTCAAGGGGAGTTATCAATTTTGAGGTATATAGGTTATTACAAAATTTTGAAAATTTTGAAGTTTTGTATTTAAGCCAAGTCATGGATATGTTATGCTCAAGGAAACTAAGATTGATTATGTATATTTAAGTTTTTTTGACACTCATGTCAAAGGGGGGATTATTGATCTCAAATTGGTTTTGACAAGTGAATGTCAACACACTTAAGCCATTTACTTAGTTCATGTCGAACTAGTAACACATGCTGAGCACAACATGTAAATATTAGACGATGTTGAGTTGCAATGAGGGTCGAGTCACTCATGTGTTGAGTCACTTAGGTGTCGAGCAAATGGACCATGCCAAGTGATTCAAGTGTCAAGTAAATAATGGACGTCGAGTAATGCAAGTGCCGAGTTAGAAGTAGAAATACAGTGCATGCCAAGCATCAATGACTTCATATGTTGAGTGACACAGTTTTGACATATTTGTTTGTAATTGCACAAACAACTATGTAAATCGTTTCTAAGTCAACTTAAGCATAGATTTCGATCTTTTGGAGATAAGGATGAATCTATATTTGGATTCCCTATGTAATTGCATGTGACCAATCAGAAAATAGGAAGGTTTAAGAAAAAATATGGATGAATCTCAACCATAGATTCATACCTAACCCTAAGACACCTAAGTCTTCTTAAGGAGGACGAAGCCCTAAAATTTTTAAGTAATGTAACAAGGGGTGAATGATCAAATTGGAGGAGTGAACAAGACAGTTTGCAGTGCATTCAAGGTGACTTAGTAGTAAGAGTATATTGTAGAATCAGTTAGAGAAGAATAAGGGATAAAGAAGGATACAACATTGATACATCAGATCATGAAGGATCAATCACAGATTGTGTAGAGCTGATCTGTTATTAGGCAAGCAAGTTCCAATCACAGGATCTATGTTGAGACATTCTAACAGGTGATTTTAGTTAAATCTCTTAATAGCGTAGTCCTAACAGGCTGTATTATATCCTTTAACAGGGTGCTTACTTAATTGTAAGTTAAAGTCCTCTAATTAGGCACACTTCTAATAGGGTGTTGAAATCCTCTAACAAGGTGGGACTTAACAGTCTTTGTAAGCCTTTAACAGGGCAGACCATGATTCATGGTTAAACCATTGTAACCTTAATTGAGTACACTTTATTGCTGCAGTAGTGAAGATTTGTGGGTGTCATCCCCACCCTAATTTACCTTCGCACTTGGAGGGTTTTTGGGTAATCATATCTAGTGTTATGTGTGTGTTTGATTACATGTTTACATTATTGATGCATACACTTTACATGTTATTTCAATATATTAATGGATGTGATGTATAAAGTATTATGGGTTCAAGTTTAAACTCTTGATTCACCACCCCCCCCCCCCCCCCCCCCCACCTCTCATAAGTTTACTCTCTTCCCACTTGTAATTCTAACAATTTTGGGTACCCAATTTGAAATCGGGTCAAGTACCTGATCTATTATCAGGTACCTAATTTTGGATCGGGTACCCGATTAGGCTTGGTATTTACTAAACCTCTTTGGTCAACTCAAAAAATGTGTTTGAGACATGTTTTCCTGACATTCAAACTTTGAGTAGCCATCTGACACTGACATTCAAACTTCGAGTAGCCATCTGACAATTTTTTTTCATCAAAATTCAATGAAACAAAAAGGGTTTTTTGATAACACTCTCAAGATTCCATCGATATAATTGTTGTCAAATTCTAAGTTTGATAAGAATTAATTAGTTAATTTTTAATGAAGATGTTTGTAGACTTTTGATTGACATAGTGATTGAAAAATATCTATAGCTTTCAAACAATATAACATTTTTGAAATCCAAAAGTTGTGTCACATTCTATGCTTTGCCTAGTATAAGAAAATAAAATGAAATAAATAATTTTGTAAAGTTTTCAATTAGTTAAGGTGGTCAAACACAGGAGTTTTTTTATTCTAAAAAAGTTATATTAGAAAGTTTATGTTTAATTATTTATTTAGAATAAAAATACCCAAAAAATATGTCACATTCAAGCATGAGTCTACTTTTTATATCTATAATTATATTAAAAAATATTATCATTTGATTTTGATTAAGGTGGTTAGACATACACCTATTTTTTATTTTTGCCCTGAAATTTTTGTAGTACTACATTAAAATCCAAATTTTTGACAAATTAAATAATTTTTTCTCTAGATAAGGCCTAGTAGTTTAGAAACTACATTCAATTTCCTATAGATTCTATTCTTACAACTTTTTGATATAAAGCCCATAACTACTTTAAAATTATGTGTCAAGTTAACATAACCCTAATTTGTTGGTTTTTCACTGCCACTTAAGGTCATAATTTTGTTGACCATGATCCTGCACATACCCACCACTATTATTGACTAACTTACCTCTTGTTGTTCATATTGGTCACTAATGTGGTTCTATGTAAGGCATTTGTACTACACTATGTACGTAAGACCCTTCCTTTTCCTTTTCCCTTTCTCCCTTCTCCACTAAAAAAGATCATTGTAGAGACATAGATCACAAGGGCACACCAAGAGACAAAATATATATTTACTTCTAAATCCTAAATGAATGAATGATTGGAAAAAACAAATGAGGGTATAAGTTATAATACAATCACTCAAAAATTTATGACTTTTAGTTTCCCTTACAAACACAGCCCCCCCCCCCCCCCCCCCCCCCCCCCCCCCCCCCCCCCCCCAACTTAACAAAAGCTTCCATTATGTAGTCCCCTAGTTTCTCTTTATCATTGATTTGTGTGTGTGTAAACACAAGAGAGAAAAGGGCCTACTATTAGAACACCACATCAAATATGTGTATAGCAAGGAATTGTACTATTTAGTACTTGGTAATTCATGATTGTTTATATTCTTACCCACCTTGGAAAAATCCCAACTATTTCTCATCAAATCCAACCTAGCTTTATAAATCAAAACCCCACAAACCAAAATAAAATGAAAAACCTTAATTAGGGTTAATGGATATACTAAATGATTGCATGAATGTCATGGCAATGGGTGTGTTTTACATTTGGGCCATGGGGTTGCATTTTTGCTGCAACTTAGTGTTGACATGAAGTCATCCCAAAAAGATACGTGCCATAAATTGTGCTTCTCAAATGTGACAAGAGTTACAATGATCTTAGGACATAATTGATGGTGTTTTCACATGAATTTTTTCTAGTTTCAAGCAATTTCATTTTGAAATAAAATCAGATTTTAGGATAGGCAATTTCATTTTCAAATCACCTAAATCAGCTTTCAAATTTTTTTTTTAAAAATTTCAAATCACATAAATCATGTTTCAAGAAATTTAATTTTCAAATCACATAAAGTTAAAGTAGTACACCTCCTTACCCAGGTAATGTCAATGATATGTTGGCTTGCAACATTGAGTCACTCACATGGAAATTTTGTGCTCAAACCTCACGTTCAAATAGTGTCTTTCATGCATGATCAATTGTGAAAATGATTTTTTTTTTTTTCGAGTTCCCCACTACCATTAGTATTCTGATGGTCTCAAACTATGTAGTTGGAATTTTGATAATGTCGGGGGGAACTTTTTTTTTTAAAAACACCAATTTCAAAAAATGTACCCTCTTGATAAAAAATTGACTTTTGGAAAATAGGGCCAAATGTAGTAGTCACAATTGTTGTCATTGATGTCATATATGCATTGGAAAAAGGTTCTCATCAAAATGTAATCATGAGCATCATCATGATCAACTTTCTTATTCATAGAATCATTATAATGTCCCTAATGGGTACCACAATTCAGGAAAACCCATAAGGGTATCCTAATAATATGACTATTTAAACAATATTAAGATTGCAATTGTCATTGCTTCTCAAAGGGAAGAATGATACCACCATTACATTCACATAAATATAATAAACTAACCTTTGAAGAACTAGGAAAGATAATCTCAAGGGAAGATTGTGCTAATATATTCCCTATAACATTAGGTCTTCAATGTCAAAAAGAAAAAGAAAAAACCTTGAATAAAAATACCTAATGGTGTAAGACCTACCATGTCCACTTGAGCAAAGAGGAATAATAAAGGATAATTTTCATAAAATCCTACGTCAAGATTAACTACATGGCAGTGATAACTAGTTTTGAATGAAACATTGAGTTGAGATATGAATTTAAAATTAAACAAGCACACTCAGATAAATAGGTGGACTAGAGCTACTTATCTCTAAGCATTACTTGATGGATTTGAACTAGACTAAACTATCATTCCATGATTCAAACTAGGTTCTTTGATATTAAACCTAGTAATGTAGTTCTCTATTAAAGGATAAATTAAACTATTTATTGAACAATAATGAAGCCATGGTGTGAAATCAACTTAGATTATTTCACAACACAAAATTATTGTGTGTGAAATTAATTTTTGAAATATAAAATTAACCTATCTCATAATTTTAAAAATAATTTGTCTTGTATTTAAGAATTAGGAACTTGATAAGGAAGTGTTAGTATTTATGAACTCCTATCAAGAGATTCTAAGTGAGAGAATTATTCTCCCTATTAATCCCCTAGGTAGACCAATTAAACTTGTGACTAAGGATCAAATATAAGATGAAACAATGAAGTAGGCTCATCTATTGTTGCACACATAGATGCTAAAGTTGCAATGTTGATGTATCTTTATGCTCTTGAGATTATTCACATTTTATACATGTTCTTTGATGTGTCAAAATAAATTATTCTTTTACACAACATTACATAACTAATATGATTTAAATACGTCTCATTTATGTTGGTAGAAATGATCAAGTTGTAAGAATATGGATTTTTAAAAATTTAAATATAAAAGGTCTAATATTAATTTTGTGCTACAAAAAATGAAGTTGAATTTGATGCTACAATTGGCTTAGTTTAGGGAATAATCTAAACATTCTTAGGATGTAGGAAGTTGAGACTCATATTGTTTGCTAATTTATTGTTGATCTCAGATTGGTTTTGACAATTGAGTGTCAGCACACTTAATCATTTACTTAGTTCATTCCAAGTACAACATATAAATATAGACCATGCCGAGTTGTAATGAGTGTTGAGTCACTCATGTGCCAAGTCACTCAAGTTTCAAGCAAATAGACTATGCCAAGTGATTCAAGTGTCGAGCAAGATAGTTGATGCCGAGCAGTTCAAGTGTTGAGCCAAAAATAGAACTATAGTATGTGTTGAGCATCAATAACATTAAGTGTCGAGTAACATAGATTGGAAATAGTTGTTTGTGATGGCATTAAGTGTTGAGTAACACAGATTGGAAATAGTTGTTTGTGATGGCACAAACAACTATATAAACCATTTTTATGTTGACTTATGGATAGAACTCGATCTTTTAAAGATAAGGACGAATCTATTTGAATTCCCTATGTAATTATATGTAGCCAATCATAAAATAGAAAGAGTTAAGTGGAAAAATGGATGAATCTCAGCTGTAGATTCATACCTAACCCTAAGCCACCAAAGTCTTTATAAGGAAGAGGAAGCCCAAAACATTTATTATTAAGAGAGCAGTAATAGAAGGAAGATATCAAGGGACGAATGACTAAATTGTTTAGAGAGCATTCAAGGTGACTTAGTAGTGTGAAAGAATTGTAGAATCAATTAAGTATAGAACAGAGGATCGAAGACACAAAATTGTTATATTAGATCAGAGAGGATCAAGAAGGACAAAATTGTGATATGAAATGAACAAGATAAAGTTGTAACTAGTATCAGATCAAAAGCTCTACTGTTACTCTCTAATAATTGTATCAGTCAGGGTAAAATCCTTTGGACTAAGGTTGATTTAATGGTCATTATCAAATCCTTTAGCAGGGTGACATTCCAAGTGAATGTTCTAAAGTCCTTTAACTAGGCAATCTTCTAACAAGGTGTTAAAATCCTCTAATAAGGTGGGACTTAACAGTATTTCTAAGCCTTTAATAGGGTAGATCATGTTTCATGGTCAACTTATTGTAACATTAATTGGCTACACTTTATTGTTGCAGGAGTAAAGATTTGTGGGTGTCATCTGCACCCCAGTTTTACCTTCTCATTTGGAGGGTTTCTAGGTAATCATATCAATGTCAAGTGTGTATGTGTGATTACATGTTCTAGAAGCCTTTTATTTACATGTTATTTTAGTGTACATATTGAATGCATCTAATGAATGGTGAAAGTTTTAATTGCTGAAGTTTGAACTTATGATTCACCCCCTCTCCCCCCCCCCTCAGAAGTATATGTTTCCCATTTAAAATTCCAACAATTGGTACAAGAGCTAAGTTTACAAAAGTAGAAGCTTTGCAACTTAGAGAAAAGATCTTGGAATGGAAGTCTACAAACTGGGAAAGATTATTGAGAACTAAGGAATTGAGATACAAATCATTCTACATTCACTGGATGAGGCCTAAGAAGAGTTACAAAAATCCTTAAAGACAAGGAAAGAGATATCCGTTACAGAGAATGACACACAGTACAAAGAGATTGACACCACCAAGCTATTTGCAAATGGAGACTCAAATGAATTTGATGTAACAATTACAAATCTAATGGAAAAGAACAGAGTACAAGGTGAGGAGATTAGAAATCTCAAGCTAGAACAAGAATCTCAAGCCATGATGCTATGTGAAGTAACTGAACAAAAGAAGAGAGCTATAGAAGATAAGGCCATGATTGAAGAAGACAAGAAAGCTCTAACAAACAGACTGAAAAAGAAGTCAATTGAGCTTACCACAATCTTCGACATGCAATTGGATACCCTAAGCCAGATGATGAATGCTCATCATGAGGTGAAGGTCAAATACATTGAGATAACTACATTAAAGTTGCAAAATGAACAATTGCAAAATGACCTAAGAAGAGAAAGAGATATTGCTAAAAGTTTCAACAAGCCAAATGAAGCCATCAAGTACTTTGAGCAATTACTTAAATCTCCTAGATCCAACAATGATACATTAGGACTAGGCTATACAAGCACTGAAGAAGGAGAATCATCCAAAGTTGCTGAAGAAAGAAATGACAAAGGTAAGAACTCCAAACCCACTTGTCATTATTGTGGTAAGAAAGGACATACTGCTAATGTGTGTAGGAGCAAGAATGCAAATCAACATGTCAAACCTAAGAACATGGGTCACTATCATAAATGTAATAAGCAAGGTCATCAGGCACATGAATGCAAAATTAGAACCATGCATGCACCAAGATTTGAAGGTTACTGCTATAATTGTAAGAAATATGGACATAGAGCCTTTGAATGTAGATCCAAATCCATTCAATCACCAAATAAGTCAGCAAAAGAAAGAAGTCATGGACACTTCTATAACTAGGATTACAACACAAGAAAAAGTTGTCATTATTGTCAAGAATATGGACATATCACTGCAAATTGCATTAGAACACACTTCAGTGGCAACTACAACAGATGGTTAAGTCAAACTACATGCTTTAGCTATTTAAAGACTGGTCACATTAGCAAACATTGTCCAACAAGATCAAAGGCACCCAATTCTAAGTTTGACAAAGGAAAAAGCAAGGTAGATGTTGAGCACATCAGAGGAGAGATGAAAATGGAAAAAGAGAGATGGATGCAATACATCAAATGGAGGGATCTCTTTACCTAATAGGTCAAGTGGTCACACCTCATCAAACTAAGCAAATAAGAGGTATGAGGGACTGATACCCAAAGTATTATATCATACATCAGTTCCAAAGGATACAACATTGAATAGAATAAATTAGCATGAATCAAGCTGCAAGATGATGAGAAAAGTTCAAGGTTAAATCTTCAAATTCTCATGTTAATTCACGATGGATGTTTATGGTTGGAGGGTGGACCTATCAAAATTTCAAAAAGAATAGTTCATATGATAACTAGATATCCAACCCTAGATCGAACCAAGACCCTGCGAAGTAATTCCAAGGAGGTTATTGAGAAAAACATAGGAGCCAAATGGAACAAAAGAAGAATGACCATAGACACCATCACATATCCACTACTTGACCTTGCATCGTAGTAGGTGTTGGCTATAAAATTGTTAAGAAAAATCACACTTATGATCTTGTCGAGCTTCAACATTAGTAGATGATGGAAAACCTCAAAGTAGTCAGAAAGACCAAAGTGCACAATGTAAGTTTGGATCAATACTTGTGTGCATATTTTTCTATTTTCAAAACACATTTCCATCTTTTGGTACAGTTGGTTGGAAGATGGAAGACTAACAGATCAGTGGTTATACAAATCAATGAATACATTGAGCAAATGGGAGAGAACTTTGAAGCAGTCATGACCAGCTATTTTGAAGACTTCAAGAAGTCTATGAAGCAGAGGATGAGGATACCTATCTCTTTAGTTGAACAATACTACAATGATATATGCTTTCTTGTAGATATTGTTATACATACATACATGCTGCAACACTTAGGGTAAGATGGTTAAGACCTCTAGGATATGAAATAAATGTTGATGAAGCATCTGTAGCAATAACAACACTTTTAGCTGAAGAAGTTGACAAAAGTGCAAAGATATTTGGAAACTATGATGTTATGAAATCCAAAGTTGAGATGGAGTTAAAGACAACCTCCACACTAAAGAAGAAAGACAAATTGTTGAGGAAATTAAAGGCCAAATTTGGTAAAGGTGTTGTTGAAGAGGAAGAAGAAGATGATGAAGAGGATGAAGAGGAAGAATAGGAACAAGCCCAAGAACCTCTTGCATTAACCCAAGGAATGGGAAAAGATAGGGATGAAGAAGAAGAAGGTGTCAAGGAAGAGGAAACCAAAGAAGCACCAGTACAAACAAAAACAAAGAAGAGAAAGGGCAAGGCACAACCCGTGGCAACAACAAAGGCAAAGAAGATTGCTAAGCCAGGCCCAACAAAGACCACAGCACCAACAACTAGGGCAAGCACAAGGGCCACTATACAAAAGGCCAAGGAGCAAGCCAAAGAAAAGGCTAAGGCTATAGAAGAAAAAATGCCTGGTGCATAAGAAACAATGAAGGAAGTACATTGCACAACTAGAAACTGATGATGAGAGAACATAATTAGAGGACACGAGTCAATTTAGAGTGGTAAGTCATCCACCAAAATCTGATCTTGAAAATATTTGTGAAAATGTAAGAAATAATGTAGATTTGACTGGTTTTAAAAGTATTGACTTTAAAAAACTTGAAAGAGAAGAGAAGAACCAAGTAGAAGAGTCAATATATGCAATAATGTCTAAATTTAAGAACACTCCACTTGAATCAAACAATACTATGCCAAAAGAATTATATACTATTGTTGAAAATAAGTGGCATTATTGTTTAAAACTGGAGAAAGAAATCAAAGAATCCACATTAGCCTAGGTAATGCCAGAGATGACAAAAGGACAAATTATCAAAGTAAATAAGAAATATGGTGGACAATTTGCACCAAAATATAGGGTATTCAACATTCTTCAAAATAACATTGAAGATGTTGTGAAGAAATCCACTCAAATGTGGAAATTGATCTATGGATTGACAACTATCAAAGAAGGAGAAGAAGATCCATTTGAAGGCAAAATAATGAAGATGAAGATGAGGACAAGGAGGAAGAAACAGAAAAGGATAATACTGTTGTGGAGGAGCCACAAAAGAAAACATATGACATGGCTACAACTAAAGAGCAACAAGAAGAACAAAGTGTGAAAGACACACAAATGCCAAGTATGAGCCCTCCACATGACACAAGTATGCCTACATAAACTATAATTGTTAAGGATGTTCATAATAGTTCAGCTTAGAACATCAATCCTTTGACTACAAAAGACCTAAAAAAAATTCTTCACCAATCCACACTACACACTAGATTATGTGAAAATCCAGTATTGGTTAGCGTTGATGAACTTTAGAAGGCAGTAGCTAACATTACAAGGGATAAGGTGAATACACAAGAACTGCCTTCTGCCATCCCTTCATCTTCTAGTGCTCAACCTTTGATTCAAACACCAATAGACTCATTCACAAAGGTTGACACTACTGTTAAAGTTGATTTGGTTGAACAGAGATAGACTGCAATAGAAGAGAAAGAAACAACAAATGATCAACCTAATGCACAAACACAAGGTGCAAGTCAGATCATTGTGATTGACCAAAGTAGATCTGAAGAAAGTAAGGACACACCAAAGGGGAAGGAGAAAGAGGCCATTCAAGCATTAGTAACTCTACCAACATTAGACACTCCTACAAAAGTCCTTTAGAAGCTGAGCACTAAAGCTGTACCCTTGTAGATCTCAGCACCAGGCTCAAGTTCTTCTAAGGTTGCAAAGGTAATTCACTATGGAGATGTAACTTTAGATGAAGAGATAATGATATGCAAGTATGATTATGCAACCATGACATTAGAATAGATAGGAATTATGCAACAAGCCTTAGAGAAAAAAGAAAAATCAAGAAATACTCAGGAAGGAGTATAGATAGAGACAAGCACTACAAGAAATTAAAGACATCTTCTTAGATGCATTCAGCTTGCCAACACCAAAAGAATCAAGGCCACTTTTGGAAAAATTGTTTGACATTGTGGAACAGGTGAACAATGAAGACCAAGACACAAATGCTTAACTTTTGGAATGGTCAAAAAGAAAATTTTAAGGGAAAGTAAATGAGAAGATATCTAGTGACATAGCACTGATGCAAGTTGAATTGGAAACAAAGATTGAGAAAGTGAAGAAGCTACTCGAGAACATATTCTCATTGTACACCAAACTGTGTGATCCCACACTCTTCACTCAAGACACAATCCATAGAATTCAAAGTCTGGAGAGGAATTTAAAAGTCTTAGGTATGCAACTACCTCAAAACCCAGCTTAGAGTGAGAAGCATTTTCACACATTGCTTCAATCATAGAGTCAACTAGCTGTGTTAACGATATAAGAGGCTAATATAAGAGCCAAGTTGACCAATATCCAAGCCTCCCTTACCCCCCATATGGAAATACTTCATAAGGAACTAGGATATGCAGAAATTTTGTTGAAGAAAGATACTAATCTTTCTACATCAGATGGACTAGTTCACCTTACAACATAGCTAGCTATCTAAATAAAGTCATTGGATGTTGTGTGTGACAACTGGGATGCTGCTTTGAAAATAATAATGAAAGTCCACAAAACATTTTTGGAAAAATACACAATCAATGTATAAACCCTTTGACACAAGTGTAAAAAAGGGGGAGATAAATAAGAAAGAAGGGGGAGAAAATAAGAAGAAAGGGGAGAATAAGGAAAGGGGGAGCAAACAAAATAAACAAAGGAAGCTAAAAAATAAAGCATATTAGATAAAGTATAAGAACATTGAAGTCAAAGTCAACACAAGACAAATCTACTTAGAATGGAGAGTAGATTTTTGATAACACAAGAAGCACATTAACTCAGGGGGAGTTATACATTTTGAGGTATAAAGGTTATTACAAAATTTTGCAATTTTGAAGTTTTGTATATAAGCTGAGTTGTGAATATGTTATACTCGAGAAGATTAGATCTATTATGTACAAGTTATGTTTTTTTGACACTCATGTCAAAGGGGGAGATTGTTGATCTTAGATTGGTTTTGACAATCGAGTGTCAACACACTTAATCATTTACTTAGTTCATGCCAAGTACAACATATAAATATAGACCATGCCAAGTTGCAATGAGTGTCGAGTCACTCATGTGCTGAGTCACTCAAGTCCTGAGTCACTTAAGTGCTGAGTCACTTACGTGACGAGCAAATAGACCATACTAAGTGATTCAAGTGCCAAGGAAGATAGTTGATGCCAAGCAGTTCAAGTGCCAAGCCATAAATAGAACTATAGTATATGCCAAGCATCAGTAACATTAAGTGCCGAGTAACACAGATTGGACATAGTTGTTTGTGATGGCACAAACAACTGTGTAAACCATTTTTATTTTGACTTATGGATAGATCTTGATTTTTTAAAGATAATGACGAATCTATTTGAATTCCCTATGCAATTACATGCAGCCAATTAGAAAATAGGAAGAGTTAAGCAGCAAAATGGATGAATCTCAGCCATAGATTCATACCTAACTCTAAGCCACCAAAGTATTTATAAGGAAGACAAAGCCCCAAACATTTATTATTGAGAGAGCAGTAATAGAAGGAAGATATCAAGGGGTGATGACTGAATTGTCTAGAGAGCATTCAAGGTGACTTAGTAGTGTGAAAGAATTACATAATCAGTTAAGTACATAATAGAGGATCGAGGACACAAAATTGTTATATCAAATCAGAGAGAATCAAGGAGGACATAATTGTGATCTAGAATCAACAAGATAAAGTTGTAAGTAGTATCAGATTAAAAGCTCTACTATTACTGTCTAATAATTGTATCAGTTAGGGTAAAATCCTTTGGACTAAGGTTGATTTAACAATCATTATCAAATCCTATTCCAAGTGAATGTTCTAAAGTCCTTTAACTAGACACACTTCTAACAGGGTGTTAAAATCCTCTAACAAGGTGGGACTTAACAGTCTTTGTAGGCCTTTAACAGGGTAGACCTTTCATAGGGCAGATCATGTTTCATGGTCAACTTATTGTAACCTTAATTGGCTACACTTTATTGCTGCAGGAGCAAAGATTTGTGGGTATCATCCCCACCCCAGTTTTACCTTCTCATTTGGAGGGTTTCTAGGTAATCATATTGATGTCGAGTGCGTATGTGTGATTACATGTTTTAGAAGCCTTTTATTTACACGTTATTTTAGTTTACATATTGAATGCATTTAATGAATGGTGAAAGTTTTAATTTCTTAAGTTTGAACTTTTGATTCACCCCCCCTCTCAAAAATATATGTTTCCCATTTGTAATTCCAACATTTGTATGTTAAAACATCTCATTATACACTATTTGTTGTATAAAAGATGCTAAAAGGAAAAAGTGCAAGGCACACAACCATTATAAATATCATATAAAAAATGTATCACATGTAGAAAGCTATCTAAGACAATATATTTGAGAAAGCTATAAGCTGATTACTAAGCATAAACTTTGAGGACAAAAATAACACCCACAATACATCAAGAAAAACAAAGTAAGTTTGGATCATTATTGCCATAATTGATCCCTTGTTAAATTCAATCTTCTCAACTTTGTAAACTTATCCATAGTTTACAAGAAGAACCTAAGTTTTTGACATATTATAGTCGATAATTTAATTCTTCAAATTACAAGTTGTTCCCCACATAAACAATGGACCCCTACATAAACACTTATAAACTAACCATGACACATTGAAGATTCACAAGTTTTTTTTTTTGGATCAATATGCCTCACTAAATACAAATATAGAAATGTGGGTTATAACTTAATTACTCGAACACAACCGATAACGATTTAACATATTATTTAACTATACCATCTCTGAAAGGTACACTTGAACATATTAGATGCAGCTTAAGAAATTGAATCCTCTACTCATAACTTAACTAAAGCTCAATTTCTAATTTAAATATATAATAATTTTTGTAATGTAATATAAAAATAATACCAATATTCATATAATTCAATTGTTTCTATGAGTCAAGGCTCAAATTTTTGGCTAATTTGTATGTTAAAACATTGCCACTGTACACTATTTGTTGTATAAAAGCCACTAAAAGGAAAGAGTGCAAGACATACAAATTTCACCATCATAAATATCATATAAAAAATGTATCACACCTAGAAAGCTACCTAAGACCATATATTTGAGAAAGCTATAAGTTGATTATTAAGCATAAACCTTGAAGACAAAAACGATACCAATAAAATATCAAGCAAAATAAATTTTGTTTGGATTATTAGTGCCACAATTTAGCCCTTGTTAAATACAACCTTCTCCACTTTGTAAACTTATCCATAATTTACAAGAAGTGCCTAAGTTTTTGACATGTTGTAGCCAACATTTTGATTCCTCACATTACAAGTGGCCCCCCCACATAAACAATAGACCCCTACATAAACACTTATACATTAACCACGACATGTTGACGGTTCACACTTAAAAATAATTTGATTACTACGCCTCACTATATACAAATATAGAGCTTAATGATAGCAGGTTTCCACAATCCATGATCTATTGTTGTGCTTCTTGATAAGATTGTGTGTGAGTTTTTTGCATCGACTTTTTAGATTATACTCCATTTTACATCAACGTTTTAGATCATACTCACACACACACAATCTTACCAAGAAGCACAACAATAAAAGAACAGTAAATTATACCTTTAATTAGTCAACCACAATTGATAACAATGATAATATATTGTTTAAATATACCATCTCTTGAAGATAAAATTGAACATCTAATGTGACTTTAAAAATTGAATCCTCTACTCATTACTTTGGCAAAGTCGAATTTCTAATTTAAATGTACAACAATTTTTTCATAATATAGTATACCCATATAAATTGATTGTTTCAATTACCAAATAAAATATACATATGGGTCACAACTACTTAAACAACACCTAGTTTGGCTCTTGCTTAGGTTAAAAAGTTATGCATACGAAGGTTGAGGGGTCCCACTCTAACAAAGAGTCACTAGAATTAGACACTAGCCAATTATATTCATTGCTTGGCCACGCCTAAACAAATGGAAAAAAAAGATCGTTAATTTCTTGCTAAATTGAAAGGTCCAAGACGTACTTCGTCTCGGCTGTAACGACCGCCGAGGGGGCGACATAATTCTCGTCTCAAACATCGACGCTAATGTTTTGTCCTTGCAATGAAATCAACGCCGTACATTGGACCACGTGTCTTACTCTCGTAATCTCATTGTTTTTAACGTATTTTATTTAATTTTCGCCCTCCCGTATTTAATTTTATGCAATCTAAATTTAAAACAATGTTATTATCTCGGATCGAAACTAAATTTGACGGCCGTGTGCGACCGTCTTGCGTATTTGTTGGTGGGGCCCTGGGAACGATCGGAGTTTCCATCAACAAATATCATAATATTAATTCTCCGTCTGGCACGGCAGGTGATCTCATTCCCGGTCAAACAGGAAGAGATTCAGTGTGATCGCCGGTCAGAAGGTGCAGTTAACCGGCAGAATCTGTAACTCACTCGCGGTCCAATCTATCTCCCAGTCAACCTGGTGTTAGCTTAACCTAACCCAACTCAAACCGTCGCGTGCTGTTTCCCTCACCGCGGTAAATAAAGCGGCTACCAACCCTTCCTTTTCTATGGAGTTTTCTTCGCTTTTGGGTTAAAGCAAAAGGATTCCAAGGAAATTAATTAACAGGGCTGGAGTTATTATTACGGTGTTTTGAATTCAAGCAGCCTTCGTTTTTTGTCTTTAAATATTTTTCTTATTCAGTTCATGGTTCCTATAAATTGGTACTCGGTATTCATTGCTGATATACATCAGCTGTGCCGGCCTTGATCAATTGTTTTGTTTTTGATTTGCGTTGGTAGAGTACCGAAGGAAGGATGTCTCTGGTAACTGATTTGATCAATTTGGACCTCAGTGATTGCTGTGAGAAGATTATTGCAGAGTACATATGGTGGGTTTGTACGAATCCATTGGTGAATTTGGGTTCTGTTTCCGGACTCTTGGTTGCAACTTAATGTTGTATACTATTTGTGGGTTTTAATGTCTTGACTGGATTTTGTTTGGTGTAGGATCGGAGGATCGGGCATGGACATCCGCAGCAAGGGCAGAGTGAGTATTCTTCTTTGGTTCTCAGTGTTTTTCCCGCTCTTGAAATTTGCGCAAACCATGTGGCTTTCTCAAATCGTGTTCACGGACAACTGTCGTGATGTTAGTATGTGTGATTTTGTGTTGCTTGGCCGCTCTAGGCCCCGTTTTCTGGTTGGGGAGTACAATAAGGTTTATTGGCTGGTTAGTTCGCTGAAGGTAATAGGGAATAATGGTTGGAAGTTAGATCCGTTCTGGCTTGATTTTGTCCTTGTGCTTGAAATCAGCAGGTTTAGATCAGTAAAGGCATATGTTAGTGAAATGGGTTTTGTCAGGGCTTGTTTAATGCCTGACACTTAAAATTAGGGCACCGTGTCACAATCCAGTTCGAGGCTCTGAATGGGATTGAGTCGCGCTTTCTAGACTAAGGCTTGTAATAGGTTTTCTTAGTGGCTCTGCAGGAGGAAGTCGAGAAGAACACTGGGAAGAATGAAATGATAAATGAGAAACGTTTCTAGAAAGACGGTTTATGATTACTCTCAGAAAAATGCGGCAGAGATGGTTGACTGAAGTCTGAAGTGAAATCAATGTGGAAATATGTTTGTTTGTTAGTCTGGAAAAACTCATATGCTCACGACCTTGATTGTGTTATGATAAGTCCATAGTTCGACTATTGTTTGTTAATTACTCTAGAATAAGTCCTTTCCTGTATCATATAAAATCCACAAGGATTATTTCATCCGGCTCTGATCTAGTGGCAAGTTGGAGTATTTGATGCCTTGATGATCGACATTCATATTAATGCTCTCTCCCAGTAATTAGGCATTATTTGCAATCAGTCTGTTTCACTAACCTTGTGCCTCTGGAGTAAGTATCTATAAAAAAACAAAAGATCAAGCATTATTGCTTTATTTGCTTTTTAGTTTCTTAACGTCCTCTGTTTTCCATTTTCAGACCTTGCCGGGACCTGTTTCTGATCCAAAAGACCTCCCTAAGTGGAACTACGATGGATCCAGTACTGGGCAGGCCCCCGGAAAGGATAGTGAAGTAATTTTATAGTAAGTTCCTTATACCCATGATTCAAAAGTGATATTTTTCTGCGATCAGCCCGTGTGGAGATCTAAGCATGCTCTGTTCTTTGGTTGATCTGTTAAGCCCTCAAGCTATCTTCAGAGATCCGTTCCGTAGAGGAAAGAACATCTTGGTGTGTGGCTATCTCTATTAAACCCATTGAATTTGGATTTGGCCTTTCTCATTTTTTGGGCAGCATTTGTTGATGGGGCTGTTTGTGAATTTCAGGTAATTTGTGATACGTACACACCAGCTGGTGAGCCTATCCCCACCAACAAACGGGCACCTGCTGCCAAAATCTTTAGCAATCCAATCGTTTCTGCTGAGGAACCATGGTATAGAGCTAATTTTAATTTGTTTCATCAAATATATAATTTGGGTTCCTGTAACTGAAGATGAGTTTTCTGTAATAGGTATGGGATTGAACAAGAGTACACACTTTTGCAAAAGGATGTGAATTGGCCATTGGGATGGCCTGTTGGTGGCTTCCCGGGTCCCCAGGTACGAACTCAACCTTCAATAAATCTTGCCTTTTCATGAGTTCTGTTTGTTAATTGCATGTGATAGTATACCTTAATTCACCTAAATCAAATATTAAGATAAGGGAGGGTTTATGTTCAGACTGCAGTGTTGATTTGCCGAAGCTTTTCTTTTTGGGGGTCTACTAACTCTGCCTTCAATAAATCTTGCCTTTTCATGAATTCTGTTTGTTAATTGCTTGTGATTGTATATCTTGATTCACCTAAATCATATTAAGCTATGGAAGGGTTTAACTTTATATTCATACTGCAGTGTTGATTTGCTGATGTTTTTCTTTTTTGGGATGATTATAAATAGGGTCCCTACTACTGTGCTATTGGGGCTGATAGAGCCTATGGCCGTGATATTGTTGATGCCCACTACAAGGCCTGCCTATATGCAGGCATTAACATCAGTGGTATTAATGGAGAGGTCATGCCTGGTCAGGTAATGATTAAAATTCATTGACTTCAATGCTATCACTTTGAGAAGCATTTGAATGAGAGTTTAAATTTAATCAGTAATTTTTTTTCCTGAAACAGTGGGAATTTCAAGTTGGCCCATCAGTTGGAATTTTATCAGGGGACCAAGTCTGGGCTGCTAGATACATTCTTGAGGTAGGATGCAACATTCTTTTCAGTAAACAATAAATATGTGTCATATTATATGGTTTCTCTTGATTCATTTTTTTTTCTTGGGTTCTTTTTAATATTCAAGTTCAATGTTGGGTGCAGAGAGTCGCAGAAGCTGCTGGTGTTGTGGTCTCATTTGACCCCAAACCTATTCAGGTCAGTCTTTCATCATGCTAAAGATATTTTAGTTTGCATTTCATTTTCTTTTAAATATATGCCTACTATTGCTAATTTTATCAATTTTACAAATGCTCAATGTTTTTTGAAACTCAAAGAGAACTCAAAATTTTTCTGGAAACTACATTGAGAGCAATATTGATTTATATAATTTGGAGCGTTGGTTATGAGTCATGATGTTGTATTTATCTGTCAAGCCAACATTAAATTCAAATGGTCTCCATTCCTTTATTGCCATTGAACCTGTCACCCAATCAAATCTGACCATTCTTTGGCTTTACTTTCAGGGGGATTGGAATGGTGCTGGTGCTCATACAAATTATAGGTTGGTTCTCATAGCTGCAGAAAAGAGATGAGTCTTATTCTAGAATTTGTTAACTCTAATAATGACCTAAGTCTCATTTGATTCGTAAATTTGACAGCACAAAATCTATGAGGTCTGATGGCGGAATAGATGTGATCAAGAAGGCCATTGAAAAGCTGGGACTGAGGCACAAGGAGCACATTGCAGCATATGGAGAGGGTAATGAGAGGCGGTTGACTGGCAAACATGAGACAGCAGACATCAACACATTTTCCTGGGTAATTGTCATATGCATTAACTTTGATATCAACGTGCATTGTGGTATTGTACCAAATACAAAAGAATTGCAGCTTGACCACTGTCTTGTTGCATTTTCTCTTGATGGCAGGGCGTTGCCAATCGTGGCGCATCTATTCGAGTTGGCCGTGACACAGAGCGTGAAGGCAAAGGTTAGGCTTCTTTTGTCAATAGGAACAGTAGCATAAAACTGCCATATCTTTTCTTACTGCAATTAATATTGATTATGCCAATAAATAAATGCCTTATAAGGTGTCACATCAGTAAGCTTCATGGCAGTAGCAACGGTAAATGTAGCAAAACTTCTGCTAAATGTTTGTTGCAGCCAAACTTGTCTTTTCTGATAGGTATAGAGAGTAGGATTGCAGAAAATGAGACAACTAAGACATGCTTTTGGTTTGCAGGTTACTTTGAAGACCGTAGGCCAGCTTCAAACATGGACCCCTATATTGTTACATCCATGATCGCCGAGACTACCATTCTTTGGAAGCCTTAATTAATCTATGGGTCTCATGAACAAGTTGCATTGGAGAGATTCCTCAGTGTTTGTGGTGAAGATTCCCATTTGAACTTACGTTTTTGGCTTTGAATTTGGCCATTTCTTCTAGTAAGAAGTATGTAATATTAGAAGTTAGAATCTACGGTGCATCTATGTTCAGAACACAGTTTGTGGTTAGATCTGTGTTCAGTACTTAAAGTCTTGGTTAAGCTGAGAATGCATGCAATTATCTTATGATTTTCCATGCTGTCAAATGGGATAGAATAAAATTGCCTCCATGTTGTCACTCCAGTTGTCAGTCCAGCCAATTTATTTATTCAGGTCATTGTCTCAAATGCAACCTAGTAATTTTGGAAGGTTATATGAAATTTTATTCTAGCTTCAGTGTTTCCCCGAGTGTATCTTATGTTCACGTTCTATGCATTTTATGGTTGTCCAAAGTATAATATAAGTTCTCCACTGAAAAATTAAGCTACTGAACTTGGTTTACAGTTGAGTTACTTTGCACAGCTGATTCACCGGATTTAGATATGAAATCCTCTAATCAACTATTTATATGCCTTTTGTTTCTAATTGAGACCCACTTTTCTGCATGGAACTATTTCTCTTATAAAGTAGGGTTCTTGTTCTTGAATTTTACAGCTTGATTCATTTGCAAGCATAATTTTCATATAGTTTACTAGTTGCTTTTTTGACTTAGGTTATAATCAAGTGATTTCAGTTTTGCACATTTATTTTTGGGGTCTTGGCTGTTGTAGACTGCCTGCAGATGATTACAGCTCCAATGTAACTTCCATCATGTATATATGTTCGTTGAGGTCAATGTAGAAACATTGAAGTCGATGTAAATATTATCAATTTTGTTCAGCTGCATTATGTGTCCACTAAAGGGTGATATGATAAAGTATATATTTCTTAAGGTCTGGGGTTGCTTTGAAAAAGTGAACTTATACAGATACATGTATCTGATTGTGATGGTTATTGCGGCCCTAATTTATTTCAATTCCGTTGCCTACTTACAAACTATTGAAAGTCCAGTTTGACACTCACTAAATGGTAAAACTCGATTGTGTAAATTTATTTCGAAGTAGAATGTAGAGCTGCTGTGATTATCACACAGCTGAATCATGTACAAGACATCCCAGACTCGTGCAATTTTACCATGGCACAACCTGGGTATAACGTTGATATGGTGAAGTAATATGTCACAATTGAAAGTGGATGACAGTCTACCGTGCTAACAAAGTTCCTCTTTCAATATGTACCCATGGAAAACCAGCCAATTAAAACAGGAAAAACACGCGAGTACCTACACTCTGAATGGACACGCCATCTGTGCTTCGTTTGGTGGTGGGAGTAGAATTGCCTTTTTTATTCCTCAATAAATTGTAGCTGCCTATACACGGTAAAGTTGAGAAAACAAATTACTTCGTTTTTTTCCTTCAATTAAGGAAAAAACCACCCTTGTTTTTTTACTATAAAGAACTATAGCACATGCATTTCTGGAGTCTCCAAATTGTTTTCACCTATAATTATTTCTAATTTATGCTTCTAAATTTTATTTTTTCAGTGTCTTGAGAAACTAAAAGTATAAATTGGAAATAGTTATAGATCACTGTTTTGAAAAAACAAAATTAAAATTATAAATTGAAAATAATTATAGGTGAAAACTGTTTGGAGACTCCAGAATTCCATGTGCTCTAATTCTTTATGGGAAAAAAACAAGAGGTTTTTTTTGACTCAATTGGTAGTTTTTATCATTTTGTCACTCGTCTATTTTTTTATTAGATAAAGTTGGAATAAATGTAAGCAAAAAAATGAGTCTAAAGAAATGGAACTGCAATAAGAGAAATGCAAAAAACAGTATTTAAAATATGCATCTTTGAAAGATCTTGAATTTTATATTTAGGGAGTTATATTGAGATGTTCTATTTTCTTCTTGTAAATTCACATAATTAAATTTTCTTTGCACTTATTGGTTGTTGTACAAGTGAAAATAAATATAGATAAAATACTATATTTAAGTATAATACAAGAATTAGAATAAATGTCACATATAAACTATGAACAATATGTTTCATTACTGGCATTGGTGAATATTAAGTGAGAATTTGTTCTAGGTTCTTCTAGGTATTAACTATTCCTTTGACCTTTGAGATGATATTAGCTTGGAATGATTTAAGACCTGTACAAGCTATAAATTTGTTAAGGAGATGTTCATCACCCTCTCTTCAATGAAAACTTGTTTGCATCATAGTAAAAAATGCAAGCTGTAAAGGTTAATCAAATTTCTAATTTAATTTCAATATATATGCTTGGATTGTCTCTTCTTGTATTGTTTCAGATTTTAATGTAATATCACTGTTGATATATTTCTAATAATGCTTTGTTGCAGATCACTAGAAGATAATATTAATTGATTTTGATATATCTTCTCACCGATCAAGTTTACATATATATACTTTTGTGAAGAGGCACGTCCATGAATAGACATGCCTCCACATACGTGGAGACATGTCTCTATGTTCGACCCAACAATATACATGTCTATTGATTGTTAATGGTTGTGGCTATTCATGTTGGTATTGCATGATAACAGTTGCTGTTAGTACTTGACGATTCTCGATTTGTTTGGTTTAACACAATGATTTAAATCAGTTTCAAATCTAGCATGACACATCTATAAATATCAATGTTTATTAATCAGTGACAATGAATTAAACAAAGGCAATCTCTCCATTATTGTGATGGCATAAATTAGTATATCTAGTGATGTTTGTTAACTTACAAGATAGATAATGATTGAATGAGAGACTTTTGTGATGGCATAAATTAGTATATCTAGTGATGTTTGTTAACTTACAAGATAGATATGATTGAATGAGAGACTTTAATAGTCTCTCATTCAATTATTTATCTTGCCAAAGCTATTATGCTCCCACTCCCTCTTAGCTAGGGAAGATAAATGATTTAAAACATATTTGATACATATCATCACATTTCTCACAATGATTAGTTTTCCATTTTGTACTCTCATTATCCCATAGTACAAGAAATCATGTCACCTAAACACGTGACATGAAATATCACCTAAACACGTGATACAATTAGTCTATCAACTTGTGATGACAAGATATCACCTAAACATGTGATATCAGTATTTCAGGCAATATCAAGGATAAGTGTACAAGAATAGTTGAGTTCTTATTTTATCCAAGTTGTGATATGTATATTGACATCTTCATATGTCCTTATCACAACATTATCATGATACATCCATGATATACCAGGAATGACAACTGGTTTGATCATTCTAAGATCGTCACCTTATAATGCCATTATACAAGTGTTCATTATCTAAGAGATTGTCACCTTTCAAAAATGGACACAGGGGGTTGAACTCATAAAAGTGAGAACATGAAAAAAGAAGTTTACACATTAACATCTTATTTATTCATATATAATTATAGAATACAATCTAATTCATATTTCAGTCATACCAAGACCTTTTATAGAAGTGCATGATTTTCACTTTGGAAAGTGGTTTGGTAAGAATATTTGTTGTCTGATCTCCTGTACAAATGTACTCCAATTGGATCAAACACCTATCTACCATATCTTGCACATAGTGGTGTGAAATCTCAATATGTTTAGATCTGTCATGAAAAATACATGAAGCACAAATAATTTTATACAACTTTGGTTGTTACACTATTTAGCTGTAGGGTTCATTGGTTCGACAAATAATCTCACAAGCAACTTCATAAGCCACATTGCTTCTCGAGTAGCCATGGAAGCTGCAATTCATTCAACCTCAATGGAACTTTGAGAAATCGAAGACTATTTTCTGCAGATCCAAGATATCATGGTTGAACCTAAACTAAAACATCCTGAGGTGCTTTTCTTGCTAGTTACACTTCCAACCCAATCTGAATCTGTGAATCCTTGCAAGTTCAACTCACTTCTTTTATACTTAAGACCGAGATTAAGGGTGCCTTGTAGGTATATCATGATATGTTTTATTAGTACCAGGTGTATCTGTAAAGACTGCCCTTGCAAAACCAAAGCCACATCAGCAATCTCCATAAAATGCAGAAAAATCAACGAGAGTCAAGGTCCTTTGAAGCTTGACTAGTCAACATTAGTCGATTAACTATCATTAACTTTAATTAAAATGATACATTTTCATATATACTCAAGATTGAAAGAAACCATAATTGCATTACCAGATTTTCAATGCCAGATACCGGATACCAGATAGTCTAACAATGACGACCAAGTCGAATTGAGCTCGAAAAACCTGTCTAAGAACACAAGGACAAGAATATTGTAGGAGTGCTTTACCACCCTACCACAAAGCTATTAAGCTCTCTCGAAATCTTTCCTGACATGAAAGATACCCAGCTCGACAACGAGATAGTCTAAACAAGTAAAACTTAGAGGAGTAATGGAATTGTGTCATTAAAATAAGATCATGGTCTAAACACCATTCACTAACAACATGGATAACTACATTAGTGTATGGAAAAAAGTCATTAACATTCCTAAATCATCATGTACAGATCTGATTTCTGTCCTTTAACATTCCTTAATCAAAATGTATAGAGCTATTTTCTATCACATTAGTATTTCCACTATGCACTACCAACATATATGCATGCAATTAAACATCCTTTCAAAATAAATGTAACACTTAATGGATTCATTTTAATCTATGCCACTAAGTACAGGGTCAGTTCTAACAGATCGTTATAATAAGGAGATGTTATCAAAGTCCCTCATGCTTCTCATAATATTCTTGAGTATTTAAATAACAAATATTTACATCATTCCTTCCTCACTCATCAGATGGAAGCATACTTTAAATTCCTAAATCATTATGAGCTTTCATCCATTTGAAATAGCATTATTCCAAAGTAAAAAAAAAATGTGTGAGCTACAAAAAAAAACTCAGTGAAAGGAGACAAGGTTCACAAGTTCAGATGCTAAAAGTAACATATCTGAATTTAAAAGCATGTTTCCAGACAAAAATCCAGAGATTTCACAAGTTCACTAACTCAAGAGATAGTTATTGTCTACAGATGCATTTGGTAATAAGTAGCATTCGTGCAATAACTTCATGTAAAATTGTTTCATTTGATAAACTATTGAATATTGAGCATGATTCCTCCTATATATATATATATATATATATATATATATATATATATATATATATATATATATATATATATATATATATATATATATATATATATATATATAAATTATGTCAATTATATTTTGAGCAAACATATATTGCCAAGCAGTGGCAACATTTTCTCATGTGAGATAGCTCATTTAAGTTCTTTTATCATTTGTTTTTTTTGCAATTTCCTATAGTTTGTTTTTATTATTGTTTGTGAATCCAATTATATGTGGTGTTTTAATTAACATTTTAGATCACATTTATCAACTAAGCATTTGCATCGCATCACCAGAGTTCCTAGATCACTACCATACTCATAATTTTGTTTTACTCTAAATTGGGCAAGTGATGAAAACCTAGCCTAATGGCCTAACTTATTTGAGCACAATGAATAGCATGACAAGAGAAAAGCTCTCAACATTTGCAATGCACTGCCTCCATGCCCACAGATTTGCTATTCTCCAAATTGGGCAAATTGTCATGAAACTTATCTTAATGGGGCAACCATGAGTAATATGACAAAAGAAGAATTCGCCGCATTTTTATACTTCTCGAATGATAGAAAATCTAGATTCCAGCGGCTGAGGATTGGACATTTTCCAAAACAATCGCGATATATATATATATATATATATATATATATATATATATATATAAAAGATTGGAGAGCTGGACAATCAATTTGCCCCCAACACAATTCCGGTCTCATTATTTGTTCTAATGACAGAAAAGATGAAAAAGATGGTAAAACTTGTGAAGCCATATAAAAGGAAATAAGTAGTAAATGTAGGTAGGCAGGTATCCATAGTATTTCTAGAAATAAACAGAGTAGTGTGGAAGACTTATCTCAAAATTAAGCTGCTTGTGAGTAGAACTGAATGGTGATGTTAACGGTGTCACTGAGATCAGCGTGTGAAAACATGCGCACAGGTTGAAAAACCCATGCAAGCCATTTGTCCAGATCCTAATCACGTTTCTCTCATCCCCATCGGGCTCCAGCTCGCCATCGCTCATCTTTCTGTGTGGCATTGTTTTTTTTGACAAACCCTTCCAAGAAAAGAAAATTCTCCTGACCTATGGATTGACCAAGTTTCTTTTTTTTTTTGTTACGCTGTTTGGAATTAATTGTGTAATGTTTTAGGGCAGAAGATGAGTAAGCAATGTTAGGTAGTGCATGGTTTTGAATAGCACGAGCTACCAGAGGCTTGAAACCAACATGTAGCAAATTCATGTAATGTTTGTGCTGTAGAAAGTGTTTTTTTTAATATTTATTCTGCCCATAACCGTTTGTTTACATTTCACTCCCCTTTCTAACTGTTTCTTTTCCCCTTATAATTGTTTCTTTAAAACCTCACATCATTGCTTATAACAAATCATTATGATATGTTGTTCCATTCTAATTAAGGAAATTAAATTTTATTAATTTAATCTAAGCAACAATTAAATACCGAATTATTTGGTGTCTCAATAAGTGGGTTATGACATCCTTTCCCCCTTAATAATGCATCGTCCTCGATGCTAGGTCAATACAAAGAATTATAATCAATGAACAATCAAGTAAATAATTTGAATTTAGTCAAACTTCCATTGTTCAATGTTCCAGACAATACATGTACTCCTATTCAGATTCTATCATAATCAAGAAGATTGTTTAACATTTCATATGAATGCATTCTAATACAATCAACACACACAAACATTCGTAAGACATTATTTTTCAACCCAAATTTAAACACTTATTTGAAACAATCAATTCTAGACAAAAATAATACACATTGTATATAAGCACATGTATAATTAGCATTTCAAGAATCTTTTTCTATGTGAGTGTGTGAATTCCATTACCATTCTATAGTTTTACAAGATTAGACTACCTCTCTCCGACAATATTCCCCCTTTCTGATAATGTGTCATTCCCTCTATTACATTACAGGAACAACACCCAATGTCAGTCCATCATATATTATAAATCAAATTGACTTTTCAATGAAATATAAAATCATATACTTCCTTAGCTCAAGAAATCTCAAAATTTGTAACATAGTGACTTAAAATCACATGATATCACACACATACCTGTGCACTTACCATACCCTAGCATCACCTATGGATTGTTTCCTTGCTAGTAGATACTTCTTATCCACATCCCACCATACTAATTAGAATCTCAAAGAGATCAACTCAAATATTAGTAGTCAAATTTTTTGTTCAACTTTATGACTTCTTAATTCATCTTTTAATCACAAGCCATATGTACCATATATACCATTTAACATGTGCTCACTAAGTGAGTAATTGTCCACATAAATAGACTAGTGTCCATGAAACATAATCAAGTAATGCAATCTCATTACATCTAAGTCATCCTCATTAGATCATTAGGAGAAATAATGACATGCACATAAAAATTTCATTAATGTAATCATTAACATTTAATCATCATTATGCATCTTAATTCGCATATAGCTCCAAATTAGCAACATGTATTTAACCATTATCATAGATAGATCAAGGATAGAAAGTTGCACAATTAAATGTGTCAAGTAACATTAACCCAAGTTTATACCAATAGATAATTCAACCAAATCCCTAACACAAAGTCAACCAAAGGGTCTAAGTCTATGTTGAACACGATATCGACTAGGAGTCAAACAAATAACTCAAGATGACTACATCATTGATCTTTATTAATTGACCAAATTCACTAAATAAAAGGTGTTAACAACTTTCTATAAAGTAAAAGTCACATGCATGGTGGATCATCACATATACATAACACGAATGCAAAAGTATTATCAAAATAGATAAAAGAGGGATCTATACATACCCGTCTGCATCCTCATAGGAAGACCATATTTTCATACACTTGCCATATAGGCCAAAAAGTTAATCAGGTTAGTCAAAGTCATCTACAATTAGTTGAGTTAACAAGTAGACACAATAGCTTCCAATTTAGTTTAATTCTACTTTCATACATATCAAGATGATAGGTGCAGATAAAGTTACGTTTCATAACCAATTATCGACCAATTTGTCGAACACAACATATTATCTCATGACTATGCCATCAATGAAAATATCAGAAGAAGTTGAGGTACATGTCCAAAATATTTTATCGTATGTAAAACCATGTCCTGCTAAGTAATTGCCACATTATCATTTGCGAGAATCACATAATAAGAAAATCCATAGCTTGATTAGTTAACATCTATTTTACTGCCATAATCAAGGATTCACAATAATTATCCATTTACTAATGTAACACATGACATTATCCAAGGAATCCATCCGCCAATGCATGATTTAATAAATATACAAAGTATAATGTAAAGCATCATACCTTAATGGACATCATAGAGAATGTCGACCTACACATCGGTCATGGAACAATAAGCACATCCTACAAGTGCAGTATCATCTGTCATATGATCAGCACCATTAAGTATATCATCTAGGTATGCTCACCAACCTCCTGCAAGGATCAGTGAAATCCAATTTTATCAATTTAGTGACCTTAGGCCCTCAAGCCTATTTTGTCACCATAGTGTGCTTAACCAACATATAAGCACATGTTGTGATGTATGACCTTTACGCCATTAAATCATCACATAGTGATGTAATTAAGTACATCTCAAATGATGAGGAAGACAATCAAACTGAGATGACATTTCTATTGTGGTCTTCAGTCTCCAAAGCTGTAGGACGTCTCCCACTTGCTTCTTGAGACGGAAGTATGGCCTAGGCACTTTAACCTTGCCAACCACAGAGTGGATACTTTCCTCGGGATTCTTCCTAACTTGAAGAATACCCTGACCCTAACACGAGAAGCCTAGCTTCCTGGAACAAGATGGATCGGATGGATTTGGTGCGACTGTGTAACATTTTTACATTGCAACCATATGCCTAGTAGTCTAAACATGGAGTGTAGCTGAGAAATAAAATAAACCATGTAACATTTCTACATTGCAACCATGTGCCTAGTAGTCTAAACACGGAATGTAGTAGTAAAACCAAATAAGCATAACCATGTACACATATGCAATATTTGGATAACAAAATGGCTTGGCCAAGCACTTTCAAAATCCAGAATTACTTTTAGAAGAAACAAGAATAGACATGTATCCATTCTACAGAACTGGCAGATAGGGAAACTAAACATGAAGATATCCACCTATTTGTCCCATAATTTCTACATTACACCCTTCCATGAAGGAAAGTACGCAACATCTAACCTTCCTTGTTTGTCCACATTTGGCACCCGTAGTGGAAGGTAAGCTTTCCAAAATAATAAAAATAGCATAAGAGAAATGCAAAAGGAAGAATGGCACGTTCTTCACAATCTACTCCCTTGTACATCCTATCAATGCTCCACAATGAACATCATAGATGAAATCACTTCCAAATCATAGGACTAGCAACATCAAAAATACGTGCACACACCCTAGCCACCTCAAGATCAAAGACATCTTAAAAACAAGATTCATAATTCTTAAGTAAAAGTCCAAAAAGGAGATACAAACCAAAATAAAAGTGAACAAGAGTCAAGTAAATAGCTCACATAAGAAATTGGTGGCTTGGTGGTCACAAAGAACATAAAATTTCAAGCAAGTCCTTCATCACATCCAAGTTCATGAAATCAAACATAATAAAATGAAAACTCAATTCACCTAAAGCACAATGACTCTCACTAGTCACTAAGAGGGAGTAGATGTTTAACAACATCTTGCGAGTTGATAAGAACATAACCAAACTTCTCATGCATTACATGCAATACTCTTGCAATTGAAATCCATGTTCTTCCTACTTATTATATTAGATTAATCAATGAGCCTCATGAATCTGGCATAAAATAGAAATAAATTCTTGCACTACATGTGCATCACATGTCATTTACATAATAAAAAGATATTTTGCATTGCTATCACAAGCTGAATCTTCGTTTGGTAGGCTCTCATAGCCTAGTGCAAAAGTCAACCATCCTTTGACTATCTCAATAGTTCAATTCCAATACGCTCATTATATCATCACATGGTTTAAAATATATATAATCATAAAGATATGAGGTATGCAATTTACCAGTCATTCCATAAACTTTCCATTTTGTCAATCTTTTAAGGAATGAAATTATTTTAACTCGCAATTATGACATGCATAAGGAACATCAAATCCTTCTATGTCTAATGTAATCATAGCTAAGACACATCATGTAACCCATGTCATCAACTCATACTATATAAAGTAAACAAATTGACTTACAGTTCTATGTCTAGCATAGTGAACTCAAGGCCCAAGTGTGGAACCAAGAGCTCTGATACCATATGTAAAGACTGCCCCTGCAAAACCAAAGCCACATCAACAATCTCCATAAAATGCAGAAAAATCAATGAGAGTCAAGGTCCTTTGAAGCTTGACTAGTCAACATTAGTCGATTAACTATCATTAACTTTAATTGAAATGATACATTTTCATATATACTCAAGATTAAAAGAAACCATAATTGCAATACCAGATTTTCAATACCAGATACCGGATACCAAATAGTCTAACAATGACGACCAAGTCGAATTGAGCTTGAAAAACCTATCTAAGAACACAAGGACAAGAATATTGTAGGAGCGCTTTACCACCCTACCACGAAGCTATTAAGCTTCCCCAAAATCTTTCCTGACATGAAAGATACCCAGCCCGACAACGAGATAGTCTAAACAAGTAAAACTTAGAGGAGTAATGGAATTGTGTCATTAAAATAAAATCATGGTCTAAACACCATTCACTAACAACATGGATAACTACATTAGTGTATGAAAGAAAGTCATTAACATTCCTAAATCATCATGTACAGATCTGATTTCTATCCTTTAACATTCCTTAATCAAAATGTATAGAGCTATTTTCTATCACATTAGTATTTCCACTATGCACTACCAACATATATGCATGCAATTAAACATCCTTTCAAAATAAATGTAACACTTAATGCATTCATTTTAATCTATGCCACTAAGTACAGGGTCAGTTCTAACAGATTGTTATAATGTAAATAACAAGGAGATGTTATCAAAATCCCTCATGCTTCTCATAATATTCTTGAGTAATTAAATAAAAAATATTTACATCATTCCTTCCTCACTCATCAGATGGAAGCACACTTTAAATTCCTAAATCATTATGAGCTTTCATCCATTTGAAATAGCATTATTCCAAAGTTAAAAAAAAAATGTGTGGGCTACAAAAGAAAAAACTCAGTGAAAGGAGACAAGGTTCACAAGTTCAGATGCTAAAAGTAACATATCTGAATTTAAAAGCATGTTTCCAGACAAAAATCCAGAGATTTCACAAGTTCACTAACTCAAGAGATAGTTATTGTCTACAGATGCATTTGGTAATAAGTAGCATTCGTGCAATAACTTCATGTAAAATTATTTCATTTGATAAACTATTGAATATTGAGCATGATTCCTCCTATATATATATATAATTATGTCAATTATATTTTGAGCAGACATATATTGCTAAGCAGTGGTAGCATTTTCTCATGTGAGATAGCTCATTTAAGTTCTTTTATCATTTGTTTTTTTTGCAATTTCCTATAGTTTTTTTTTTTTTATTGTTTGTGAATCCAATTATATGTGGTGTTTTAATTAACATTTTAGATCACATTTATCAACTAAGCATTTGTATTGCATCACCAGAGTTCCCAGATCACTACCATACTCACAATTTTGTTTTACTCTAAATCGGGCAAGTGATGAAAACCTAGCCTAATGGCCTAACTTATTTGAGCACAATGAGTAGCATGACAAGAGAAAAGCTCTCAACATTTGCAATGCACTGCCTCCATGCCCACAGATTTGCTATTCTCCAAATTGGGCAAGTTGTCATGAAACTTATCTTAATGGGGCAACCATGAGTAATATGACAAAAGAAGAATTCACCGCATTTTTATACTTCTCGAATGATAGAAAATCTAGATTCCAACGGCTGAGGATTGGACATTTTCCAAAACAATCGTGAAAGATGTATATATATATATATATATATATATATATATATATATATATATATATATATATATATATATATATATATATATATATATATATATATATATATATATATATATATATATATATATATATATATATATATATATAAGATTGGAGAGCTGGACAATCAATTTGCCTCTAGTGCAATTCTGGTCTCATTATTTGTTCTAATGACAGAAAAGATGGAAAAGATGGTAAAACTTGTGAAGCCATATAAAAGGAAATAAGCAGTAAATGTAGGCAGGCAGGCATCCATAGTATTTCTAGAAATAAACAGAGTAGTGTGGAAGACTTATCTCAAAATTAAGCTGCTTGTGAGCAGAACTGAATGGTGATGTTAATAGTGTCACTAAGACCAGCATGTGAAAACATGCGCACAGGTTGAAAAACCCATGCAAGCCATTTGTCCAGATCCTAATCATGTTTCTCTCATCCCCACCGGGCTCCAGCTCGCCATCGCTCATCTTTTTGTGTGGCATTATTTTTTTTGACAAACTCTTCCAAGAAAAGAAAATTCTCGCGACCTATGGATTGACCAAGTTTCTTTTTTTTTGTTACGCCATTTGGAATTAATTGTGTAATGTTTTAGGGCAGAAGACGAGTAAGCAATGTTAGGTAGTGCATGGTTTTGATTAGCACAAGCTACCAGAGGCTTGAAACTAGCATGCTTCTGCAGAAGATTCATGTAATGTCTGTTCTGTAGAAAGTGTTTTTTTTAATATTTATTCTGCCCATAACCGTTTGTTTACATTTCGATCCCCTTTCTAACTATTTCTTTTCCCCTTATAACTGTTTCTTTAAAACCTCACGTCATTGCTTATAACAAATCGTTATGATATGTTGTTCCATTCTAATTAAGGAAATTAAATTTTATTAATTTAATCTAAGCAACAATTAAATACTGAATTATTCAGTGTCTTAATAAGTGGGTTATGACAGTATCTCCTTTGGATAACACATAAACTGACTTAAGGCATTAACTGCATAACGTATATCTTTGGATAACACATAAACTGACTTAAGGCATTAACTGCATAACGTATATCTAGTCTCGTGTTTACTAGATACATTAGGGACCCAACCATTTGCCTGTATAGAGTAGGATCTATGAGTTGTGATTTTGCATTCCTTAAGTTTATGAAGATTGGTTTCCATTGGAGAAGTCATAGGTCTACAACTCAACATTCCAAATCTTTTCAAAATGTTGAAGGTATACTTACCCTGGTTTAGCACAATTTCATCATAATTCTGCCATACTTCTAATCCTAAGAAGCAATGAAGAAGTCCCAAATCTTCCATATCAAATTCTTTAGCAAGGTCTTTCTTGCACTGATCTATTAGATGATCTTACCTGTGATTAAAAAATCATCAACATATAGAATCGATATTAACATATCACCTTTGTCTTGTTTATAATAGAAATTTGGATCTGCATCATTCTCTGAGAAGCCTAACCCTATGAGATAAGTATCAATTCTTTCATACCAAGCCCTGGGAGCTTGTTTGAGCCCAAAAAAGTTTTCTTGAGTCTACACACTTGAGACTCTGCATCATGAATCTCAAACCCTTCAAGTTGTTCTAGATATACTTCTTCTACAATTTTTCCATTTAGGAATGCATTCTTTACATCCATCTTATGCACTTTCCACCCCTTTGTTGCTGCAATGGCTAAGACTATTCTTATTGAGGTGTATATGGCTACAGGTGCAAAGGTTTCTTCATAATCAATACCTTCCTTTTGTGAGAACCCTTTGGCTACAAATCTTGCCTTGTGTTTCTCAACGCTACCATCTGCAACATGTTTGATCTTGAAGAGCCACTTGGAAGAAATAATAGATTTTCCAGTTGGCTTTTTAACAATTTCCCAGACATCATTTTTCACTATGGAATGGTACTCCTCAGACATGACATCCTTCCATACTTGATGTTTGAGTGCATATGATACATTATTTGGTCCAACTTTAGAAAGATCAATTATGAGAGCAACATAGCTTGAGAATTTGTTGGGTCTTTTGTTTTCTCTGAAGGTTCTTGAAGGAGTGACATACTTTTGAGCTTCTTCTACAGATTTGGTGGCCCATAGAGGTCTTTTCTTGAGATTTTCTCTAGGTGGGTTTTGATTTTCACCTTCATCTTCATCAAGATGTTGAGATAATGGGTGTTGCACACATTGTTGGAAGATTGAAGAGATTGTTGGAAGATTGGTTGGAAGCATGATATGACGATATGTTACATTCATGACTAAGTTTGTCATTGATGTCAACATAGCATGTTTAATGTCTTCTATAGTATCTGACATAAGAACAATAGAAAGATCAAGTTGGTACGAACGACTAGTTGAGCATGATATCGACCCTAGGTTATGGGAGATACTTATAAGTATCTGGTATTTGCGGTTAATGGCGGAAGCAAAAAGGATAAGTCTAAAAGAAGTTATGTAAGTTTTGGTGATGTCTATTCTGAGATAGAGTTTACATAGGCATATTCTGGTAAACTTGTTATATCTCTTAGTAGAGTTGATGTCTTGAGGATTGAGGTTGAAGACATGAAAAAGACATGTTGAGGATGATGTGGCTAAGCTTGCTCATCGTAATATTGCGTGTACAAAAATTTATTCAAGTTTCAAGGTGAAAGATTAAGGTTATCACTAAGTGTAACGTGTTCTTAAAGTGGTCCTATAATAATTAATTGATGACTAACAACCGACTCAAGGGATTATTTTATGGACCGGGTATAAAGGAAGGACATTTTCCTTTATCATGGTATGAATATATGCGAATTGTGAATGTTCAGTAAGCAACAAAGAGTGCGAAATGCAAAGTTGAGAAGAGTAGTGCAGAAGTGAAGGAAACTTCATTGCTGAGGTTTTACTAGGTGATCTGAGGTTTGTGACCTAGTATACGAGGTCTGACAGTGATTGGTCCAGTTGGCAGGACAGAGGAAAGGAAAGATGAAAGGAAGATAACAGTGAATTACTTGTTTGAGTAGTGAGCTCTTCTTGTAGTTGAAATTGCATGTTTGGGTAGTGGGCTCTTCTTGCATACATTATACCACAACTCTTAACAGGGTTGGCACAACTCCTAACAGGGTTGGAATCTCCTAATATGGATTTAAAGTCTCCTAACAGGGATTCATTGTACTAAACATTGTAATAGACTCCTAACAGGGTGCATCCTCTAACAAGGAATATTTATATTAGTACATGATCTTGTGGGCATCATTCCCACTGGGGTTTTTCCTTCGATCAAGAGTTTCCCTAGTCAACATATCTGTTGTAATTGTCTATGTACATCTTTCTATGGTTGTTGTTTACTTTGGTTGAATGGTTAAGTTTGTTTAAAGAAGATAAGTGTTTTAATTATTGATAATTGATTCACACCCCCCCTCAGTTATCTTGGTGGACTATTGTTTCTAGCAGTTGGTATCAAAGCATCAGGTCCTTGAAGAAAAAAGTTTAACAACTTTGGGAGATCCATGGTGAAAATGTTCAAGAAAGATAGTCCGAAGTTTAACAACTATGACAGCTAGAAGGAAAAGATGAAGATAGATTTGTTGTGTATGGATTTGGGATATTGGATCTTGACAAAATCAGCAAAGACTATCATTGAAGAAAATGAGTTGGAAAGTCGCTTTGAAGCAAAAAGATATCTTTTCATGTGTGACATGAGAGCTAGGGAAGCACTATTGACTGCACTTCTTGAGATTGAGTACAATTAGGTAAAATCACTTCCTACTTCACATTTGATTTGGAAAGATTTGGAAAATAGTTTTGAAGATGATGCACATTCTAAGAAATTGAAGCTACAAATTTGGATTTGTGCATTTCAAGATGCTAAGATGATGGAAGATGAATTTGTAAGAACATATGTAGGTAGGATATCAGAAGTTATTGCAGGTATTAAAGCTCAAGGAGGAAACAAAGAAGATGATGAGGTCATATGGAAGATATTGAAGACTCTAACACCACCATTCAAGTTAGCAGTTCAAATGATATAGTTGTTGATATCATGTACCAAAAATTTCACAAAGGAGACATTGCTTGGAAGACTTGAAACAATTGAGAATGAACTTAGATAGTCTAGAGAATTAACCAAACTAGAGACAGCTTTCAGTGCCTTGAATATTCGACCTAACCTATCAAGGAGCACAAATGCTAGAGGAGATTTTTCTAGTAGCAACATATCTGGAGAAGACAAAAAGATTGATGAAATAGTAGCCCTTTTGGTAAGAAGATAAAAAGGAGGTAAGAAAATCTTTAAATGTTGGACTTGTGATGAATATGGTCAATATGCATCTAAGTGTCCTAAAAGGGAGGAAAAGTATAAGGGAAGTTATAAGTCAAAAAGGGATAGAGAATGTTTGTATGCAAATGAAGATGATGATTCTAATGATCAAGCATTAAGTGCTAGTGATGATGAAATTGGATTTGTGACAATTAAAGAAGACATTCTAGAGAAAGTATCTTTGGTATCATAGGTTGAGAAGAAATCTAATTGGATAATTGACAATGGTTGTTCACATCATATGACTGGTGACATGAACAAGTTCATTGAATTCAAAAGTCAGGATGGAGGAATTGTTAGAGTTGGAAATAATGCAACATGCCAAGTAAAAGGTATTGGATCTATAACTATTGATGGTAAAACTAATACTAAGGATGTATACTTTGTTGATGGTTTAAAGCACAATCTTTTGAGTGTTGGACAACTAGTAGACAAAGGTTATCAAACACAATTCACAGAAAAGACATGCATGATCAAGGATAAAGATGGAAAGGTAATTGGAACAAGAACCCAATCTAGAGGTAATATATTTCAGTTGAATCCTACTAAAATGACATGTTTGGTTGCAAAGGTTGACCATTCATTAATACTACTAGAAGATACAAGTATCCGCCCCTCGATCGAGGTCTAGCCAACCAAGTGGCAAACATCAATTGATCTTCGGTAGCAGCCCCTCTCCCAATGATAGTTGGTTATGACATAAGAGATTATGTCATATAAAATTTGATAGTATTGTGAGGACTAGTAAAATGTTTTCTGTTAGAGATTTGCCGAAGATTGTAAAGCCTACTAACACAATTTGCAAGGAGTGTGTTTTGGCAAAGCATAACAAAATTTATTTTCCTAGCAAGAAGTTTACCACTACAACGAAATTGGAGATTGTACACATAGATCTCAGTGGTCCTACAAAGACTAGAGGATTCTATGGTGAAAGGTATTTGTTGATGTGTGATAGCTTTAGTTGGATAAACCTATATATAATTATCTATGAGATATAGTTATATATATGTGTGTTTATTATTATATGAGATAAATTAATATAATAATAATATATATAAATATGGTTATAGTTATTATAATTTTAATTATTAATTAACTAATAGACATATCCCTTTTAAGGGACATGTCTATTCATGGCTTATGCTTATTAATATAAGGAGAGTTGCCTTTGGAACACACATACCTAAGAAGGCAGTGCTTAATACATTTGCAACAGATCCATGAAATTCAACATGGTATCAGAGCAAGTTCGATTACATCCTGTTAAGTTCAATAAGTGACAAAGGTTCAATTTCATGATATCTAAATATTATTGGAGAGATAAATAAGTTTGAAGACCATCTCTTGTTGCATCATAAGTTACATTTCATAAATGTTTAGAATGAATAATATTATATCAGAGCTACAAATTAAAGAGTCGATGTAATAGAAGAAAATAGCTGTATTTGAGAAAGGGTGATTAGGTATGATAGAGATGTAATCAAAACATCCATATTCATTTATGACAATAGTTGGTGAAAAGGCGATTGCAAGAATGTATGAATACATTGTGGTTGGAGGAGGAACAACAAGATGTCCTTTGGTAGCAACATTGTCACAGAGTTATTCTATTTTGGTATTGGAGAGGGGAGACTCTCCCTTTGGAAATCTTGACACTGCAGACAACAAAGTGTTTATCAAGGTATTTGGAAACATCAACGATTATCCATATGTCCTTGAGGGATTCATGATAGGGGATGGATTCCACACAGAAAGGGCAATGGTTTTGAGAGGTGGAACATCAATCAATGTAGAGTTATCCATATAGTTTTTGGTCTACACCATGAATTCATGTGTCAATTGTGGTGATTAGACTTAGTGTCACTTTGTATGCACAGTCCACCATGTTGAGACTGTGTGCTACAAGAAAAGGCATGGTGAGGAGAAGAATGTATAGTAACTCATGACTATGAAATTGTCATAAGTCTAAAAGTTGTATTCCAAAGATAGACCCAAATGAAAAGTATTTCATATTAAGGCCATTGAGAGTTGGAGACTATTGTGTATGTCAATGATGTGAAGGATCGGGTGTTGTAGAGATTGGGAGGCACTATGGTGCCATGAGAATTGTGTTGGAGTATTCATGCACAAACGTCTTAGGAGGATGTCTTGGATTGGAACAGTGTTGTGGCTATTATAAGGAGAGCAGAGGGCATCAAGAATGCTGATAGAGTGAGTTGTTTGTTTTATTTAAAATTTTGCAAAGACTTTGTGGGTTAGGTCTGTTCTCGGGTTGTTGATAGGAATGAGAACCAAGATACCTACATAGACATTGGTGGAGTCGTTGATCAATCTAATAAAGGTATGATATATTATTTCAATATTATCTAAATAATATTAATCAATAGAAGTGTGATGATATTTATTCATACTTGTGATTATTTATTAACTCATTTATATGGATAGATATATATGTACATTTATGGAAAATAGTTGAGAGGATGATGTAAATGGTTATCAAAATTTGATATTATAGAATATTTCACAAAGGAAATAGTGTGTTAGTATGAGAGGAGATTGATAATCTTTGACTAACTTGACCATATAATCTCTTTTAATAAACTAATTAATGTAATAAATAATTATTTTTGGCTACAATAAAGTCTAATGGAATGAAAGATTAAATATTGATGTGTAGAAAAGTATTTATTTGTATTTCCTTGGTATTTTACTCCAAGAATGTTATTGTAGGAAAAGGGTAATTAATATCACATTTAGAGGGAGTCAAATGCTCCAACAGAAGCATCATTAGATGAGGAGCTCAGAAGATTGATGTTCAGAGGGAGTGTGACACATCCATTTGAAAGAGAAGATAGAGGATGTGATCAGTCAACCTTCGGTGATCTTGGTCTTAGTGTTTTAGAGGGAGTAAATCATGTTGAGATGGATTATCTAGTGATCAATAAATTGTAGCAATCAAGAGGACTATGATTTATGAATATACCACATGACTATGTGATTTTAATTGACCTACCCCCTGTGTACATCACAAGGAAGTGACAACTTCTAAATGATGCCACTTGTATTTGCAAAAGTTATTGTAAGGTGATGATCTTACATAACTTTTATTATGAGATCAAACAAATTGAGTATAGGGTCAGTGCAAGAAGTTGGGTCTCACTTTTGGCCAAAAAGTGGAAGTGTTTTTCCTATTTTTGAATTTTTGTGTCAATTGATGTCAAAATTTGAGGTATTTGGAGATTGAATATAAAAAAACTCTAGAAATAAAATTTTTAGTGTTCAGAATCTAGTTTTTGAATATGTAATTTATTTGTATACCCATATGATAGATTATTTTTTTGGTATGGATCTTTAAAAACCACTTTTTCAAAATGCCTGTTTTAGAACCATACCACGCTCGTGTACGGACACCATAATTTGACACAAATAAATGAATTTTCACAAATCCTTTTAAAGGGAGTTACCTAATACACCTAAGATTGATGACAATATTTTTCCTTAATTTTTTATTGAATAATTTTATTATTATTAATTATTAATTGGCTATAAAGGTAAATTTTAAAACCTCTCATGTACGGACCACATAATTTGATCAAAATCTCACTTTTTTCAAATTTTTTTTTTTAACATCAAAAGAATTGTATGTAGATTGATGACATATAAATTAATTTAAGAAAAATTATAAAATAAAAAAGTTATTAAAGTTTTAGTGAATGTCACTTTTCAATGTTTAAGAGATAGTTTTGATTAATAAATAATGGAAAAATAGAAAATAAACTAATAACACTATAAAATTTACATTTTTGAAATCAGAATAGTAAGACCTATAATGGGTTTTTGTCTCGTCAAAAAATTCAATGGGAATGACTATAAAAAAAATTACGACAATACCAGAAATTGTCGATTAAATGCCTTAGAAAAAAATATGAACATAAAGGCATGGCTTGGTGGGACCAAGCCTATGCCATGCCTTTCCCCAAGACAAAACCCCATGCAAAAGTCTGTAGCCATACCAAATTCCTGCTCATGTCTCAAGAATTGGGCACCCGATTTGTAATTGAAAAATCGAGTGCCCAATTGCTATGAACCGTTGTACTCTACTGTTTAAAATTGGGTACTCGATTCTTTTTAAAATCGGGTACCCGTTTCTAATGTACCCATTGGGCCCCAAAAGCTATCCCACTATCGAATTTCAATGATTGAAATGATTTAATAACAGTTTTGATCTGCAACAACGAATTCTGTCATGTTTATTTTGTTTTCTTGTCCTCTTATGCAATTTGCAAGCCACTGATTCAAATTCAAAATTGGTGCAAACATTGGATCAAAACAATGAAGAAAGAAAAAAGCAAAAGTTTTGACAGATGAGGAGATTGCAACAAATAAAGAGAATGAAGCACAACGTCAACAAGAGAGAAGATAGAGAATTAGAGACTTGAACAATGTTTCAAAGGAGAAAGACATTGAGGATACCACGATGGATGAAGAGGTCAAAGAAGAGAACCCAATACAAGAAAATTCAAGTGCACATTCTAATCATGCATTCAATACAGGTGTGTCTCCAAACCCTCAAATTTTCTCTCGTGATGAAATTGGTGATTTTTTAGAAGCAGGTTACGATTTAAATGATTTAGATTTTCTTCATGAAAAGCAATTGTCAAACGATCATGCACAAAAAACTCCAATTGAAATGCCTGCCCTGAAAGAAATGCTAAGAAAATTTGAAAATGATATTCAAATCCCAAATAGCAGTGAAAATAGTAAAGTGTCTGAAAATAAAAATTGCATGAATGTAGACATAGAAACACCAACTACTGAACAAACATGTCAGGATGATAGTAAAGTGTCTGAACATAATTTTCATATTCCTAATGATGTGTTAGATAATCTTAAGGGATTGGTTTCATGGAGACAAATTAGGAAACATGCTAATAGATTGTATAGGCATTTTTTTTATAATAAGAAATTTGGGTTTCAATGTTAGCTAATGTTGCAACTAATTAAAATGTCTAAAATGTGAAAAGTAATGAGAAGGTTGGGAATGTATGCAAAACCCAAGAATAAAAATGAGTCTTTAAAAAAAGTTGTATCCACTATTGCTAGTGCCTTTGATGTTATCAGAAAGAGAAGTCGGTCTAAAGATAAGAATGTAGCACGACGAGCAATAAAAACATCTTTAGTTAACAAATCAACATCTAACAAAAGATTGATTAGCAACATAAGTGGATATCTTAATGTGAATCGTAAGAGTTTAGAAAGTGCTGTAAAGAGAAGGGTTAACTTTGAATGTGATCCAACAAATATTGTATGGACTTCTAGTCGTAGACTCCCGAGATGTGATATGAAACTTATTAGTGAAGTCAAAAGTTTGATTGAAAATTTTTGGCATGATAATAAAAGAGTATCACCTAATTCGAAGGATGTTCTTAAATTGAGAATTGGGTCAAAAATACGTGATCCACATCCTAAACACCTTTTGGACATGACTCAAACTGAATTGTTAAAAAAATTTGTAGATGGTAAGGTATTAAATATTACCATTAGTCAAAGATCTTTTGAAAAGTGTAAACCATGGTATGTAAGGATTAACAAGGAAAGAATAACATGTTGTTGTAAAACTCATATTCAATTTTGTTACCATTATGATGTATTTCTATCTATACGTGGTACCATGCATAGTAAAGAAATGTTGTAAGAATTTGGTATAAAAATACCACCTCAAACTATAAAAGATTTCATATCAGGTTTGTTTTGTAAGCTACCTAATGATCAATACTTTCTTTTCAATGCATGTCTTTCTAGTACATGTGATATGTGCAGCAATCTTTCTTTGTTAGATGAATGTTTGCATGAAAATTCTTTGACTACTTTTGGACAACAATTAGTTGAGGTAAAAAGATTCAAAACTATTGAATATCCATTGAAGGACAGGAAGATTGGAAGAAGGTGTGATCTAGTTATAGATAAAGTTAGTTGTTATGCATTTATGGATGAGTTTAAGAGTGTGATCATACCAAAGTATGTTAAACACTCTCAATATTCTAGATGGCTTGATGGAAAATTTCGCATATGTAAGAATACATTTCCAATTGGTACTATACTTTCAGTTGTTGACTTTGCAGAGAACTACATGCTTGACCCACAAGAAGAGGTACAACCACAATATTAGAATTCAGTGCAAGTAACAATTTATGTTCATATAGTTTATAGGCATGCACCTGATAGTACAGAGGAGGATCAAAAAATATTGAGAGAGTACCATTTTTATTTAAGTGATAATAAACTCCATTCATCTGAGTTTGTCCAATATTGTTTCAAGGTCTTTTATGATAATTTAAAAGAGAGACAAATTCAAATGACACAACATTGGATATGGTCAGATAATTGAATAGGACAATTCAAGAATGCTAGAATGTTCTATTCGTTGAGTAGGACACATAAGCGAACTAACATCCAACATGTGTGGAGTTTTTTTGAGGCCGGACATGGTAAAGGAGAACATGATGGTGCTGGTGCATGTGTGAAGAGAGTCCTTAGTAGAGAGCAATTAAAATTTGATGAAAAAGCTAAATTTCAAAATGCACATGAGATTGTCGAATGGTGTAACAAATATTTATACACGGGATCAAGTCAAAACTCTACAATCAAATGTTTCTTCTACCTAGTTGAAGAAAATAATATCCCTTCAAGTTATGATTATGATACAATTAGTCGGTTAGCTAAATGGCATTCATTTAGAAGTTCAGATTCTAACACTTGGACTATATGGACTAGCGAGCTTGCTTGTTTTTGTCAATTTTATCTTGCAGGTGAATGAGAAGAATGTGAGAATATAGAATGGGTTGAAGATTGGCAACAAAGATCATTAGCATCTAATGACATGCATTTTGAAGATGATATAGTACATGAAGGCTAGAATGTTACTTTTGCATTAGAAGACTATGATCGTATTTCAGACCTCATAGAACTTGGTATGCACAATTTAATTAGATTTTTTTGTGATCTCATGCTTCAATTTATATAATTTGCATATGTACACTCATGTGATTAAAGTGTTTCTATACTTTATCTTATCTTGTAGGACATGTTTATGCTGTTATTGCACCTAGTGATAATGATGAACATACTGAGTATTGGCTAGCTAGATGTGTGGAACCAAAGAAAAAATTGACATGTCATCAAGTAGACGATAATGATTTTGAGTATCCAATCGGGTCTGTCGTTGTAGCTGGCACCTGGCTACGTAGATACCTAAAAAGAAGAAATAGTTTGCCAGCATTTGAAGACTACCAAACCGAAAATAAGATTTTACACTATTCTCATTTGGTTGTTGCAACAAATATCAAATTAGAAAGATACAAAGGGAGATCTGCCAATAAGGTATTATGGACAATTTTAATGGACGAGCATGAGACAATCATAGATGCATTACAAAAGAGAGAGGATGTAGATGGTATAGTGGGATGACTACATTTAAATCAAACACATGTAAGTTTTTTCATTATTGTATTATTTATATATATATATGTACTTATATAATTTAATTACATGTATGTTTGTGTTGTCAATACCAATTTAGAGAACTTATATACCTCTTATTTAGGTCTCAATTAAAATTTATGCAAATTTAAATGTTAAAGTGGATCGAACATCAACATCTTGTGCAATGTCACATAGTAAGTACATACAAATTACATATATATTTACATAGTTCAGATACCTTGAATATTAATTTATGTGTTTATTAACATGCATATTTTTGTTTTACATTTTTATTTTACACGACCTCATTTGAAGAGATGTGTTGAACCAATTTTATTAATCAAATGAGTTCACTGAAGTATAAATATATCATTGACATTGTCTTACATATATTGTGAAAATATGTAACTGTACAATAATTAAAAAATGAGAGTTTACTTCTATTTGAAAGTTAAAGGTATGCACTTGATAAATTATAAATTAATTGTCAATTTAAGTAATGACCTCCTATTTTGTTCGATTACTTTTACATTCAAGCATGTTTAAATTAATGTTTGTTTGAAGTTTCAAATTACTATTGATTGTAATATTAAAAACAAGTCACTTGCACATGATAATTTAAAGATCATTACTCATTGTATTGATTATTTTTTTGATCATTACTCATTGTATTGATTATATCTTACATTACCAAACAACACATTAAGATCACTTATGATACATTGTTAGGTACGTTATCCATACATGTGTGTCTTAAGGGGACATGAGAGTCCTAATAGGTCATTATGTCTGTTATAGGTTATGATAGGTATTCATATGTTTACTACCACATAATAGGTCTTATTAGGTGATAATGAGTCTTACATTACCAAACAACACATTAAGATCACTAATGATACATTGTTAGGTATGTTATCCATACATGTGGGTCTTAAGGGGACATAGGAGTCCTAATAGGTAATGTTATGTCTGTTATAGATTATGATAGGCATTCATATGTTTACTACCACATAATAGGTCTTATTAGGTGACAATGGGTCTTACATTACCAAACAACACATTAAGATCACTTATGATACATTGTTAGGTACGTTATCAATACATTTTTTAATCTAGTAGGTCAATTTTATTTGTATGAATCTCAATGCATAAATTTGATGTGATATTTATCCAATAATGCTCTATAGATAGTTAAAATTATTGTTCATTTTGCATATATACTTACAAAATGTGTCATATGTTCATGAATAAAATATGTCAGAATAAAGAAAATGGCTTGAATATACTAAAAACATGGTGAAACATAATAATATATACTACATACACAAGCATGATAAGAAGTTGTAAACAAATAGTACATGGTCTAACATACAGATAACATGATCTATGAAGTGAAAAAATACATGGTCTAACATACAATTTTAACTATCCTAACACAAAGTGTATACATCATAACTAATATACATCATAAAAACACAATCTATAGGTGCCAACAAGACCTAATCTATCTAATCGAATGTCCTCTTTACTCCACGCGAAGAGGACTCAGATGGATCATCATGTTTTGTATGTCATTTGCTAATTTTGGCTAATTTTGTTTGTTTTTGTGATTGGTAGGATTGTATAAATTGGTTTTGTAGGTCCACATGAGTATGAAAAAGACAAAGGAACTCATAATCTATCTCATAGTGTTTGCAGATTTTTCAAGCTTATAGGTGGACAAAGCACTTGGAATTATTCTTCCTCTTCTTGTCTATATTCTTCTTATTCCATCTACTACTTCTTCTTCTTCTTGTGGGAGATCTTGGCCATTTTTTTTGAAGGAAGCAAAATCATACACACTTCTTTTTAGTGCTTAAAATGAACCCCTAAATCATACTTAAATACATTAAAAACTAAAAATTTGCAAAAAAAAAAAAAGCCTTTTAACAAGTGAAACTAAACCAATTCAATCATTTGCATCCTTGCAACATCAAGGTTTTAGATGCATTCATGCAAAGTTAGGAACACTTCATTTTTAGAAATTTAAAAAGAACTTCAAGTTTCCATTTCAAAAGGTTCAAAATCAACACTAAGTGCACACTAAAATCTAAATCAAACTCAAAGCATCAATCAAGGATAAAGTGAACCTCATTTGCAAATATTTTAAAGTTCTTTTAAAAATCTCATAAAAACTAAGAGTCCTAAATGGTTGCCAAAAATTGTCCTAAAAGCTTTGTTATTTCTTCCAAACAAATGTCTTGTTGCAAAATCTTGAATGTTTCTTAGGTTTTTCATGCATCAAAACAATCTAGGAATATCATTTTTGGGCTTAAAATATGCAAACTAGAACAAAAAATCTTGAATGAAAACCAAAGTCCAAAGAGTCATTTTCACTTTTGAGTCCAAAACAATCTTGAATGATCTAAGGTTAAAACAAAACACTTCAAAGTTCTTAAAATAACACACAAAATCTCAATCTTGAATACTCAAAGGAAAAAACTTGAATGTTTAATCACTTGTCTTTGAATGCATGTTGCTAAACACGCTCTTGAATGCCATGGATTAAAATCAAATTTTTCTTGAATGCATGATTAAAACAACAAATCCAATCTTGAATGCCAAGGATCAATTAACCATTGCAATATCAAACACTTCATTTGGAGCTTCTAAAATTGAACAAAACAAATCTCTTTTCCACATGCAATTTAGGTAAAGTTTGATTTTTGGGCATTTAAGAAACTTTGTTAAGTTAAATACAAATTTGCAAAAATCTATTTGAGTAGTTCCTTAGACTCACCTCTTTTCTAATCACCCATCAATTCAACCATTGGTTGCAATCTCAGCGCCATTTATGGGGATGGGTCTACTTGAAAAAGGTGTTAAATGTTCCACAATCTAACTCACTCACTTGGTCTTTGAACGTTTGCTTTAACTTTATCAAAATTTTTAAATGACCAAAACTCTAGATTAAATTGATCACACTTCAAGTTTGGGCACTAAAATTGAACAACTATTGACGTGGAGGGCCTCCGGGCGCGTGCTTGACAAATTGAGTCTCACACATTTTGCTTTGGGCTTAAAACAAAATCACACCAACTCTTGAATGCTTTAAAGAAAATTAATCGATACTTGACGTGGAGGGCCTCCGGGCGCATGAGTTTTCTTTTGTTGACCCTAACTCTTCTTCTTGTTTGCATTCTTCGATCGATTTACTTTTGTTGGCGCTTCAAGTTGGAATTGAACATTGTCTCTTAAACATGAGTGCTTGCAAAGTCTAGATTAGCACACATAAGAGTCAGTTGGTAAAAGAACAAGCATGTTTTTTTTTTAGCCCAAGGTCATCCAAGTCTTCTCTCCCCTTGTCGTCTTTCAAGGCCATCTTGGGTGCATAATATTAGGATCCAAAACCTTGTTTCTTTTTAGGAGGTCTTCTTGGGGATTTCATCACCCCTTGGACGACCTCAACTCCAGCGTTCTGGCAGAGTATAAGAATCAGGAGGTGAATCGAAAGACACCTCTCTTGGAATCAAGATTTTTGTCACTCGGGCTAAGCCTCAAGGAACTTTATACCCTTGAGAAGTGAAAGAGGAGAAGTGGGTTATCACTCCTCTCGGCTGTGTGACATCTTGTTGGTTTCATCTACGGATTTGGGCCTCACGTACCTTTGGGTATATCGAGGACTCCCTAGCTAAACCAACTGTTAGCCTTGTAGACAACCGTCTAGAGTGTTAATGTGTTTGAAGTGACTGATCAAAACATTTGTAAAACATACACACTCCTCAGTGCAAGTATCACATTCTGAGAATCAAAAACTTCTATCTGGTTGTTCCTATCTATTTCTTGCTTTTTTATTTGTTGAATGAATGTTTGCCAAACTTGGTCAATCCTAGCTTAGGGTACACTTAGCGTAGTCACTGCCTATTCTAGAAGTTGAACAAGTTGAAGCAAAATAACCGAGGTCTCTCAAAGCCAAGCAGATTCAAGAATTGATGTCAGAGCAACCCAAACCCAAACAAAAGTTCCACAAAGTTGAACTCAAACCATCTCAAGCATACCAAGAACTTTTAGCCAAGAGAAAGGAACTAACACCAAGTCCTTGAATTGCCAAACTCCAAAAAGAAAAGGATAAAGCTACCAATGAAGGATTTCAAGAGGCCTGGTTAGAGCGCACCATCAAATTTAGCCAACATCTAGGAGTTAATCTTGCTTATGCCTTACCAACTAGGCATGATTTCTATGATTAGACACCCTTGTTTCTCCACACCTTCTTGGATAAGCTTCACCTTAGAGTCATATTTGTAGAAAATTCAGCCATCTTAGGTTATCCCCTTAAGCATTATTAGCTCATCCATCTCATTTAGGACCAAACCATCTAGCCAGCAATCCAAAATCTTCACATCCAAGCCTTCAAAAATTGTTGTCACCTTGCTAAAAGTTTGCCATTCCTAAAATCTTTCAAAACCACCAATCTCACCAAGGTTATCCCTTTGAAAAAGCTTTTTCTAGGGTAATCTAGCTTTGCCACTTGTTATCCCTCATCACCTTGAGCTAAAGGTTGGGATCCACAAGTGGTCAATCTCATGTTCTTCCTAAAGGATCATCAGTCTATCCTTAAGTTGACACAATCACCACCAAGCTTGCACATAGGAAAGCATACCTTTTGTGCTTTGGCAACATATCTTTGAAGTTAGAATCCCCAACCCAATCCTCCTTAGGTTTTGTCATATAGCTTTGCCTCAACCTAGCAAATCATTTGCATAGAAAAGCCTTCCTCCCTTTTGCATCCACCAGCATTTGTTGCATCTCATCCCTAGGAGCATTTTTCATGCCACCCGTCACTCGCTTAGCCAAGAAGAAAGAAACAATGGAGCCCTATCATTTGGATCGAACAACCTCACCCCCATTGAGCACTCAACCATCCTTCAACCCAGAGAAAGCTATGCCATCATCTACTGACATTGAAGCTTTCATGAACCAACCAGGAAATGCAGTATTGGTAAACGCCATTATAGACAAGAACAAAGAGACAATCATGGCTAATTTTTGAAGGGACAATGTAGGAACCTTTGACTTTGGAAGACCCCCTCCATTATTAGATCCATCTCACCCGTTGTTTGGGCAGCTGCCACCAAACAACCTCACCCCCCTTGAGCACTCAACCATCCTTCAACCCAGAGAAAGCTATGCCATCATCTACTGACATTGAAGCTTTAATGAACCAACCAGGAAATGCAGTATTGGTAAACACCATTATAGACAAGAACAAAGAGACAATCATGGCTAATTTTTGAAGGGACAATGTAGGAAGATTTGACTTTGGAAGACCCCCTCCATTATTAGATCCATCTCACCCGTTGTTTGGGCAGCTGCCACCACCCATAGGCTCTTATGATCTAAATTATCCTCAATATATGCCAAGAGAAGAGCCTCCAGCCAATCCATATGATCCAACAGACCCAAACATACCATCATCCACCCAAGTTGAAATCTCCATGCCGCAAGACAACCCAACCACCACCACTCCATCCTTGGTTCATACCTCTTCGCTCCAAACCCCCTTTACCCAAAACACCTCACCGTTCATGCCCTTCACTATTGCTACGGCTGCTCCCCAACACAGCCTTCCAAATCCACCCATCTCCCAAATCAGTGCTAGCATCTTTGGTCAACCTCAGCAATATACAATAGGAATGCCGTGCATGGGGCCAAGTAATCAACCTTTCATCACCCCCAGCTTGTTCACCACAACCCAAAGCACAATCCCATCATTTCCATTAGGTCTTGGGAGCTCAGTGCCATCAACCACAAATCCACAAGCTACTACCCTCACTCCACAAAGCTATCAAACCCCACAAGCTACTACCAATGTTCTACCCAACTCTCAAGTGACCCAAGCTCCCGCCACCACTCTACCAAGCTTCCAAATCCAACCACCAAGCTATCAAACCCCATCAATTCCATTTCCTAGCTTTCAATTCCCACCACCTCCACCACCAACTAATCCATTACCTCCTATTACCAACTACTTTTCAATGCCACTTCTAGGAGGTAACCCACCAATCTAGCCAACCACCAATTATTTGCAGGTACCATCCCAAATGGGGGCGCAACCCACATACCTTGGTCAAACCCCACAAGCCCCCCGATCCTTTCCCCAAGCTTCACAACCATATTATACCTTACCTCCACAAAATAATTCATTTATCCCACAGCTAGCTTATGTTCCTCAATCCCAACCTCAAATCTGATATCAACAGCAAGCCTTACAACACATGCAGCACTATGCGCCACCTCCCCCTTAGCAAACTATCATCCACCATGCAGCTACCCAAACAATGTACAATCCCTATCAGCAAATCCCTTATAGCCATCCATATTCAATGGCCCCATCTAGTGCATACCTACCTCAAGGCACTCCTACATTGGGGGCACCCTAGCCATCACCCATTAATTCAGAATGGGAAGCCATGAAAATAGCTTTTAAGAACATCCAAGAGGGAAATGATCCAAAAAATTTCAAGTTTGAGAATGTGTGCCCTTACCCATTTGACAGAGCCATTACCATGACACCATTCCCCAAGCATTTTGAGACACCCAAATTTGACAAATTTAGAGGAAAAGGAGACCCTGTCACACATATCAAAGAATTTTACATGCACTGCCAAGAAGTGGCATACGATGACGTCTTCCTCTTGCATCTCTTTCCCAAAAGCTTTGCCAGACCAACTCTTGAATGGTTTTATAGAATCCCCTATGGCACAATTAAAATTTTTGCTGAATTATCTGAGGCATTTGTAGCCCAATATGTCCATCTTGTTGAAACAGAGCTATCAGTAGTTGATCTTGTCCACACCAAGCAAAAAGGTGGAGAAAGCCTTCCTGAATATTTGCAAAGATGGCAAACCCTTACCACCCGCATATCTTGCACCTTGCTAGAGCGCCATTGGGTGAAAATGTTTATTGATAATGCCCATCCTAGCTTGGCTCACCACATGACCATGAACTATTTGCAGACCTACAAAGATATCAAAGAGAAAGGAATGATCCTTGAGCAAGGACTCATTAAAGATGGTATGGTCAAGATTTACAAGGAAGCCAACCAAAATCAATCACATTCCAATGACAAGTCTAGGTATTGGAACAAAAATAAGCATGTTGCAACAGATGGCGTCACTGACACTAGACATGTGAATATTGTTGGTCCTTCTCACAACCAGTCCAACCCACCCTATCAACCAAACAATCAGCAAGCTATCAACTACCAACAGTAGAATAACCACAGCTATCAAAATCACAATCCAAGACCAAACTTTCAAGGGTCTAGCAATCAAGCTAATGCCATCAATGTAGCTGCAGGACAAAAGCCCAGATTCCAACCTACATCTAGAAACTATACACCCCTTGGTGAGCCATTGGATGTCATTTTTGAGAAATTAGTCAAGGAAAACCTCATCAAATTTCCTCCTACCCAGCAAATTGACCCAAGCTAATCTAAAGCTGCATGATACAAAGACAATGAGTACTGCAAATTTCATAGGGTAAAAGGTCACACTACCCTCAGATGCATGAAATTGAAAGACTATGTGTAGGACCTCATTGATCAGAAGGAAATCATTATTGGTGCCCAAACCTCTCCCAATGCAGGCTTACAGATCTATCAAAATGCTTTTCCTCCTCACAACAATCAAAATCTTGGAAAAGCACCTATCCAAACCAACAACAACAACACCAACAACCATCAGCCAAACCAACAGCATGGGAAGAACAATGACCACACTTCATCCTATATAGACTATGGTAGCCTTATAGGTTGTATATCCGAGAAAGAGCCTTCTGTCAATGTTATCAATATCCAAGGACCAAACAATGAGTGTGCAGTCACCACTCGAAGAGCCTGATTTAACATCACAGGCCCACCCATTTCACCAGCACCATTAGCTCCATCAAAAATGTTAGATTGTGGTGACTGATCAGGAAAGTACTATACATACTCCATAAATAGTGGGGTTCAAATTTTTTTTTTGGGCAGTAGCCGACATGGTAGATGACATATTATAGCCGACATATGGCCAACATGTTATAACCCTAAAGCGGTTTAATACTTGTATAAAAGGGCTTAGGGTTGGGTATTTTTCATAATGTTGTGATGCAAAATTGGTTCTTGCAGCGGTATTGAGCTGTAAGGGATTACAGATTGTAATCAGGTTGTAATCACTGGATTGTAATAAGATCGGACTTGCTGTTTGGTGGATATAGCCCAGGGATTGGGTGAACCATGTTAAATCTTGGTGCCTTGTGTTCATTTCTGTGTGTTCTATTATTATTATTATTTTTTTTATATTTGCATGTAGTTTTTATTTCTGTCAGTGGTTTATCCTAACAAGTGGTATTAGAGCAAGGTTTTTTTTCAGTTATCCTCTGCAGGAAAGTCTCACGGTTAAGTGGGAGTCTCATAGTTGAGTGGGAATGATGGTAGATGAGGGTAAGTTGAGGGTTGATAGGTTTAATGGGCAGAACTTCCAGTTATGGAAGATGCAAATGGAAGACTATTTATATCAGAAGGATTTATGGAAGCCATTGGAAGGAAAAGCCAAGAATCAGGGAACTATGTCAGAGGCTGAATGGGATCTTTTGGATAGAAAGGAACTCGAAAGCATTCGGTTATGCTTGGCACCATCAGTGGCATTTAATATTACAAAAGCAAAGATGAAAGAAGATTTGATAAAAAACCTAGCGACATTGTATGAAAAGCCCTCCGCTTCAAACAAGGTATTTCTCATGAAGCGTTTATTTAATATGAAAATGGCAGAAGGAGGATCTATTGCAGATCATTTAAATGAGTTTAATACTATTACTAGTCAATTATCTTCTGTGGGTATCAATTTTGATGAAGAAATTAGGGCTCTCTTGATTTTGTGTTCTTTGCCTAAAAGCTGGAATGGCTTGGTAATGGCGGTAAGTAATTTTGTTCCTGGATTTAGTACCCTAAAATATGATGATGTGATCGGTGTTATTTTAAGTGAGGAAACTCATAGAAAATTCTCAGGTGGATCTACATCAGGAAGTGCTTTAAATGCACAAAGCAAGGGCAGAATGACTGAAAGAGGAAATAACTCTGGAAATCATGGGAAATCAAGAGGAAAGTCAAAGGGGAGGAGGTCTCAATCGAGAGAACCAAATGATTGCTGTTACTGTGGGAAACCAGGGCACAAAAAGAAAGATTGCTGGAATCGAAAGAAAAATGAAGGAGATAAATTAGATGGAGACAAGGAGGAAAATGTGGTAAGTAACAAATCCGAAGAGGATGCTTTGCTTTTGTCTTTAGAGAGTGTTGATGATTCATGGGTTTTAGATTTCGGTGCTTCATTTCATGCTACACCTCATAGAGCTTATTTCATTGATTATGTCCAAGGGGATTTTGGGCTTGTTTATTTGGGGGATAATGAACCCTATCAGATTGTTGGAAAGGGAAAAATTAAGATTAAGTTGCAGAATGGGAATCATTGGCTACTACATGAGGTAAGACATGTTCCAAAACTAAGTAGAAATTTAATTTCAGCAGGGCAACTCGGTGATGAGGGTTGTGTAGTTACTTTTAATGATAAAAATTGGAAGGTTTCAAAAGGTTCCCTTGTAGTAGCAAAAGGTGTGAAAGTAGGCACCTTATATCTTTGTACAGGTCATATTGTTCCTTCTACTTTGATTGTTTCAGAGAAAAATGAATGTTCAGGAACAATTGCTGCAGTTGAGCAAGGAGAACAAATAGCTGCTGTAGATTCTAATACAGGGCTATGGCACAATAGACTTGGGCACATGAGTGAGAAAGGTATGAAGGTACTATAAAACAAGAATTAGTATGCAAAGAACATTAACAAATAAAGTAAACATTCACAAACCAAAAACTAAATTCACATATATGCTTAGACAAAGAAAGAAAACAAGAAGTGCAAACCTCACAAGAGAAAACACTCCATGCTTTCTTGATTCTATAGATGTGTCCTTTTGTTGTGGATGTATGCTCAAGATGCTCAAAAGCTGCTTCAATGGAGATGGGTAATGGAAAATTGGTAGCTTTGTGAGCTCTCAATTTGGCATTATAAGGGTATGGTTGATGGCTTTGGTTCTCAAAATAGCATGGTAACTTTAGCTCAAAGATTGTTGATGAAATGACTTGGGATGGGATTCAATTTATAGGCTAAGGGGTAGAGGGATGGAGGGCTTAGATGCAAGGATGGATGAAGGCTTAAGGAGGGCTAGGATGCACTCAAAGGAGAGCACATGGATTGTGCTTGTTTAGCACCAATGGGAATGTGACACTTGTCACAAGGAGGATGAGTGTGAGAGGGTAGGGTAAAGGGTTGGTTAAAGGCATGATGAGTGGGGTTGAGTATGTAAGAGGGATGTAAGAGGAATGAGTGTGGAAGAGGTAAGAGTGTGGAAGATGGGTGTAAGAGTCATGAGTGGGCTTGTAAGAGTCTTTTATGTTTTGTAAGAGCACTCATGACTTAGTGGTTGGGTTTTTTGAGGGGAGACTTTGGTTTGGATTAGGAAAGTCTTAAACTTGTTTAAGGAATGTGACAACATTAGGGGGTGGATTAGGCTTGGGTTTAGGATTAGATTAGGGATGTTAGAGATGTGCAAGTGGATGGCATTAATGAGGGTGGGTGAGTTAGTGGCTAAGCTTGGTTAGTATGGGTGGATGGGGTGGATTAGGCTAAATGGAGGATTAGAGATAGGTTAGGGGTTTTTGAATTTGAGGATTTCATTTATCAAATAGATTTATTTAATAAATGGGGATTTTTTGAATTAGATAGGAGAAAAAGATTTAATTGATAAATAATAGATTATTTGATTTATCAATTAGGACTATAGATGATTAATTAAATTAATCAACTAGGGATGGCAAAGGATTAATTAAATAAGAATTTAATTAATGATGCCTTTAGAGATGGCTAAATTAGATTACCAAACTAGTGTAATCAAATTTAGGTGTCTACATTTTGCCCCTCTTTGACATAGTGTTGAGACAACACTATTTCAAAGAAGTTCGAATGAAGACGACATGAGGAAGATGTTTTAGCAACAAGGTTGCCCCAGTCTCAGATAAGAAGAGGAGAGACTAGACTTAGATGATGCCCCCTCAAGAAGGCGACGGGGAGAGAAATGAGGCTCGACGACTTCTTGAAAAGTAGAAGAAATTGAGACGAGCTGAGACGTAGGTTGGCAAAGAGAAGGGGCTGAATTAGCTCAAACTCTCACTATGGGAGAATGATAAAGGGAAATCAGAGGCACAATAGTAAAGCAAGCTTAAGACTTTCCAGGATTGGGGGGGGGGGGAGATGGAGGAGCGCAACGCTATAAAAGGAATCCATGGTAGGGAGATGGATGATAGAATGATAAAGCTGATGCAACATGATTTCAAAGAGTCAAATTGGTAGAAGATGGGTTTCGGAGATCCCTAGGACTAGGATTGTGGATCTCGAAAGATGAGGCTTGGTGGATTGATTTGATTGGTGGATCCCTAAGATTAGGATTATGGATCCCTAAAGCTAAGCATGAGGAGTGATTCAAAGAGATACTGATGCATAAGCTAGGGTAGGAGCGACAGATGTAGGATACGAATGGGGGATAATAGAGATGAAGGGAATCCATTGAAGCTTTTTGAGCGGGGGTATACTTCAAAGAGAAGTACCACCATGTAGTTGAGCACTAGATTTGCTATAGGACTGTTGGTTAATTGCCAGGGTTACCAAGAACATCAATGTCTTTTTACCAACCGTCTAGAGGACTGACGAACTGACTCAAAATAAACACACAAGGATTGCCCCAGTATCACACATGAATCCCAGAGAAAGCAGCATGGAAACAACACTATGTAACCCACAAGCAGAAAAAGAAAACAAGAAAAAGACTTGATCAAGACCTTACGCTCTAATTGCCCCATTCGTAGCATACCATGATATGGAAGATCGTGGCAACCTTGAGGAGGGAACAAGGAGATTTCTTGGAAAAGATATTTCAAGACCCAAAAGGGAAGATCCCAAATCAAAAGAAAGCAAAAATCCAAAAGAGAATTGTTTGCCAACGAGATGGGTAGGACGAGGTACTAACGGACGAAGATCAGACATGAGGAAAGCTATATCTTGCAAGGATTTATCAGAGAGCACCTAAGCTGATGGATCTGGATGAGTGATGTGTCTGGCAAGCTGAACAAAGAAGGATAACACTTTGGTGATAGGAGATCTAGCTAAAGGATGCATTGGGATAGCTAACCAAGGTGTGCGATGTGTGCAAGATGTTGATGAAGGACAAACTAACACGAACGCAGGATAGATACAATGGTACTAAGCTAAAGAGGATGTACAAGCTGACAGACCAAGATATGTTACAAATGTACAAGTTTGTTCATGTTTTGGTTTTTTGTGAGATGGAAATGTTTGTGAAGGATGGGATTTCTATAATAGTTGATAGGTGGATAGGTAGATGGTTTGTGAAAAGCTTAAGGAAAATGGGATTCTGTGTGTGCATGTGATAGGATACAGGCTAGGATACAAGATTATTTACAAGCTGGAATATGGTACAAGATTTGGACAAGATTCAAATATATACAAGGTATGGTACAAGATTTACAAGGTATAATACAAGATTTGGTACAAGATTTACAAGCTGTACAGGAGGTATTGACAAGCTCCATCAGATTTTGGATATTTGATTGGAACACCATGGGAACAAGCAGGTGTTTTATGGGATGGTGGGTGGATGGATGAGGGATAGGATAGTGATAGATAATAGATTAGTCTTTAGCACACAAGGCGCCTGAATTACCAGGTTTTCACCAAGGTACCTATCCAAGGCGCTTGAATTGCCAAGTTTTCACCATTGGACGCTTATTTCTCTTTACTATATTTTTGTATTTTTCAAAAGCTGTGTATACCAAAGATCTTCAAGCATAGAACTTCTTGAGATGAATGATTTTAGTGGGATCATTCAAGAGTTCTCCTTCTGGTGTAGATAATTGATAGGCTCCGGAGCCAAAGGAGGCACTAACCACATAGGGACCAAGCCATGTAGGTTCAAACTTGCCTTTCTTTTCTCGATCTGCTTGGACTTTCATATTTTCTTTGAGGACCATATCACCTGGCTGAAAGTGTCATGGGAGCACCTTCTTGTTGAAATTCCTTTTGAGACAAGTTTGGTAGACTGTGAGATAGTCATAGGCTTGTTGTCTCTTCTCGTCTAAGAGATCTAGCTGGGTGAGTCGAGCTACTCTATATTCTTCATCTGAGATTTGCCCTCGCAAAGATATGCGTAGTGAGGGAAGTTCAACTTCTATAGGTAATACCGCTTCAGCACCATAGACTAGGGAGTATGGAGTTGTGCCTATGGATGTACGAAAGGAAGTTCGATAGGCCCATAGAGCTGGATTTATTTGAAGGTGCCAATCACGGCCGAAATCATTGACAACTTTCTTTAGGATTTTGAGGAGGGTTTTATTAGTTGCCTCTGCCTGGCTGTTACCTTGTTGGAAATATGGGCTAGAAAAGCGGTGATGGATGCGGAGGGAAGTGCATAATTCTTCCATGTTGAGATTTTCAAAGTTACCTCCGTGGTCAGTGAAGATGGTGGATGGGATGCCAAAGCGGCAAACAATGTGGTACAAGATGAACTTGGAGACTTGAACTCCTGTAGCTGAGACTAGGGGGACTGCTTCCACCCACTTAGTGAAATAGTCTGTAGCTGTTATTATCCATTTATGTCCATCAGATGAGAGAGGTGTGATAGTTCCAACTAGATCAAGGCCCCAACAAGCAAAAGGCCAAGGTGGTGCAATAGGCTGTAGATCCTGTGCTGGAGCGTGCACAAGATTTGCATGCTGCTGACATGGGAGACACTTTCTGACAAAGTCACAAGAGTCTTCTTCAATGGTAGGCCAATAGTAGCCTACTCTAAGGATTTTTCGTGCTAGGACAATACCACTCGTGTGGGCACCGCAAAGTCTAGAATGTACTTCTTTTAATGCCATCGCGGCCTCATTTTCATCTAAACATCGTGAGAGAGTATCATGATAACCCCGACGATATAGGGTATTGGCTATGATAACATAGTGGGATGATTTTCGAATAAGGTTCTGGCGTTGGGTGCATGTGAGGTGAGGGGATATGATACCATCGTTAAGGTAAGCGTGAATTTCATGGTACCAAGGGGATTGGGGACCAACCAAGATACAAACACAGTTTGAATCCTCATTCGCATAAGCAGGTGTGAGGAGCTGCTCAACTAAAAATTTGTACTGTGTAGCATCTTGGGGAATTTCCAAGAGCGAGCCGATAGTGGCCATGGCATCTGCTGCCTTATTCTGCATTCGAGGCACTTGTGTAAACTGAAGCTTTGTAAAATGCTGGGTCAGCTGATCAACTAGCTCTTTGTAGGGTAATAGATTTTCATCTTTGGTTTGATATTCATTTAAGACTTGTTTGATGATGAGCTGGGAATCACCAAAGACTTGTAACTCAGTGATATTCCATTCTGCAGCTATCTTTAATCCTGCTACAAGAGCTTCATATTCTGCTATATTGTTGGTGCTAGGGAATTGTAGCTTGAAGGCTTTTGGAATGTAATCTCCTTGAGGTGTAACTAATAATATTCCTGCCCCTGATCCATGAGAGGTGTATGAGCCATCAAAATAAAGCTTCCATGGGGGCTATTCTTCAATTAGGTAGATATGCTCATCTAGGAATTCTGTGAGCAAAGGATATGCATATACTAGAGGTGCATCAGCTAGGTGATCTGCTATAGCTTGCCCTTTGATTGCCTTTCTGTCCACATACTGGATGTCAAACTCACTTAGTAGCATAACCCATTTTGCTAGCTGACCTGTGAGTGCTTTTCTAGAGAGCATATACTTGAGAGGATCAATCTTAGAGACTAGTTGGATGGTATGACTTAGCATGTAGTGGCGAAGCTTTTGAGTTGAGAAAACAACTGCCAAACAAGCTTTTTCCATAGGAGTTTAATTGAGTTCATAACCAACTAGGGTTCTAATAATATAGTAGATGGCTCTCTCTCTGCTATAATCATCATGTTGTGCTAGAAGTGCCCCTAGAGCAGTAGGTGTTGCTGATATATACAAGATCAAGGGACGACCAGGAACTGGTGGAACCAAGATAGGGGGATTGGTGAGATACTGATTGAGCTAATCGAAGCTGTGCTGACATAAAAGATCCCACTTCAAGTTCTCATTCTTCTTTAGCAAGTGTGAAAATGGTGTACACTTATCTGCAAGTTGGGAGATGAAGCGCCAGATAGATTGAAGTTTTCCCTGAAGAGAGCGAAGTTGTCGCAGTGTCTGGGGAGGAGGCATGTCTAAGATAGCCTTGACCTTTTTGGGGTCGATCTCTATACCTCGTTTAGAAACTATGAAGCCTAGAAGCTTCCTAGATGTGACCCCAAAGACACACTTCTTGGGATTTAGCATGAGATGATATTGGGCCAACCTATCAAAGACTTTTTCTAGGTCAGTAAGATGATCCATGAAGGTGTGAGATTTGACTAGGATATCGTCCACATAATCTTCCAAAATGCTATGGATAAGATCATGGAAAATGGTTGTCATAGCTCTTTGATAGGTAGCCCCAGCATTCTTTAGGCCAAAAGGCATCATGGTGTAGCAAAAGGTTCCCCAAGGGGTAGTGAATGCCATCTTATGCTGGTCCTCTTCTGCAATCTTGATCTGATTATACCTGGAAAATCCATCCATAAGGGACAGAATTTCATGTCCAGCTGTAAGATCTACAATCATATCTATGTTGGGCAAGGGAAAATCATCCTTTGGACAAGCTTTGTTAAGATCTCTAAAATCAGTGCAGATTCTGATGTCACCGGAAGGCTTAGTGACAAGGACCATGTTGGAGATCCATTCTGAGTAGTCGATAGGTCAGATAACCTTAGCAGCTAACATTCTTTCTAGTTCAGCTTTGACTAGTAATGACACCTTGGGGTGCATTTTTCTAAGCTTTTGTCTGACGGGCTTGATCTTTGGATCAACTGCAAGATGATGAACTACAAGCTTTGGATCAAGTCCTGGCATGTCCTGATATGACCATGCAAATTGGCCAATGTTCTCTCGTAAAAGCTCAAAGAGGAGGTCAGCTTGGTCTTGTGATAGGGATGCAACAATGTGAACAATTCTAGGGATCTCTGAAGAACCAATGTTGACTTCTCTAGTATCCTCTATTAGAATAGAAGACACCTCTGGTTGATTATCTTGAGGAGGCAATACTAAATCCTCATGTTCTGCTTGTGGCTCTGGATTTTCTTGCTGAGGGATTCTCTTCGCTGCCTTAGCTAGTGCCAGATTTACCTTAGTTCCAGTTTTGGGTGTATCAAAACTAGGTTGGGGATTTTCTCCAAAATACCCCTTGGGATCTAGCTTTTAGATGTAGGTAGAATCTGGCTTTGTCTTCTTATGAGGAGTTTCAGCTCCCATGAATCTTAGAAGCGCTTCCTCTGATGCAAACTCATCAATATGTATGACACTTGGTTGGTCCCAATCTATGAGTTGTGGATGAGCAAGTGGTAGGTCAATGAGATGGATGGATAGTTCTCGGAGAACAGAGTCTCCTAGGAAGATTTGGTTTGGGATATCGTCGTAGGCTCTCTTTTCAACTTCCTCAAGAATGTCTTCAATTTCGACAAGGTCGCGGTGGATGTTCGAAAAAGCATGACCATTCTCGTTGGTGCCCCCAGTTGTGGGTATGCCAAAGCCAAGACCTGACTTTATTTCCCAATTATGTGCTTCGATGGGACATTGCATGCCCCTTTCTTCTAGTCCTAGTCCACCTCCTTGATAGTTCCATTTTTTAGTGATGAGCTTATGTTGTTGGGGATACTTCTGGCTGAAGTGATCAAGGCATGCTTGATTTCTTGGAGGTGCATCCTTATGTAGCCAATTGTTGATATCTGGAGTGAGCTACTCATGAAGAGGGGTTTTTGAGGACATAAAGGTGGTTGGGCCAAACTGTTTGTATCGAGGAGGTGGAATCTCCTTAGCTTTGTGATATGTTGGCCATCCATGGGTATGTGGATCAAGTGGGATTGCTTCAACAGCAAATGCATCCGATAGACTATATTCTCCACAACCTTTGTTGTTGATCTTTACAGTAGATAGGGTGGAGGCAAGGATGGTTTCTGCATCATTACAAGTGTGGGATGAGCTGGCGATGGCTGTGCCAATGTCTATTCCAGGGCAATGGTTTGTATATGAAGCTTCAACCGCATTGCAGTAAGCAAAGGGTTCTGGATCGGCATGGATGGTTACCTCAGTGCCCTGATGTAGAAATTTGATGCACTGATGGTAGGTGGATGGAACGACCTTCATAGCATGAATCCATGGGCAACCGAGGAGGATGTTAAATGGTAGGTTTAGATCAACAACATGGCAAACTGTCTCTTGAATGACTGGCCCAACCTTGATTGGTAGCAAAATAGTCCCTTCTGTGGTCCTTTCCAAGTTGTCATAAGCTTTGATGGTGATAACCTCACTGATCATATTTGCCTCAGTATACCCAGCTTGTTTTATGAATTTTAGGGTGCAAATGTTCAAGGCTGATCCATTATCTATCATTACTCTTTTCACCGAAAAATTGGATACCATGATGGCTATGCGAAGCAGAAAGGTGTGATCTGGCTCAACCGTGGGTATGTCGGTGGGTTTGAAAGATAGGGCACATGAGGATGAAAGGTGTCCAACAAGATTACGAAAATCAGTAGCATTAATATCAGAAGGGACACGAGATTCTATGAGAGCACTGTTAAGGATGTCTTTGTACACAGGACTAGTGCAGAGAAGGTCTAAAATGGATATTTGGGCTGGCATGTTCCCAAGGTGTTCCAAGATATTGTACTGACTATTTGATGGAGCTGATGGTGTTGATGAAACTGGTGGGCTTGCGATGTTAAATTGCGCTCTTCGAGTGGTGACTGCACACTCATTGTCTGGTCCTCGGATATTGATAACATTGAAAGAAGGCTCTTTCTCAGATATACAACCTATAAGGCTACCATAGTCTATATAGGATGAAGTGTGGTCATTGTTCTTCCCATGCTGTTGGTTTGGCTAGCGGTTGTTGGTGTTGTTTTGGATAGGTGCTTTTCCAAGATTTTGGTTGTTGTGTGGAGGAAAAGCATTTTGATAAATCTGTAAGCTTGCATTGGGAGAGGTTTAGGCACCAACAGTGATTTCCTTCCGATCAATGAGGTCTTGCACATAGTCTTTCAGTTTCATGCATCTGAGGGTGGTGTGACCGTTTACCCTATAGAAATTGCAATACTCATTGTCCTTGTACTATGCAGCTTTGGATTGGCTTGGATCAATTTGCTGGGTAGGAGGAAATTTGATGAGGTTTTCCTTAGCCAATTTATCAAAAATAACATCCAATGGCTCACCAAGGGGTGTATAGTTTCTAAGTGCAGGTTGGAATATGGGCTTTTGCCCTGCAACTACATTGATGGCATTAGCTTGATTGTTAGACCCTTGAAAGTTGGGTCTTGTATTGTGGTTTTGATAGCTTTGGTTACTTCATTGTTGGTAATTGATAGCTTGTTGGTTGTTTGTTTGATATGGTGGGTTAGACTGGTTTTGAGAAGGACCAACGATATTCACATGTCTGGTGTCAGTAACCCCATCTCTTGCAACATGCTTGTTTTTGTTCCAATACCTAGACTTGTCATTGGAATGTGATTGATTTTGGTTGGCCTCTTTGTAAATCTTTACCACACCATCTTTGATGAGTCCTTGCTCAAGGATCATTCCTTTCTCTTTGATATCCTTATAGGTCTGCAAATAGTTCATGGTCATGTGGTGGGCCAAGCTAGGATGTGCATCATCAATAAACATTTTCACCACATGGCGTTCTGGCAAGGTGCAGGATATGCGGGTGGTAAGGGTTTGCCATCTTTGCAGGTATTCGGCAAGGCTTTCTCCACCTTTTTTCTTGGTGTGGACAAGATCAACTATTGATAGCTCTGTTTCAACAAGATGGGCATATTGGGCTACAAATGCCTCAGATAATTCAGCAACGTTTTTAATTGTGCCATAGGGGATTTTATAAAACCATTCAAGAGCTGGTCCAGCCAAGCTTTTGGGAAAAAGGCGCAAGAGGAAGACATCATTGTATGCCACGTCCTGGCAATGCATGTAAAATTCTTTGATATGTGTGACAGGGTCTCCTTTTCCTCTGAATTTGTCAAATTTAGGTACCTCAAAGTGTTCGGGAAATGGTGTCGTGGTAATGGCTCTGTCAAATGGATAAGGACACACATTCTCAAACTTGAATGTCTTTGGATCATTCCCTTCTTGGATGGCTTTCAGAGCTGTTTTCATTTGCTCCCACTCTGAATTGATAGGTGATGGTTGGGGTGCCCCCAATGTAGGAGTGCCTTGAGGTAGGTATGTGCTGGATGGGGCCACTGAATATGGATGGCTGTGAGGGATTTGCTGATAGGGATTGTACATTGTTTGGATAGCTGCATGGTGGATGACAGGTTGTTGAGGGGGAGGTGGCGCATATTTCTGCATGTGCTGTGAGGCTTGCTGTTGATATGGGATTTGAGGTTGGGGTTGAGGAACATAAGCTGGCTGTGGGATAAATGGATTGCTTTGTGGAGGTAAGGTATAAGATGGTTGTGAGGCTTGGGGAAAGGATCAGAGGGCTTGTGGGGTTTGACCAATATATGTGGGTTGTGCCCTCATTTGGGATGGTATCTGCAAATAATTGGTGGTTGGCTGGGGTGGTGGATTACCCCCTAGAAGTGGCATTGAAAAGTAGTTGGTAATTGGAGGTAATGGATTAGTTGGTGGTGGAGGTGGTGGGAATTGAAAGCTTGGGAATGGAATTGATGAGGTTTGATAGCTTGTTGGTTGGATTTGGAAGCTTGGTAGAGTGGTGGCGGGAGCTGGGGTCATTTGGGAGCTTGGTAGAAAATTGGTAGTAGCTTGTGGGATTTGATAGCTTTGTGGAGTGAGGGTAGTAGCTTGTAGATTTGTGGCTAATGGTATTGAGCTACCAAGACCTAATGGAAATGATGGGATTGTGTTCTGGGCTACAGTGAACAAGTTGGGGGTGATGAAAGGTTGATTACTTGGCCCCATGGGTGACATCCCTGTTGTATATTGTTGAGGTTGGCCAAAGATGCTAGCACTGATTTGGGAGATGGGTGGATTTGGAAGGCTGGGTTGGGGAGCAGCAATAGCAATAGTGAAGGGGGTGAATGGTGAGCTGTTTTGGGTAAAGGGGGTTTGGAGCAGAGAGGTATGAACTAAGGATGGAGTGGTGGTGGCTGGGTTGGCTTGCGGCATGGAGATTTCAACTTGGGTGGATGATGGTATGATTGGGTCTGTTGGGTCATATGGATTGGCTGGAGGCTCTTCTTTTGGAATATATTGAGGATAATTTGGATCATAAGAGCCTATGGGTGGTGATAGCTGCCTAAACAATAGGTGAGATGGATCTGATAATGGAGGGGGTCTTCCAAAGTCAAAGGTTCCTACATTGTCCCTTCAAAAATTAGCCATGATTATCTCTTTGTTTTTGTCTATAATGGCATTTACCAATACTGCATTTCCTGGTTGGTTCATGAAAGCTTCAATGTCAGTAGGTGATGGCATAGCTTGCTCTGGGCTAAAGGATGGCTGAGTGCTCAAGGGGGGTGAGGCTGTTCGATCCAAATGATAGGGCTCCATTGTTTCTTTCTTCTTGGCTAAGCGAGTGACGGGTGGCATGAAAAATGCTCCTAGGGATGAGATGCAATAATGCTGATGGATACAAAAGGGGGAAGGCTTTTCTATGCAAAAAATTTGCTAGGTTGAGGCAAAGCTATATGACAAAACCTAAGGAGGATTGGGTTGGGGATTCTAACTTCAAAGATATGTTGTCAAAGCACAAAAGGTCTGCTTTCCTATGTGCAAGCTTGGTGGTGATTGTGTCAACTTAAGGATAGACTGATGATCCTTTAGGAAGAACACGAGATTGACCACTTGCGGATCCCAACCTTTAGCTCAAGGTGATGAGGGATAACAAGTGACAAAGCTAGATTACCCTAGACAAAGCTCTATCAAAGGGATAACCTTGGTGAGATTGGTGAATTTGGAAGATTTTAGGGAATGGAAAACTTTTAGCAAGGTGACAACAATTTTGAAAGCTTAGATGTGCAGATTTTCGATTACTGGCTAGATGGTATGATTCTAAATGAGATGGATGAGCTAATAATGCTTAAGGGGATAACCTAAGATGGTGGGCTTCTCTACAAAGATGACTCTAAAGTGAAGCTTATCCAAGAAGATGTGGAGAAACAAGGGTGTCTAATCATAGAAATCATGCCTAGTTGGTAAGGCATAAGCAGGATTAACTCCTGGATGTTGGCTAAATTTGATGGTGCGCTCTAACCAGGCCTCTTGAAGTGCTTCGTTGGTAGCTTTGTCCTTTGCTTTGTGGAGTTTGGCAATTCGTGGGCTTGGTGTTATTTCTTTTCTCTTGGCTGAAAGTTCTTTGTATGCTAGAGATGGCTTGAGTTTGACCTTGTGAAACTTCTGTTTGGGTTTGGGTTGTTCCGACATAAATTCCTGAATTTTCTTGACTTTGGAAAAAATCTCAGTTGTTTTGCTTCAACTTGTTCAACTTCTAAAATAGGCAGTGACTACGCTAAGTGTGCCCTAAGCTAAGATTGACCAAGTTTGGAAAATATTCATTCAACAAGTAAAATAAAAACAAGCAATAGATAGGAACACCCAGATAGAAGTTTGTGGTTCTCAGAATGTGATACTTGCGCCAAGGAGTGTGTATGTTCTACAAATGTTTCGATCAGTCACTCCAAACACATTAACATCCTAGATGGTTTTCTGCAAGGCTGACAATTGGTTTAGCTAGGGAGTCCTCGATATACGCAAGGTACATGAGGCCCAAATCCATAGATGAGACCAAAAGGATGTCACACAACCGAGAGGAGCGGTAACCCACTTATCCTCTTTCACTTCTCAAGGGTATAAAGTTCCTTGAGGCTTAGCCCGAATGACAAAATCTCGATCCCAAGAGAGGTGTCTTTCGATTCACCTCCTAATTCTTATACTCTGTCAGAACGCTGGAGTTGAGGTCATCCAAGGGGTGATGAAATCCCCAAGCAGGCCTCCTAAAAAGAAACAAGGTTTTGGATCCTAATCTTATGCACCCAAGATGGCCTCGAAAGACAACAAGGGGAGAGAAGACTTGGATGACCTTGGGCTAAAAAACATGCTTGTTCTTTTACCAACTGACTCTTATGTGTGCTAATCTAGACTTTGCAAGCACTCATGTTTAAGAGACAATGTTCAATTCCAACTTGAAGCGCCAACAAAATTAAATCGATCGAAGAATGCAAACAATAAGAAGATTTAGGGTCAACAAAATCAAACTCACGCGCCCAGAGGCCCTCCACGTCAAGTATCGATTAATTTTCTTTAGGGCATTCAAGATTGAGTGTGAGTTTGTTTTAAGCCCAAAACAAAAGTGTGTGAGATTCGATTTCAAGCGCGCGCCTGGAGGCTCTCCACGTCAGTTGTTGTTAAATTTTAGTGCCCAAACTTGAAGTGTGATCGATTTAATCTAGAGTTTTGGCCATTTAAGAATTTTGATAAAGTTAAAGCAAATGTTCAAAGACTAAGTGAGTGAGTTAGATTGTGGAACATTTAACACCTTTTTCAAGTAGACCCATCCCCATAAATGGCGCTGAGATTTCAACCAATGGTTAATATTTGATGGGTGATTAGAAAAGAGGTGAGTCCAAGGAACTACTAAATTGATTTTTGTAAATTTGTATTTTAACTTAACAAAGTTTCTTAAATGTCCAAAAATCAAACTTTACCTAGATTGCATGTGGAAAAGAGATTTGTTTTGTTCAATTTTAGAAGCTCCAAATGAAGTGTTTGATATTGCAATGGTTAATTGATCCTTGGCATTCAAGATTGGATTTGTTGTTTTAAGCATGCATTCTAAGGAAAATTGATTTTAATCCATGACATTCAAGAGTGTGTTTTGAGCAACATTCATTCAATGGAAAATGTGTTTAACCATTCAAGTTCATTTTTTTAGCAACATGCATTCAAAGACAAATGGTTAAACATTCAAGTTCATTTTTTAGCAACATGAAAACTTGCAAGAAACATGGTTAGTGGTTCCATATGTGCTCCAACCTACAATGAGACAAAAAAAAGAAATTTAGTTAGTTAGCCAAAATCTTCAAAAAATGAGGGCTTAACTATGGGAAAATTTTTTAAAACTTTTTTTGCTGTTTTTTCTACACGTAAAAATGCTTAAAATGGTCTAAATCCTACGGAACCACTAAAAGTCAAATTTTGATTTATACAAACATTCACAAACCAAAAACTAAATTCACATATATGCTTAGACAAAGAAAGAAAACAAGAAGTGCAAACCTCACAAGAGAAAACACTCCATGCTTTCTTGATTCTGTAGATGTGTCCTTTTGCTGTGGATGTATGCTCAAGATGCTCAAAAGCTGCTTCAATGGAGATGGGTAATGGAAAATTGGTAGCTTTGTGAGCTCTCAATTTGGAATTATAAGGGTATGGTTGATGGCTTTGGTTCTCAAAATAGCATGGTAACTTTAGCTCAAAGATTGTTGATGAAATGGCTTGGGATGGGATTCAATTTATAGGCTAAGGGGTAGAGGGATGAAGGGCTTAGATGCAAGGATGGATGAAGGCTTAAGGAGGGCTAGGATGCACTCAAAGGAGAGCACATGGATTGTGCTTGTTTAGCACCAATGGGAAGGTGACACTTGTCACAAGGAGGATGAGTGTGAGAGGGTAGGGTAAAGGGTTGGTTAAAGGCATGATGAGTGGGGTTGAGTATGTAAGAGGGATGTAAGAGGAATGAGTGTGGAAGAGGGAAGAGTGTGGAAGATGGGTGTAAAAGTCATGAGTGGGCTTGTAAGAGTCTTTTATGTTTTGTAAGAGCACTCATGACTTAGTGGTTGGGTTTTTTGAGGGGAGACTTTGGTTTGGATTAGGAAAGTCTTAAAATTGTTTAAGGAATGTGACAAAATTAGGGGGTGGATTAGGCTTGGGTTTAGGATTAGATTAGGGATGTTAGAGATGTGCAAGTGGATGGAATTAATGAGGGTGGGTGAGTTAGTAGCTAAGCTTGGTTAGTATGGGTGGATGGGGTGGATTAGGCTAAATGGAGGATTAGAGATAGGTTAGGGGTTTTTGAATTTGAGGATTTCATTTATCAATTAGATTTATTTAATAAATGGGGATTTTTTGAATTAGATAGGAGAAAAAGATTTAATTGATAAATAATAGATTATTTGATTTATCAATTAGGACTATAGATGATTAATTAAATTAATCAACTAGGGATGGCAAAGGATTAATTAAATAAGAATTTAATTAATGATGCCTTTAGAGATGGCTAAATTAGATTACCAAAGCAGTGTAATCAAATTTAGGTGTCTACAAGTACTTCATTCAAAGAAAGTTTTACCAGGTCTGAAATGTGTGAATATGGATTTCTGTGAATGTTGTGTGTATGAAAAACAAAAGAGAGTGAGTTTTGTAAAGATAGGGAAGGAAAACAAAAAGGAGAAATTAGAGCTTGTGCATACAGATGTATGGGGACCGGCTCAGGTATCTTCCCTTGGTGGCTCTCATTATTATGTTACATTTATTGATGATGCAACTAGAAAAGTATGGGTTTATTTCCTTTGACAGAAATTTGATGTATTTCAAACTTTTAAGAAATGGAAATGCTTGGTTGAAAATGAGACTAGTAAGAAATTAAAATGTCTCAGATCTGATAATTGTGGTGAGTATTGCAGTCATGAATTTGAAGATTATTGCTCCACTAATGGTATTTTTAGACAAAAAACTATTCCAAGGACTCCACAGGAAAATGGAGTGGCTGAACGCATGAATAGGACTATAATGGAGCGCGCAAGGAGCATGAGGTTGCATGCTGGGTTGCCCTTACACATGTGAGCGGAGGCTATCAATACTGTAGTATATTTGATTAATAGAGGTCCCTCTACTCCTTTGGGCTGTGGTATTCCAGAGGAAGCATGGACTGGTAAGAAGGTGAGTTATTCTTTTCTCAAGACCTTCGGTTGTGAAGCTTTTGCTCATATAGACTCTGAAAATAGAACCAAGCTAGAAGCTAAATCAAAGAAATGTGTCTTTGTTGGATATGGCATTAATGAATTTGGTTATAGGCTTTGGGATTTTGAAAATCTTAAAATTATTAGAAGTTGGGATGTCATATTCAATGAGAAAGTGTTGTACAAAGATCTGTTGCAGCAACATGAGAAGAAAGAAGATGATTATGTAGTGCTGGATGATACTCCAAAAGCTGATGTTCCAAACATTCCTCATGATGTGCAACAACTGCAACAACAAATACCACACACACCAGTGAATGTTAGATGGTCAACACGGAAAACTAGACCTCCACAAAGGTTTTCTCCCTCTTTGTATTCTATTTTACTTACTGATGCTGGTGAACCTGAAAGTTATGTTGAAGCTGTGCAGGTGGATACTAAGATTCAGTGGGAGTCTACAATGAAAGATGAAATGGACTCTTTGCTGAAAAATAAGACATGGGATTTGTGCAAGTTGCTTGCAGGTAAAAAGGCTTTACAGAATAAATGGGTTTACAGGTTGAAAGAAGAGGAAGGAGGTAAGAAAAGATTTAAGGCTAGGTTAGTTGTAAAAGGATTTGCACAGAAAAAGGGAATTGATTTTGATGAGATATTTTCTCTTGTTGTTAAAATGACTTCTATTCGTACTGTTTTAAGTCTTGTGGCTACTGAAGATTTGCATTTAGAGAAAATGGATGTTAAAACAACCTTTCTTCATGGTGATTTGGATGAAGAAATATATATGGCTCAGCCACAGGGTTTTGAGGTCAAAGGTAAGGAGAACTTAGTGTGCAAATTGACGAAAAGTTTATATGGCTTGAAGCAAGCACCTCGGCAATGGTATCTGAAATTTGACAATTTTATGCATGAGCATGGATATAACAGGTGTCATTTAGATTATTGAGTTTATTTTAAGAGGTTGGATGATGATAGCTACATTATTTTATGTCTATATGTTGATGATATGCTTATAGATGGGTCTAACATGCATCATATTAAGGGGCTAAAACGCCAATTAGCACATGCATTTGCTATGAAGGATTTGGGGACAGCAAAACAAATCCTTGGTATGAAGATTTGCAGAGATAGGAAGAACAGAACATTGACGCTATCTCAAGCTGATTATGTTGAGAAGGTGTTGCAACGTTTCTCTATGGAGAATGCTAAAGCTGTCGGCACACCTTTACCTGGTCATTTGAACTTGACTAAGGAGATGTGTCCCAATACACAAGAAGAGGAGGATAAGATGTCCAAGGTACCCTATGCTTCAGCTGTAGGAAGTTTGATGTATGCTATGGTATGCACTAGGCCAGATATTGCACATGTAGTGGGAGTTGTTAGCAAGTATATGAGTCATCCAAGATTTGAGCATTGGAATGCTATCAAGTGGATTCTCAGATATTTGAGAGGAACATCCAATAAGTGTTTACACTTTGGGGGCTCTACTACTAATTTACAAGGCTATGTTGACTCAGATTTGGCTGGGGATATTGATACCAGACGGAGTACTATAGGTTATGTCTTTACTGTTGGTGGGGCAGCCGTGAGCTGGGTTTCTAGGTTACAAAAGATTAATGCTCTCTCCACTAAAGAGGCAGAGTATGTTGCTGCTACAGAGGCAACCAAAGAGATGATATGGCTTCAGTTCTTCTTGGAAGAATTGGGACATCCTCAGAATGATAATTATTTGTTCACAGATAGTCAGAGTGCCATTCATCTTGCTAAGAATTCAGCTCTGCATTCTAAGACCAAACACATACAGTTGCGGTACCATTTCATTCGGTCAATTTTGGAGGATGGAAAGTTAAAGCTGGAGAAGATACATACCAATGAAAATCCAGCAGATATGTTGACAAAGGTTGTAACAAGGGAGAAGCTGAACTCCTCTTCCACTTTGGTTGGTCTTTTAGACTGAACATGAATAAAAGAACAGTAGAGTCCAAGATGGTTTGATCCAGTGGGAGCCCCATGTGGTAGTGGTATTGCTATAGGATCAGTCTCCAAGTGGGAGATTGTTGTTTAGTGTGGAGCCTGATCAGTCCCCAAGTGGGAGATTGTTAGATTGTAGTGACTGATTAGGAAAGTACTGTACATATGGCCGACATGTTATAACCCTAAAGTGGTTTAATACTTGTATAAAAGGGCTTAGGGTTGGGTATTTTTCATAATGTTGTGATGCAAAATTGGTTCTTGCAGTGGTATTGAGCTGTAAGGGATTACAGATTGTAATCAGGTTGTAATCACTGGATTGTAATAAGATCGGACTTGCTGTTTGGTGGATGCAGCCCAGGGATTGGGTGAACCACGCTAAATCTTGGTGCCTTGTGTTCATTTCTATGTGTTCTATTATTTTTTATATTTGCATGTAGTTTTTATTTCTATCCGTGGTTTATCCTAACAAAAAATCCAGTACAATATCTTGGAACACCTTGGGAACATGCCAGTCGAAATCTCCATTTTAGACCTTCTTCGCACTAGTCCTGTGTACAAGAACATCCTTGAAAGTGTTCTCATAGAATCTTGTGTCCTTTCTGATATCAATGCTACTAATTTTCATAATCTTGTTGGACACCTTTCATCCTCATGTGCCCTATCATTCAAACCCACCGACATACCCGTGGTCGAGCCAGATCACACCCTTCCGCTTCGCATAGCCATCATGGTATCCAATTTTTTCATGAAAAGAGTAATGATAGATAATGGATCAGCCTTGAATATGTGCACCCTAAAATTCATAAAATAAGCTGGGTATACTGAGGCAGATATAATCAGTGAGGTTATCACCATCAAAGCTTATGACAACTTGGAAAGAACCACAGAAGGAACTATTTTGCTGCCAATCAAGGTTGGGCTAGTCATCCAAGAAACACTTTGCCATGTTATTGATCTAAAACTACCATTCAACATCCTCCTTGGTCACCCATGGATTCATGCCATGAAAGCCGTTCCATCCACTTACCATCAGTGCATCAAATTTCTGCATCAAGGCATTGAGGTAACCATCCATGCCGAACCAGAACCCTTTGCTTACTGTAATGTGGTTGAAGCTTCATATACAAACCATTGCCCTAGAATTGATATTGGCACATCCATTGCCAGCTCATCCCACACTTGTAATGACCCAGAAACCATCCTTGCCTCTACCTTGTCTACCGTGAAGATCAATAACAAGGCCTGTGGAGAGTATAGTTTGTCAGATGCATTTGCTGTTGGGGCACTCCCACTTGATCCACATGCCCATGGATGATTGACATATCACAAAGCTAAGGAGATTCCACCTCCTTGATACAAAAATTTTTTCCCAACAACCTTTGTATCCTCGAAAATCCCTCTTCATGAGGAGCTCACTCTAGATATCAACAATTGGTTACATAAGGATGCAGCTCAAAGGAATCAGGCATGCCTTGATCACTTCAGCCAGAAGTATCCTCAAGAACATAAGCTCATCACTGACAAATGGAACTATCAAGGTGGTGGTCTAGGACCAGAAGAAAGAGGCATGCAGTGCCTCATCGATGCACACAAGTGGGAATCGAAGTCAGGTCTTGGCTTTGGCATACCCACAATTGATGGCACCAATACGGATGATCATGCTTTTTTGAACATTCACAGTGACCTTGTCAAAATCAAAGACATTTTTGAGGAAGTTGAAAAGAGAGCCTACGACGATATCCTAGACCAAATCTCCCTCGGAGACTCTATTCTCCAAGAACTATCCATCCACTTCATTGACCTACCACTCGCCCATCCACAACTCATAGATTGGGACCAACCAAGTGTCATACACATTGATGAGTTCACATCAGAGGAAGCGCTTTTGAGATTCATGGGAGCTGAAACACCTCACAAGAAAACAAAGCCAGATTCTACCTATATCTACAAGCTAGATCCCAAGGGGTATTTTGGAGAAAATCCCCAACCTAGTTCCAATACACCCAAAACTGGAACTAAGGTGAATCTGAGACTAGCTAAGGCAGCAAAGAGAACCCCTCAGCAAGAACATCCAGAGCCACAAGCAGAACATGAAGATTTAGTATTACCTCCTCAAGATAATTGACCAGAGATATCTTCTATTCTAATTGAGGATACTAGGGAAGTCAACATCGGTTCTTCAGATATCCCTAGGCTTGTTCACATTGCTGCATCCCTATCACAAAACCAAGCTGATCTCCTCTTTGAGGTCTTAAGAGAGAACATTGGCTGATTTTCATGGTCATATTAGGACATGCCAGGGCTTGATCCAAATCTTGTAGTTCATCATCTTGTAGTCAATCAACAGATCAAGCCCGTCAGACAAAAGCTTAGAAAAATGCACCCCAAGGTGGCATTACTGGTCAAAGCTGAGTTAGAAAGAATGTTAGCTGCTAAGGTTATTCGACCTATCAACTATTCAGAGTGGATCTCCAACATGGTCCCCATAACTAAGCCTTCTGGTGACATCAGAATCTGCACTGATTTCAAAGATCTTAACAAAGCTTGTCCAAAAGATGATTTTCCCTTGCCCAACATAGATATGATTGTAGATCTTACAGCTGGACATGAAATTTTGTCCCTCATGGATGGATTTTTTGAGTATAATCAAATCAAGATTGCAGAAGAGGATCAACATAAGACAACATTCACTACCCCTTGGGGAACCTTTTGCTACAACATGATGCCTTTTGGCCTAAAGAATGCTGGGGCTACCTATCAAAGAGCTATGACAACCATCTTTCATGATCTCATCCATAGCATTTTGGAGGATTATGTGGATGTTATCTTGGTCAAATCTCATACCTTCATGGATCATCTTGCTGACCTGGAGAAAGTCTTTGATAGGTTAGCCAAATATCATCTCATGCTGAATCCCAAGAAGTGTGTCTTTGGGGTCACATTTGGCAAGCTTCTAGGCTTTATAGTGTCTAAATGAGGTATAGAGATTGACCCCAAGAAGGTCAAGGCTATCTTAGACATGCCTCCTCCCCAGACATTGTGATAGCTTCGCTCTCTTCAGGGAAAGCTTCAATCCATCTGGTGCTTCATCTCCCAGTTGCAGATAAGTGTACACCATTTTTACATTTACTAAAGAAGGATGAGAACTTCAAGTGGGATCCTTTATGTCAGCATAGCTTCAATCAGCTCAAGCAGTATCTCACCAATCTGCCTATCTTGGTTCCACCAGTTCCTGGTCGTCCCCTAATTTTGTACATATTAGCAATGCCTACTACTCTAGGGGCACTTCTAACATAGCTCGATGACTATGGCAGAGAAAGAGCCATCTACTACATCAGTAGAACCCTAGTTGGTTATGAACTCAATTATACTCCTATGGAAAAAGCTTGTTTGGCAGTTGTTTTCTCAACTCAAAAGCTTCGCCATTACATGCTAATTCATACCATCCAACTAGTCTACAAGATTGAACCTTTCAAGTATATGCTCTCCAGAACAACACTTACAGGCCGTTTGGCCAAATGGGTTATGCTCCTTAGCGAATTTGACATCCAGTATGTGGACAGAAAGGCAATCAAAGGGAAAGCTATAATAGATCACCTAGCTGATGCACCTCTAATAGATGCTTATCCGTTGATCACAGAATTTCCAAATGAGCATATCTTTCTAATTGAAGAACAACCCCCATGGAAACTTTATTTTGATGGCTCATACACATCTCATGGATCAGGGGCAGGAATATTGTTGGTCACACCTCAAGGAGATTACATTCCAAAAGCCTTCAAGCTACAATTCCCTAGCACCAACAACATAGCTGAATATGAGGCCCTCATAGTAAGATTAAAGATAGCTGCAGAATGGAACATTGCTGAGCTAAAAATCTTTGGCGATTCTCAGCTCATCATCAAGCAAGCCCTAAATGAATATCAAACCAAAGATGAAAAGCTATTACCCTACAAAGAGCTAGTTGATCAGCTAACCCAACATTTTACAAGGCTTCAGTTTACACAAGTGCCTCGAATACAGAACAAAGCAGCAGATGCTATGGCTACTATATGCTCGCTCTTGGAAATTCCCCAAGGAGCTACACAGTATGAGTTTTTAGTGGAGCAGCTCCTCACACCCACCTATGTGAATAAGGATTCAAACCGTGTTTGTATCTTGGTTGGTCCCCAATCCCCTTGGTACCGTGAGATTCATGCTTACCTTAACGATGGTATCATTTCCCCTCACTTCACACGTATCCAATGCCAGAACCTCATCCAAAAATAATCCCGCTATGTTATCATAGCCAATACCCTATATCGTCGGGGTTATCATGATACTCTCTCTTGATGTTTAGACCAAAATGAGGCTACGATGGTGTTAAAGGAAGTACACTCTAGACTTTGTGGTGCCCACACGAGTGGTATTGTCCTAGCATGACAAATCCTTAAAGTAGGATACTATTGGCCTACCATTGAAGAAGACTCCTATGACTTTTTCAGAAAGTGTCTCCCATGTCAGCAACATGCAAATCTTGTGCATGCTCCAGCATAGGATCTACAGCCTATTGCACCACCTTGGCCTTTCGCTTGTTGGGGCCTTGATCTAGTTGGAACTATCACACCCCTCTCATTTGATGGACATAAATGGATAATAACAGCTACAGACTATTTCACTAAGTGGGTGGAAGCAGTCCCCCTAGTCTCAGCTACAGGAGTTCAAGTCTCCAAGTTCATCTTGTACCACATTGTTTGCCGCTTCGGCATCCCATCCACCATCTTCACTGACCACGGAGGTAACTTTGAAAATCTCAACATGGAAGAATTATGCACTTCCCTCCGCATCCATCACCACTTTTCTAGCCCATATTTCCCACAAGGTAACAGCCAGGCAGAGGCAACTAATAAAACCCTCCTCAAAATCCTAAAGAAAGTTGTCAATGATTTCGGCCGTGATTGGCACCTTCAAATAAATCTGGCTCTATGGGCCTATCGAAATTCCTACCATACATCCATAGGCACAACTCCATACTCCCTAGTCTATGGTGCCGAAGCGGTATTACCTATAGAAGTTGAACTTCTCTCCTTGCACATATCTTTGCAAGGGAAAATATCAGATGAAGAATACAGAGTAGCTCGGCTCACCCAGCTAGATCTCTTAGACGAGAATATACAATAAGCCTATGATCATCTCATAGTCTATCAAACTCATCTCAAAAGGAATTTCAACAAGAAGGTGCTTCCATGACACTTTCAGCCAGGTGACATGGTCCTCAAGGAAAACACGAAAGTCCAAGTAGATCGAGAAAAGAAAGGCAAGTTTGAACCTACATGGCTTGGTCCTTATGTTGTCACTGCTTCCTTTGGCTCTGGAGCCTATCAGCTATCTACACCAAAAGAAGAACTCTTGAATGATCCTACTAACATCATTCATCTCAAGAAGTTCTATGCTTGAAGATCCTTGGTATACCCAGCTTTTGAAAAATACAAAAAAAAATAGTAAAGAGAAATAAGCGTCCAATGGTGAAAACTTGGCAATTCAAGTGCCTTAGATAGGTACCTTGGTGAAAACCTGGTAATTCAGGCACCTTGTGTACTAAGACTAATACATTATCTATCACTATCCTATCCCTCATCCATTCACGCACCATCCCATAAAACACTTGCTTGTTCCCTTGGTGTTTCAACCAAATATCCAAAATCTAATGGAGCTTGTAAATACCTCCTGTACAGCTTGTAAAATCTTGTACCAAAGCTTGTATTATACCTTGTAAATCTTGTACCATACCTTGTATATCCGAATCTTGTCCAAAGTTTGTACCATATTCCAGCCTGTAAATAATCTTGTATCCTAGCTTGTATACTCTCACGTGCACACACAAAACCCCATTTTCACTTAAGCTTTTCGCAAACCATCTACCTATCCACCTATCACCTATTATAGACATCCCATCCTTCACAAAAATTTCCATCTCACAAAAACCAAAACATGAACAAACTTGTACATTTGTAACATATCTTGTTCCATCAACTTGTACATCCTCTTTAGCTTAGTGCCATTGTATCTATCCAGCGTTCATGTCAGTTCGTCCTTGATCAGCATCTTGCATCCATCGCACATCTTGGTTAGCTATTCCAATGCATCCTTTAGCTAGATTTCCTATCACCAAAGTGTTATCTTTCTTAGTTCAGCTTGCCAGACACATCACTCATCCAAATCCATCAGCTTAGGTTCTCTCCGATAGGTCCTTGTAGGATATAGCTTTCCTCATGTTTGATCTTGGTCCATTAGTAACTCGTCCTACCCATCTCATTGGCAAATGGTTCTCTTTTGGATTTTCACTTTCTTTTGATTAGACTCTTCCCTGTTGGGTCTTGAAATATCTTTTTCAAGCAATCTCCTTGTTCCCTCCTCAAGGTTGCCACGATCTTCCATATCATGGTATACTGCGAATGGGGCAATTAGAGCATAAGGTCTTGATCATGTCTTTTGCTTGTTTTCTTTTCTTCTTGTGGGTTACCTAGTGTCATTTCCACATTGCTTCCTCTAGGATTCATGTGTGATACTAGGGCAATCCTTGCATGTTTTTTTTGAGTCAGTTCGTCAGTCCTCTGGATAGTTGGTGAAAAGGCCTTGATGTTCTTGGTAACCTTGGCAATTAACCAATAGTCTTATAGCAAATCTAGTGCTCAACTACATAGTGGTACTTCTCTTTGAAGTATCTTGCCACTGAAAAAGCTTCAATGGTTTTCCTTCATCTCCATTATCCCCCATCCATATCCAACATCCGTCTCTCCTACCCTAGCTTATGCATCAGTATCTCTTTGAATCACTCCTCACCTTTAGCTTTAGGGATCCACAATCCTAGTCTTATGGATCCACCAATCCAAATCAATCCACCAAGCCTCATCTTTCGAGATCCACAATCCTAGTCCTAGGGATCTCCGAAACCCATCTTCCACCAATCTGACTCTTTGAAATCCTATTGCATCAGCTTTATAATCCCCTCATCCATCTCCCTATCCTAGATTCCTTTTTATAGTGCTCCGCTCCTTCATCCTCCACCTTCCCTAAAGTCTTAAGCTTGCTTCCTCTTGTGCATCTGATTCTCCTTTATCATTCTCCCATAGTGAGAGTTTGAGCTAATTCAGCCCCTTCTCTTTGCCAATCTGAGTGTCTAAGAAGCCATCGAGCCTCACTTTCTCTCCCCGCCGCCTTCTTGAGGGGGCATCTCACAGTCCATTCTCTCCTCTTCTACTCTAGCCTTGTGCATCTTATTTTCTTATCTTTGATGCCATGCCACTTAGGCATCACATCAAAGAGGGGCAAAATGTAGACACCTAAAAGCCTTTAGAAAATAAAGTATTTTTTATTTTCTGAAAAATTTCTAATGACATCATCATTTATTAATTAATTAATTAATTAATTAATTAATTTATTTATTTTTATGCCATTAAATCCCTTTATCTTAATTAAAAATATTTAATTAAGGAATCCCTCCCAAAAATGTTTAAATTGTATTTAAATATTATTTTCTTATTTATTAATTATTTAATTAATAAATTGACCAAAAAACCCAAAATAAATAAAAAATTTATTTTTTGCCCAAAACTTGGCCAATTTCCTTAAGACCACTAACCTCTTCCAAAATCTTCTAATCCTTCTTTAATTTTGATAAAAGGCTAATCCCATCATTTCCTACCCCTAATCCCAACTCAAAATATTTAATTAAGATTAAATATTAATCCTCATGTTTATTAAAAAAGTTTTAATAAATATCTCCTCAACCCAAACCCTTCAAATAAATAAAACTTTATTTCCTAAAAATCTAATTTATCCTCATCCTAAGAAGTTCTAGACTCTTCTAAAAAGTCTTCATCCTCATCCTAGGAAATTCTAGACTATTCTAGAAAGTCTTTATCCTCATCCAAAGTCTAGACTCTTCTAGAAGATGTCTTTAAACCTAATCCTAATCACCTCCTAACCTTGTCACATTCTCTAAACATGGGTTAAGACTTACTAACCCAAGACAAAGTTAACAAATATCTCCTCCTTCACCCACCCTCATTAAATGCCATCCACTTGCCTATCCCTAAGCTAATCCTAAACCATCCTAATCCATCCTCTAATCATTTGCACAAGCCTAAGCAAGCTTAAAACCTTCCTAATCAAGCCCAAGTCAAAATTCCTCTCATCTCCCTCAAAATATCCCAACCATAAAACTTTATGAAGCCCAATAGGCCATAAATGACTTTTCTAAAGCCCTTTTATTGCTCTTACAAGCCATTATGAGGGTCTTTATGAATATTTTATCCCTTGAGCCTCTTTTGTTGACTCATCCTTCCCCTTTCCTCCATCCTCTCACCCTGTGACATGTGTCACTCCCTGATTGGCTGTAAGGAAGCACAATCCATGTGCTCTCCTCTCATGCAATCTGAGCCCTCCATGAGCTTTTTCCCATCCTTGCATCTTAGCCCTCAATCCCTCAAGCCTCTTGCCTATAAATTGGATTCTTCCCCTTTGCAAAATAACACAATCCATGAAGTAAAGTCATAATGCCATTTTAAGAAGCCATTTTACATCAAAACCATACACTCACACCCAAATTCCAACTCCATTTGAAGCCCTTTTTGAAGCATAAGCTTGAGAATACATCCTATCTATTTAGACAAAGCCACTCAACAAGAGAGCTTCTCATTGAGAGAGTCCATTAATGGCTCATATTCTCAATTGAGAGTTCATCTTAGTCTATCTTGAAGTTTATGAATTTTTTTTAGTTTGTAGAAGCTTTATTTAAATTTGATTTCTATTAGCATACTAACATTGCTCATATACAGTACATATATAAAAATAATACAAATTATTTGTCTTTAGTCAAAAGTTCATACCACATGTATTTGAGGCTGTGCCTCAGTAGTAACTAGAGTAGGACTTGTACTAACATCAATATGTGTAGATGCAGACAATCCCTACAAAATTAGATAAAAAGAACATATGAGAACATGTTATTAAATTTGAATTTGAATGTACATTTTTACAATGTAATTCAAAGTGCATACTGTATAAGGGACGCCAACGTCTGTAGGTCTCAAAAAAAGACTATACTGCCTCCTAGGAGGAACAATATCATCCATCCTCTGTTATTTCAAAAGTACAAATTAATATAGTTAATACAATTACACATGTATGTAGAAAGTAAATAATTATGTGTACTTTATATTTATAGATTGAAATTAAAATTTTACCTGCTGCTCTTGACTCTCTCTAGGCTCTCCCTACTGCATGAGGTCAACAAATGATGACATGTCTATCTCATCACTACCATCACCATGGGCAACGTATCCATCATCATCAAAATCTGCACCCTCAACATAATGGCCATCGTGTGCTACACTAGGATTGCTCTGGGGGCCTATGCATATGCCTCCACAACTAGTAAAAACATGTCCAAGTGGAGGAGCATGTATCGCCTACGTCCACTGCTATACTAAATTGCCCAAAAGGGAACTCAAATGGGTAAAAGAAAATGCAATTGCTTGATGATGGTGAGGAGCAGGCACAACAGGCACAAGAAGAGGTACAAGGGGCTCAACTCGCCTATAGTTTCTCATTCTATCACTTAGCTTTGCCCCAGGCCTATCCTGAGGCATCCCTCTACCAACCCCTTGAAATGCTTTCATATCAAAATAGTTGGGTTTCAAACCCAACTCAAACTCAGCCCATAAATTCCTAAGGAAGTACATGAGCACCTCATGGTTAGCGTGTGGTGGATGGTCAAATACCATCCACCACCGCTCCCAAAAATGTGATGCTATACGTGGATGTGTACACCACCTAATAGAAATGCGAAGCTTCTTATCACTAATTGGTTCACCCATCTTAGGGTTTATAGAATAATGTTGAAAATTCCCTTTACCTATATGCAGGTTATAAACCTCTTTGTGTGATAAGCCATCAGAGTAGAAGGAACACATGCTTTCCCTCCATGATCTAAATGAATCAATGTCTGAATCAAAATGATGGATGGATTCAACCATGCGTTGCATGCTATTTGCAAGACATAGTAGGTGGGGGGGGGTGCCTCTTATGTCGGATAGCCTCTATATCACACATGAGGTCATTGAGGTTACGCCTCATGGTCTCACAGAGATCATCTACAATGGGTGGTGGAGGTGTGGGTGGAGGTGGAGGTGGAGGTGGAGATGGAGGGGGTGGAGGCGAGGGTATGGGAGGGGGAGGGGGTGGCGGTGGGTCCATCAAATATAATTTGCATATATGTTTAAACAACATAAAACATTTAAAACATGACAAAAATACATCACAACATAAAACATGAAAAAATTACTATTTAATAAAATTTAAATCTAAAATTTATCAACTAGATCTATATAAATGCGAATATATTTATTAAAATCATATCAATTAAATAAATAAAGTTAAACACTTAAGTCAAATTTAACATTAAATACCAAATTTTTAAGTCTAATCATAAAATAATAGTCCAAAAAATTATATCTAGGTTAGTTCAAGGTTTCTTTTCTTAAAATAGGAGCCATCAAGCTAATTTTTCTTTCATGTACACTTATTTTGTGACACTAGGGGATTGTATGAACTCATTATGGATTATACGTGTTCATCTTAGGATGAAACAAAGTTAAGATTATGAAAAGGTTATGGTTTACAATTTTGTTATGTTAACGGTTTTCATGATGGCTAAGCTTAAGATTATTATAATGATTATGGTACTTTAATGTTAGGGAACTTACCTAGGATTATGGTTTTAGTTAGAATTATATTTAGGTTTCAGATATTTATTACATGGTCCTATTGTTTATAGGATATATAATAGATGGCGTTAGGACGAGAGTTAAGGTTACAATTATCTAATGAAAGCTTAGAGATAGAATTACATGATTTGATTAAAAAATATTTATGATTGTAGATTGAATCCTAATTATTATCTATTTTTTAATGCAAATTATAAGTGTAGATCATGTCAAGTAATGAACTAATACATGTGAACCCTATCCCTATCCATATAATAATCCTAATTCTAATCGTAATCCATAATTCATTACCTTATGAAGCTTTGGCTATCCACAGAATGTTCCTAATAGATTTATATAGAAGACCAAACTGATTTAAATAAAATGAGTAGGAAGAAGAGAAACTTACACCCAATATGAGGAGAGAATCTTCTAACGTACTTGAATTCTACCAACCAAAGTGAGATAATTAGAGTTCCAGTTGTTGAGTTTTCCAAATATTTTCTTGTTGATATAAAGACACATTTCATTTATATGTTATGGTTTACTACAAATGGAATCCCTAGGTACCTAACCACTTAATTATGAAATCTCCATCCAATACCATATTTACTATACAAGGTAGGGGACTCAATATTTAGCCCCAATAAGATAGATGTAGAGACATAAATCTTACTACTCGATACACAGAAAAGAGGTCCAATTTGATCATTAAATGACTTAAGTTGCACTCTTGTAGCTTAAAAAGAATACAAATAAATTATCAACAAACTATGTATGTTAGATACTTATTAATTATGATCTAACCCCATTAATTTCTTTACTAAAACCATGACACCAATCATAAGAGAGGAAACCATTTGACATAATATTGGATGGAGGGCTTGCAACATCATCACAGTGAAACTCCATTCCACCCTTTTGTAAACATTTTCATAATCAATTACTTGAGCAAGCCTACACTCTATCCTAGAAATGTTTCCCAATCCAAAGTCTTCCAATAGGTTATCAAGTTCTCCAATACGCATAAATATCCTTAACAAAACACTTTTGTGTAGGGTTAATGATCTTGGGTAGGATATCTTCTAGTCTAGAGGCTAAGACCTTGGCAATAATTTTGTATGATATGTATTTAGGAGTGTCCTGTCTCTAACTTTTAATGAGATTCTTATCTCCCCTTGGGGATCAATTTTATGAGCCCTCCATTGATTACTTGATGTAGGGATTTCTCATTACTAATTTTTTGGATGGAGGAGCTGATTTATGATAGAAATGGGTTTATCACTTGGAATAATGCATCTTCATTCTAGGAATGATGGTTCTTATTTTATCCCTATCTTCTAAATCATTTTGAACTATCATCGTCTTCTAACCAAAAAAATTGATAGTAAAATTAGGCACTTAAAATCCAAGATAAATAGAAATTAGTCCACCCTAACATAATTATCTAGTTAGGGATTGGGGTGTTAGAGTGCTTCAATACCCTATTAATTAGATATTACATGATTCCTAAAATCAAGCCTTAATAGGGATTGTAATTTTTTAAACTTAAATAGTCACATGTCTAGATAATTTTCATACATGTGTTAGTACATCATGGTTCTAGGATTATATAGTTAAGTAAATAATGAGCTTAGGAGTAAGGATTTAAATGGAATTAGGATTAAGATTTAAATGGGGTTGAGAGCTTTTAATATTAGAGTTTACCAATTTGGATTGGAGTTTAGTAATTAGGATAATAGGATTAGGACCTATAGTATGACCTATGGGATAACATGTTTAAATAATTTAAGGATTTACTTAGAAATTCAAGATTATGTCCTTGACTTAGACCTTATGATTTTGGATTTTGTATATTACATGAATTTTTAGGATCTTGGGGTTCACTAAGTCTAACTTTACTAGGTCTAATTAGGGTTTATCATTTAGGATTAGGCTTATAATTTAATTTAGACATTTGATTATTCACCTTAGTAGGGTTAGGGCACACAAATTTACATCAAGTTCTAGATATCTACCTGAAATTAGAGTAAAATTATTACATCTTAGGAGAACTCTAGAATTATATATAGGATTAGGTTTTGGATTTAAGATCATAGGATTTAAATTTAGGGTTGATAGATTTTAATATTAAAGAGCTTGCAAGTTTGGATTAGGATTAGCCTATATCTAGTATTTAGGAATGTGGTTTAACATTAAGGACTAGGGCTTAATATCAAGAAATTAAAGTTATGGTTATGCTTATGATTAGGGAACTAGTTTAGATTATGGAACTAACTTAATATAGTTAGGAGTAGGGTTCAAGTATTGGGAAGTTAGTATTTAGGTTGATCTAGTTAGGATTCTAGTTTGAAATTTAGGGTTAGAGCTTATCAATGCTTAGGGTCTAGAATATTAGCAATTTAAGGTTATGTTTGTAGGATTAAAGTCTAGTTCGAATATCACAGATATTTATCAAATTTATTAAAAACTAATACATATGTTTCAATTTTAACATACATATGTGTGTGTGTGTGTGTGTGTGTGTGTGTGTACATGTGTGGTTATTTAAAATTTATATATTTACTACAAACACATGTTTACATAAAATCAATTATGGATACTAATACACATTTACATACATTAACAATATTTAAATTTAAACATGTACATGTAGTATGTGAATACATCTAAAAAGAAACACACACACACACACACACACACACACACACACACACACACACACACACACACACACACACATATGTCATACACATAAATATAAAATTAGTACTCAAGGTAAGATAGGAAAGTTATTTAATTATTTATATATTACCTAGTGTAGGTTTTAGCAAATTAAGATTAAGGTTAAGATGATAGTAAGGGTTATGATTAGAGTGAAATTCAATACAAATTGACATTATAGTTAATCCTAAATGACGCCTAGCCAAGGGATCCAAAGAACTAATCAAAAGTTTTACTAAGCAAGCAATAACATACATACAATAATTTACATTTATAAAAAACATAAGAGATTGCATTCCTTAATGAGCACATTTACATTTCATTTTTAAATAATTATAAGTACAGTAAAAGTAAAATAAATAACACATCCACATGAAAGAATATTAACTACTTCAGTTCAATCTATTTAAATAATTTATATATAAATTTGTTCCGAATGCCACTTAGCAAATTAATTCCGAATGCACAATCATCCACTGTACATGTCACAGGGTATGAAAGGTTGAAAGAATATACATTTATAAAATAGCTTACATCATCCATTTTCAATCCATGAAACAAAGTACAATACAATTTAAGTAAAATCATTTTAAATACTAGAAGTTTTTTGTTTGGATCCCTTGGCAGGGGCTATTATGTGATTAAGTACTTAGTTATATATGTTTAGGGTTTTATTTATATGGTTAGGTCGAGATTATAGTTTAAACAATGAATTTAGGTCGAGGTTATAGTTAAAACAAGGTTGAGGTTATATTTATTTGTAAAATTACATGTTTAAACAATGAATTTACATCTAATCTAATCATTCAACATTGTAATAAATACATAAATTAAATACATTTCAAAACATCTAAAATAATAATTTTTTAAATAAACATTTATGAAACTATATTTTAATTAACAAATACAAAAAATTAAACATCTACTCATTAACAATGTAAATTTGTACAATTTTACGTATATTAAAAAATGAAAAAATAAATAAATTAACATACATATTAAATTGAAAATTGAAAAAAAAAACTAATATAGTATAAAGCATATTAAAATACCTGGTGTATCAAAAACTAGCAGCAAGGGGGTGGTCGGTAGGGCTGAAAATCGGGCTCCCGTATGCGTCTCTAATCAGGCTCCCATTTTTGAGGTCATGAAAATGACCTCAAAAATGCCAAAAAAGACTTTAAATAAAGTCTTACAAATTAGGTACCTGATTTTTAAAAATTTGAGTGCTCGATATTTGAGCACCTCGGGCACCCGATCCTCTGTTAAATATTGGGTACCCAATTTTTGAAATTCGGCTCAAGTGCCCAAAGCTTAATTTTAAAAATGGGTACCCGATTTTAAAAAAATTGGGTACCCATTTTTGAGAAGTACAATTCTACGGATCTGACTTCCGCGGAATTGCGACCCAACTTCTTGCGGTCACCCTATATGGTGAATGTCTTACATCTCAACATTCTGGAAGGTCATTACTCAAAGAGTATTTGGTGAATATCATTGATATTCTAGGAGGCCAATACTCTTGATATCAATGTTGATATCAAAACCTTTTGTGTACTTGGTGAATATCATTGATATTCTGGGAGGCCAATACTCTTAATATCATATGTGATATCAAAACCTTTTGAGTACTTGGTGAATATCATTGATATTCTGGGAGGCCATTACTCTTGATATTAGATGTGATATCAAACCTTATTTTGAGTAATTGGTGAATATCGTATGATATTCTGGGAGACCAATATGCATGATATCAGATGTGATATCACACCTTATTTGAGTACTTGGCAAATATCGAATGTCGATATTCTAGGAGACCAATACTCTTGATATCAAAAACCTATTTGAGTTATTGGTGAACATCATATGTTGATATTCTAGAAGACCAATACTCATGATATCAAATGTGATATCAAAATATTGAATATCTTTTGATCAAAGATATTCTTATATTGAGGTAACATATGATCATGTGTTTATCGTTCCTAGCTAAGAGGGAGTGTTAATGTGTGATAGCATCAATTGGATAAACCTATATATAATTATCTATGAGATATAGTTATGTATATGCATGTTTATTAATATATGAGATAAATTTTTATATATATATATATATATATATATATATATATATATATATATATATATATATATATATATATATATATATATATATATATATATATATATATATATAAAACTATGGTTATAGTTATTATAATTTAATTAGTAATTAACTAATATACATGTCCCTTTTAAGGGACATGTCTATTCATGGCTTATGCTTATTAATATAAGAAGAGATTCCTTCGGAACACACATACCTAAGAAGGTAGTGCTTAATACATTTGCAATAGATCTATGAAATTCAACAGTATTTTATGATTCTAGTTGATGATTTTTCTAGAATGATGTGGGTTGCATTTCTTAAAGAGAAATATGAGGCATTTGACAAGTTTAAGATATTCAAGAATAGAGTTGAGAATGAATCCAATGTGAAGATTAAATGTTTGAGATCAGATAGAGGAGGAGAATTTACTTCAAATGAGTTTAACATGTTTTGTGAAGAAAATGGAATCAAGAGACAACTATTAGCTCCAAGAACCCCTGAACAGAATGGCATTATAGAGAGAAGAAACAAGTCTATTACAAAATAAACTAGAGCTATGTTAGCAGAGAATGATGTATCCAAGACATTTTGGAGAGAAGCTATGAATACAAAAGTCTACACTATGAATAGAGTACAAGTCAGGAAAGATAAAAATAAGACACCTTATGAACTATGGTTTGGTCACTCACCTACAGTTAAGTACTTCAAAATATTTGAAAGCAAGTGTTACATAAAAAGAGATGACGACATTGATAAATTTGATCCTAGAAGTGATGAAGGTATGTTTCTTGGTTATTCATTGAAAAAAAAGGCTTATAGATATCATAATCAAAGAACTAATACTATTATAGAAAGTGCAAATGTGAGAATTGATGATATATTTAGAATACAAGAGATAATATTTGATTACAATTCACATGATGATTTTGTTACTAAGCCAAGGAATGATGAGGTATTTCTTGAGGCTAACAATGATTTGCAAAATGAAGGAGAGCCAAGGAAGGAACAAAGCTTGGAACCTTTAGTAGAGCCAAGAGTTGAGATAACAACTCCTACTTCAGGAAAGAATATGATAAAGAATCACCCATCCGAATAGATCATTAGAAGAAAAAGACAAAGGTGTGATGACAAGGAGCAAAGTGAATGAATAACTATGCTTGATATCTCAAGTTGAGTTAAAGAATGCAGATGAAGCATGTATAGATGATTACTAGAAACAAGCTATGAAAGAGGGATTGGATTAGATAGTAAAGAATGAGTATGTGAATTGGTCCCCAGACTAGCAAACAAGAATGTGATAGGAACCAAATGGGTATTCAGAAACAAGATGAATGAGCAAGGAGAAGTTGTAAGAAACAAAGTAATATTGGTATGTAAAGGTTACACACAACAAGAAGGAATAGATTATGAGGAAACTTATGCTCCAGTGGCTAGAATAGAAGCGGTAAGATTATTCTTAGCCTATGCAGCACAAAATAAATTCAAAGTATATTAGATGGATGTCAAGTCAGCATTTTTGAATGGAGAACTTGAAGAAGAGGTATATGTTGGGCAGTCATTTTACATGAGGTCAACAACAAGAATCCATTGTGCAATTCCTCTCTTTAAAAGCTAATCTTTTGGGGATAAACTCCAAGGTTTAGTATTTGTCTTGCGATGTACCAAAATTTGCTTAGTTGAAGATAAATGTGATTGTTCACGAGGAGGCCTTTTCTGGTTCTATAATGATCATGGAATGAAGTAAATCTATTTGTTGTTTCAAAATAATACACAAAAGAAAAATGTTTTTGTATTTTCTAATTTTTCAATGAATGCAATTCTAACAGTGCAACTAAAATGAGTTCCTATTCTAGCAAGGGGTTAGCAAAGAAAATAAAAAAAACTAAAAGCAAATAACATAAAATTGAAATAAATTGAAATTGAAATCCTAATGGACATAAGCTACAAAAAACAACATGCCGCGAGTTAAACTTTCAAAGAAATCGGTAGGAAACCAATGAAAATAGTAGTAGCACTTCCTAGAATCCACTGATGTAATCATCCGTGAGAAACTTTAATAATCGTATGATATTTCACCTTTCATCAAATCGCAAGGCCATGGAAAGTGTGCTCATGTGAGACAAAAGGCTATGCAAGCACAATTTGATGATCTCTTCTCAAGCTCAATACATCAATTAAAAATGTAAATCTATAGCAAATACCAGAACTAAAAGATTGCACAACTAGAAACAACACAATAAACCTTTGGCTTAATCACAATTCCATGAACAAAATTCACAAAATAATGACACATCCAGGAAAGAATCACTACACTCCAAATGCAAGCACCAAAAGCATAATAACGATGATCCTTGTTACATATTGCAATGGGGTATTTATAAGAAATTATCTCCTCAAGTTGTGTTGAGAGTGAGAGATATCTTCATGCAATAAAATGCTTTTAACTAATAAAACAAACTAAATATATATAGACTAACAATTAATCTGGTGCTTAGAGAGACTCCATCCATATTTTATTCATTAATTGAATGCATGAGCCCTTTACATGTGAAAAATAGAGAAAATATGAGAGAGAAAGTAGGAGGAAGCCTTCAGTTGAAGTAGGAGTATCTGGAGGTGCCAAAAATAGAAGCTAGTCCTTTACTAAGCATGTGTTGAAGTTAAACTGTCATTAGAATGCATTCCCATTGTATGGAAAGCACTATTTTTGGAACAAGCAGTTAACTGTCAGTGCACCTCTAAATTGTGGAGCTGCAGAGCTACGTACTTGTAGACCTCGATAGGGTCAAAATCTCAAAATTTTACCGAGTGTCAAAATTGAAATTATGGCATTTGGGTTTTATTCTTCTTCATCCCAAAGCTATGTTTGGATGTTTGACTTTGAATTTCTCTATCATCTCAGAAATTTTAGCTACATCTAGAAGATCTAAAGCCTCATATTTGTCCTTTACCTGCTATGTATAATTATCTACCTCAATCTGGGTATCAGCAAAATCCCCAAGTTTGGTATCCAATTCTAACAAGGCTTCTTCTGTCCTAAAGGCTTGTTGGATGTCCTCATCATCAGTAACCTCCACAAAATCTTCCTAAAATTCTCCACTACTGTCTCTACTAGTAACAACTTTTCTCATTCCTCATCTTCAAAAATATCCAAGCACGCATCATTGTAATGTCTCTCTACTTCAAAAATTTGCTGTCGAGCTTGGCCCTTGAGCTGATGGATCTCCTCGTGTAATGTTTCCATTACCTTATTGCTATCTACTATTTTCTCTATCCAATCATCAATCATGTCTAATTCTTCTCTGGTATATACATCAATCAAAACCTAGTATCTTTGGCCCTTTATGGCTTGTAAAGTTTGTAAATCCTTACTCCAAGCAGGTACCTCATCCATGATACTGAAGTCCTACTTCAAAATTGCTATGATCTTATTCACATTCTCTTGCACAACATGTAGTAACTTCAAATTCCCTATGATAATGGTAACACCTTTCTCCTCAAAAATTTCTTGCCACTCTTGACAAGCCTTCAAAAATGGGTCAAGTTGCACACCTCCCCTTTCTCTAAGTACAATGTTCAAAGTCTGCTCAGGGTGTTCAAGATCAATAGGACCAACAAATTTGGCTAGATATCCCTTTAGGATCTCAACCTGCCTTCAAAGTGCTTGGAGTTCAATCTCCTCTTGTTCCATGTACTTGAGGAACTCTTTGACTCCCATAGTGATCATTTGTTAGGTTGAATCCCATGTAGGCCTTCCCAAAATAACATCCTTTAACTCATAGTCTTCAAGGCTAAGGCCTTCTACATCTGTGCCTTCAGGAGGGAGAGACACTTTTGCAAATAAATCCTAGTTCCTTATGCTAGTGACAAATGTAGACGACACTGCCTCATGTGATGGAGACTCAGGTTTATTCAAAATCTCTGCAACATCACAAATTTCTTCCTCTAAAGCATGAAATTGAGGCTTAGTACTCCTCATTATTTCCTTTCAGATCCATCTAGGGATGCATCTTGCTGAGGACCTAGCTCTTGATGATGAAGGGGTGTATTCTACTATATCCTTCTCCTTATCGCTCCTGCTGGGAGTTGTATCTTGTTGTGAGGGCTCCTCTTCTATAGCCTCAGTCTTAGTAGACCTTGTAGCCTAAACCTTAGTGTCTTGGCAAAGTGGTTGAGAATATTCCACCATTTATCCCATTGATAACATGATTTGCTTGATGATTAATATCATCAGCCTTCCCCCTATCAACCTCAGCATTCATAATGAGTATTTCACCAATTTTGTCTCCATTGAACAGGGGGTCCGATAATTCCTTATAATCTTATTTCTTTATTTCCTCTGGGATGTTCAACTGGAGATCCTTTTCTGTTAGATTCAAAGTCATCCTACAATAGTCCCTAATGCGGACATTGTAGTCATTTGTGGCATTCATCCAGTGATCTTCAATAACATCCTCATGATGGAAGTCCTTTCCTGCTAGACTCTCCACTCTCGCAACATTTTCAAAATTGGGCTAGGGATGGTTATATTCTTCAAGAGGATAGTTCTCCCACTCCCACTCGAAGGACAAAATGTCTTGTTTCCGCTTCACCTAATATGGTCCAATGACTAATGGCCATGCCTAGCAAGGTCTTTGTTGTCTCTTTATCTTCTCATAGGCCAACTCAATTTGTCGAAAAATATCCAATAGCACCAATTTGTTGCTAGGATATCTTGGGAGCTTCTTAAGATTGATGGATGCACCAACTACCCATAGATATGTGAATGTCTTGAAATGGATGAAGTAGGCTCTGAGAACTGTAATCTATGCTTTATTTTCATCGGATAACCTCTTCCCATAGTCTCCCTCAATGAATCAAATGATCGCAAAGATGAATGCATCATTCACGATTTTGTATTCCTTGCTCTGTGCTGAGAGTTTCTTCTTCACTAGCTAAGGGTAGACTATGTATGGCCAGGCATTGGGGTTCTGCATACTACCTCTTTTGTACAAAGTGAGATAGTTTGTTGCCCTTGCTGCAAGCAGGTATACCATGTAAGAAGTTAAGTAAAACTTCTTATCTTTTACTGTCCTTAGTTTCTCACACAAGTTTTCACTTAGTGTGGTGGCCCAATCTAGTGGTATCTTCACCTATTTGATAGTCTCAATGAAATTGACCATGAAGGTGCTAAGGTGACCCACTTCGAGTAAGCCCATGACTCTGCTCAATAGAATGATAGAGTATCCAATGTCTTCCTTCATATATCCCTGAGTCATATCTACTTTGGCTATTATTTTTTCTCGAGGAGGCTTCTCAATGAGGTATGATGACTGTATGATGTCAGTTGCTTCTTGTTGATGCTCCCTATACCATGTCTCAACTGCTTTGTATAAAAGCCTAATGAACTAATCTACTCTTAGAAGATGAAATACCCTTTCAATGTTATCAGGTCGTAGATCTAAAACCAACTCTCCAGTGACACTCTTGACTATCCTTTCTTTAGGAACAAAATGCTGTGATAGAGCCATGATTAGTTTTGCTGATTGTATTGACACAGGATGCGATGTTGTGTTCACCAACTTGGAACAGATCAATGCAGATACTGAGGATGATCTCTCTATTGGTTTGTTGCAAATTCTTAGGAATTCTCCTAGATCCGTGTGCCGAGGTTGGTATCTCTAATTTCTACCTAATCATTATGGAATCTCAACTTTGAAGGTACACCTTGGAATTTGAAGACTACAGGTTTGGGTGCTACTCTAAATGTGGATGCTATTTAATCACCTGCACATTGTGAGAAAAATGTTTATTAGTCAAAGATAAAATGTAAAAACTATGAATTGAAATAAGCATAAAGGAAAAAAAATGCCCCATTTGGGCATTTTATTTATTTTCTTTTTTTCACTTTATCCCTTTTTATTTTATTTTATTTTTTATTTTTAAATTTTATCATTTTTTATTTGTTTTTAAAATTATATATACATATATATATGTGTGTGTGTGTGTGTGTGTGTTTGGGCACACATGAAACTTGTGGAGGGTGCGTGGTGCTTGTGGCACATGGCATTGGTGGAGGGCATGCAATGCTTTGATAGTGCCAGAGGTTGTGGGGTGCAACATTAGGTTGTGAGTAGTACTAGAGAGTTTGTGATGAAGCAACACTGAAGGCGTGCAAAGATGAAGTTGGGTAGAGGTGTGCAGTAATGTGTCTCGCGAGGCATGTGGAGCCCAAAGGCACATGGCCCACGCATTACACGCGGCCTATGCAGAGGTACTTGGTGCCATGGTGAAAGTGCAAAGTGGAGGTATTGGCATGTTGTGCCAGTGGAGTACATGGCCAATGGAGAATGGGGACACCTATGACATCATGGGGTGCAGCGCCTGCGCGGCGTCGAAGGCCCACTGTCTTACCTCTTCCTACGATTGCCACTGAGAATGCAAAATGAAAATAAGAATAAGTGGTGGAAAGGTTTGGGTGTGGGTTTTATAAACCCCGCTGCGCTGAGCCAGGTGCATGGCGTACCTTAGCACGTGGGCTAGTGTGTGGTGCGCACTCCGCCCGCATGCGCTTATGGGTGCATGATTTTTTATTTTTTAAAAAATTTTTAAATTTTATTTTTTTAATAAATTTTCTAACATTTTTGTGTTTTTCAAATTTTTAATGTTTTTGTGTTTTCAGTTCTTCAATGTTTTTGTGTTTTTCAAAATTTTCTAATGTTTTTGTTGTTTTTCAATATTTTCTAATTTTTTTGTGGGTTTTTTGATTTTTCAATTTTTTAAAATTTTCTAATTTTGATGACTCTAATACTCTGAACTTTTAATACTTTCTCATGACTCTCGAATTGTGAGTCCGAGAGTCAAAAAAAAGTAGGGGGTTCCCCATTCCTAGTTAGGAATGGGGCGTGTGTTGTGGATACCACAACAAATAGCCCCCAAAAAAAGAAGAAATGACCAAGGCATTTTTTCATCAGCTAATATTCTTCCAACGTGTGTCAAACACCAACCAAACTTCAAAAATCTCGAGCATCTTTCAGATGACTTTAAAATCAAAATCTCAAAATTTGAAACGTTCAAACTCAGTGTGTGTGTTGTGTATTCATTCCCTTTGTTGCCTCAAGATGCAGTCTATTAAATTTTTCTAAGAACTCGAAATAATCTTCCACTCCTCCTGGCTCATTCACTCAGAATCTCAATGAAGGCTATTCATCGATCAATTGCTTGACCAGATGAGAGAATCAGTTTGAGGGCTCTTGGTGGGATGCCACGTTCTTTTAATTTCTTGGTGATTTGAATAATTGCTCTATGTCATTCAGAATGCTACTTTTGATGAAGCAATAATTTGAATATAAGATACTTTGTTTTGAGAATGTATCTTTTGCCATTTCAGATCTTTGGAATCCTTTAGTCTTAACATCATATTTTCTTTCATTCTCTCTCTCTCTCTCTCTCTCTCTCATCTTCTATATCTTGACTATGCTTAGATAGTGTAGTTAGGACATCAGTGTCATTTCTTGGATTTGATCTCTTGTGAACATCCCTTGTTCTCCTCTTTTATAACTTTCAAAAACTCTCATGCCAAACAATGACCTTAGTAACCTTTCAAGGAGACCCCTCTTGTTTGAACCCGTTGAAGTTTGGATCGCCCCTCATCATCTTTGACTTCAATTCAACAACACCTAAAATAATCAAAATTTTAAATTTGCAAAGTGTTGAGAACTTGTTGGTCTAGGCTTCTAATTTCCAGACTGAAAATCCCCTATTTTCACAAGAAATGTCAGTTGCTCGATTGGTATAAGACACACAATCATCCAAATGTTTTGACAAATAAATACCTCTTTTTTAAATCATAACCAAAGAGTGGTTGGTAAAATCTTGAGAAGAAAACTCAAGTACACCTTACCCTCCTAGGATTGACACAATTTTAAAGGAAACACATGACTAAAAGTAAACATGCAACATGAAAGCAAACACACTTATAGAAATAAACACACTTGCAAGAATAAAAATCTAAGCTAAATGCAAAAATAAAATCTAACTATTTTTTTTGTCTTTTAGGCTTCAAAATAATGCTTCAGAGACTACCCATTTATGGGCAAGGGAAGAAATTCCCCCTGTAAGGAACTGAGCCTAAAAGTGTTTTTTCCTAGAATTTTTGCGATTAGGTAAAGGCCTATCCACAAGCATTGAAACTTGGTATGGCTGTCCAACTTTTCTTTTGCCTTGTCCTAGAGTAGAAAAAGGTCTAAAATCCTAAATGACTTGATCGTGGCTCTCTTGTCGAACCATCTTTTGAAAACACCTTGATGTTTAGCCATGTGCTCCAATGCAACTATCTATTTCTTGTCCATATCTTGAAAACACCTTGATGTTTAGCCATGTGCTCCAATGAAACTATCTATTTCTTGTCCATATCTAAAATATTCATCAATCTAATTTTTACTTTGTCAGCATCTTCAACTTACCCACTCATGAATTTCAAAACAAGAATACTAAGATTAAGTGGGAACACTGGCTCTTGTCTGTAGACAAGCAAATATTGAGAAGTCCCCAAAGCATTTTTGACTCTCACTCAATTTGTCCATAAGGCATATTTGAGTTGCGTATGCCAATCCCTAGGATTATGCTTCAATAATCATCTTATCACTATGATCAAGTTCTTGTTTATAGATTCTGCCACCCCATTTCCTTGTTAGTAATAATTTGAAGAGAACTTGATAATGACTTTATTTTTGAATGCACACTAGGTCAAGAATGCAGATGCAAAAGTAGACCCATTATCACACACAAGGGAAAATTGCATTTCGAACCTAGTAACAATGTGTTCTTCCAAAAAGTCTGTTACCACCTTAGTAGTGTAATTTCTAAATGTTTCTACTTCTGTCCATCATGTACAGTAATCTATAGCTGTGAGAATAAATATGTGTCTAGTTGATGATGGTGGGTTGACTAGACCAATGAAATCTAGCCCCCACTTTGCAAAGGGGTGTATCTCATACATAGACTGTAAGGACATTGCCAAATTCCTTTCTCTATTGGCACTAGTTTGACAGATATGGCAAGAGCGTACATGTTCAAAAGTATCTTTGAATATCAAAGGCCAAAAATAACCTGATCTTAGAATCATGTGGGCTATTGCTTCTACTAAACCATGTCCTATACCATACTTATCATGAAAGTATTCCTAGACTTCCTTTGCTTCCTTGCAACCTAAACACTTCAAATAAATCCCTTCATAGTTTCTCTTGTAAAACTTATTCTCATGTAACATGTAGGACTCATACTTCATTTTAAGTCCCCTACATTGTGAACTATTCATCCATGTGGGGCATCGGTCTTGTAGGAGATAATAAATAATGTCTTGATATCAAACATCTGTCATCACTCCCTGATTAATATCAACTTGTGACACAGCCATCTTTTTCTGATGATCCTCATTCGTTTCATCATTAAACATGAATTCCTTTTCATTTCCATCCTAGTTATCAGCTATCATATTTGACAACCCTTGACCTCTAACTAATCTCATAGACTGAATTTTGAGATAAAATTCTTGAAGTATGGCCATCCACTTTCCTCTCCTTTCACCGAGTTCATTTTGCATTAAAAGCGTCTTTACTGCTGGATCAGGTACAATTGCATACACCTTACTTCTTAGTATGTAGTGATGAAACTTCTTTACTACCTTGATTAATGTAAAGGATTGTTTATCAAGGTTTGAATAATTCAATTCTGCATTCTTCAAAGGACAACTCATAAAAGAAATTGGTCTTTCATCTTCCTTTTCCCTTTTCTATGTCAGGATCCTTGCACAAGAATGTTCAGAAGCAAAGGAATAGATCTTAAAAGGTAACTTGTAATCAAGATTCACCAAAACTGGGGTTGTAGAAATGACAACCTTGATATCTTCAAATGACTTCTTTATCTCTAGAATCCATTCCATCTTAGCCCCCTTTTTGAGTAAATCATTAAGGGGATGAACTATCTCTGCAAATCCACTTATGAATTTTTGCACAAAGTTTATCTTTCTGAAGAAAGACTTCAATTCCTTTTGATTGTGTTGAGGTGCTAATTTCAAAATAGATTCAACTCTATCCAGATCAATGGAGATTCTAACTTCAGAAATCACATGTCCCAGGAGCTTTCCTTTAGTAAAGCTAAATAAAAATTTCTTGGGATTGAGAGATATGCCACATTTATGACATCTATTGAATACTTGTCTTAGATCAGCAATGTGGGTACTTCAATCTTTTGAAAAGATAGTCAAGTCATCCATGTAGATGACTATACATCTGTTAATCAATCCTTTGAAAGCTTCATCCATTGCTCATTGAAATGTAGCTCCCACCTTAATTAGTCCAAAGGGCATTCTTATATAGGAAAAAGTTCCCCACTTTGCTGTGAAGGCTGTTTTAAGCCTAATTTCTTCATCAACCATCACCTGATTATATCCTAAATATTCATCTAGGAAAGATATCATTTTTGAATCATTTACAATTTGCAGAACCTTATCTAGTGAGGGTAGAGGATAGTTGTCTTTTTGAGATGCTAGATTCAAGTTACGAAAGTCAACACAAAGAAAAATCTCTCTAGTCTTCTTCCACACAGGAACCAAATTTGCCACCCATGTGGAATGGTGAATAGGAAATATGATCTTAGCATCTGATAGCTTCTTCACTTCTTTCATAATCAGTGGTTCAATGATAGGATTTATCGGTCTTTGTCTTTGTTAGAATGGTTTGGCATCTGGTTTTAACAAGATGCCATGTGTGATAATCTTAGGATCATAAGTTTTTAGCTCTTCATAGCTCTGAGCAATGACATCCTTATACTCAGTGAGTAAATTAAGCATGTCTTCCCTTTCCTGTGAGTTCCACACTTTTCCTATTTGTATAATATTTGGTTCTTCATCAATACCCAAATTGTGCAAGTCACATTCTTCAATTCCCTTTCCTTGGGTTACCCTTCTATTGAGTGTTGGTTCATCATGATCAAAGATGCATTCTAGTTCAACCATTTCTTTTGGAATAGTGTTGGTTTTCAAATTAAGAATCCCATCCTCATCCTCAAGCTCATCATCTCTAGGTTTGTCATCTGGTGTATCATCAATTTCTTGTCCTTCAAAATGGTGACTGCACATGATAAACTCAAGTCTATGGTGGTCATCTTGAAAGACCTAAAAGTTTGTGATATTGTCAGGAATGGATGGAACTACAACCAATTCTACTAAAAATATTTTCAACTTGGTTCTTTCAACTGGCTATAAAGCACTTGCTAAAATGGCGAGAGCATCTACTACCATGTTCTTTCTTCTTGGAATGGATTTGATGTTTAAAGCTTCAAAATCATCCAATATATCCCATACTCTTTTTTTGTAAGCAAGTAATCTTTTATCGTTGCAAGAGTATATGGATTTTACTTGTCATATGACTAATTGAGAATCCCCTTTGATTATGATAGTTGTGACTCCTTTCTCTAGTACAAAGAGAAGTCCTCGAATTAATGCCTCATTCTGAAGCATTGTTAGTACATCTAAATTGTAATCAATATGTGGCATAGAAATACCTACCTTTTAGGTTGACCAATTTGATACTTGCACCGGCTCCCATCTTGCACCTAGAACCATCAAAGTGGAGTGTCCAAATTCCATTTTCCATGGATTTTCTGACTTTATGCTTATTTGTCCTTAACTTATCTTTCACTTGATCCTTGAATGACCATTTCTTAGGAATCTATTGTAACTTTCCTTGTGTAGGACCCGATGATTCCCCCTCGTAATTGGTGGATAGAGGAAGTGTATACTTTTCTTGTTTATCTTGGATTTCCCCAATTAGTTGTTTGATTTCCTCAACCTCTGGTTTAGGATGAATGACTATTGAAGTCCATCCTTTACCTTTCACATATCATCTTCTCCTTTGAACTCTAATCATCCTTAGAGGAGGAGAAGACAAACCTCCCCCATCTGATGAGGTATCACTATATGACACATTTAGATCTTCAATTTCCTCTTCGATCTTTTCAATAAGGTTGGATGAGTTCACCAAATTTTGGCTTTCTACGAGTTCATCTGTTGGGGTCTTTTTACCCTTGTTTTCCATTATTTGTTTCACTACCTCTGATACTGCTTCTTGACATGATGAAAATTCAAATTTAGAATGACTAACTTTGTGTAACCAACAAAATCCTGGAAGGAGGAGGATGCTGGGATCAATTTCCTCTCCTAAACATTGTAAATTAGTCACCATGTTGTCTATGAACTGTGTCATAGTTTCACTTTTGGGTCCTGACACCTTGGGTTCTTTATTCTAATCTTGAGGTGTATTGGTTGGAACCATATCCAATACCATCACTTTATACAAACCCAAATTTGATTGTAAGAATACTATCTCATTTGGGGCATTGTAATATATAATCATCATTTTCAATTTGGGCTCAGCATCTATCTTGATTTGATTGTTCAATCATTTCCATGGCAACCACAATTGAGTGAAGTCTATAGAAAACCATCCTCTTAGACATTTCATCCATTCTCTACTTAGAAGCAACCCATATGTTATTGGGATATCAACCACATGTATGTCAATAACATCTTGAATTCAAGGGTCAACTATTAAATGTATTCGCATATCTTTCAATACACCAATGACCTTTACCTTTGTTTTATCTAGCTGTATCACCACTTGATTAGAGGGTTGAGGACTAACTCCTAGCCTTTGAGCTATTGATAATGGCATTATGTTACATGAAGCTCCTGAATCAATAAGTCAATTGTGAAGATTCTTCCCAAATATCCTAATGCTAAGCAAAAATGGGCGTACCTCAACTTTGTCTTTGAACATAGTGGGCATTTCTTTTGTAGCATTCACTTATTGAGATACTATCTTTTAAGGAATAGTATTCATATTGTGGGAAAACCTTGTATGATCCAATGTCTTCATAAGAGCTTCTGGCTATTGTGGAAAATTCTATAACATGTCAAACATGGACATATTGGCTTTAGTCCTTTTCAAGTCCTCTACTGCATTATAATTTTTAGTAGACCAAGTAGGATTCTTTAGTATAGTTGGTACATTCACTTGATTCTGATTCTATTGTCCTCCATACACTGGTCTTACCAATGGCAGATTGTTACTTGCTCTTGAAAAAGGTGGAGTTGGTTGTAAACCTATAGGAATTCCATCCATCAAGGGATCCTTTTTATTGCTAAGAATGTATGTATTCTGATTATCATTACGAAAGGAAAACATCTCATCATGCTGAAGGTCTAGTTCTTGGCTAAATGGGAATGCGAATTCCTCACTTGCTGGTTGTTCCACTTATGTATTCTGTGTAGAATCATAGGATTCCAATAGCATAGCTTTGAATTATACAGGAGGAGGATTGTCATTTACCTGTGAATTTTGATTCATCTCCTAATTGCCATTATAGTACGAACCATCATTGTTAAGCACATTTTGGCTATCATCGTACTAATTGATATCAACATATTGAAAGTTGTTGTTATCAACAAGAATGCTTCCATTATTCGGATGGGTGTTCCGTTATTAGTTCTATCTTTGGAAGCCATTATTTCGATCAGGAGGATTGAAGTTGTTTCCTCTGTTGTTGTTTCCTACATTGTTGTTGTTATTGTTCCCGTTGAAGTTCCTATTGTAATTCTAACCAAAATTGTTGTTGTAGGGGCCAACATTTTTTCTTTGGAAGTTGTTATTTTATCCTTGTCACAATCTAAGATGTGTCAATTCATTGTTCATTTGTGACATAGTCTTCTTCATTTGACCAACTTTTGAAATAAGGTTATTATCTGTTTCCATGGGAACTATGGCCTTCTATTCAAAGAAAGCTATTTTTGGAGGCTCATAACTTGGATATGTTATCACTTGATTCTATGGAGTGGGTGCCTACTGTAAGAGAACTAGATTCATAGGTATGAACTGGCTAGACACCGTGGGTGCTCCCACTATGTATGTTGGTATTGTAGTGACTGCTTACATTGGAACCACCATTCCTCCTCCATTAGGATTGGCTTTCTTTGTAAATCTGATTGCCTCTATGAAGACTTTATCCAATGTGTCAATATTTTTTGCAGGAAGTCTTCTCAGAAAAATTGCAGTAAGATGATCCATAGCATTCAAATAAATTTGAATAGAAGCTTAAACTGGTGTATGGCATTTCCAACTTGCGGTAGGCCATATGAAAGCGATGGTTGAAGTGGGAAACTATCTCAGTTGGGTCCCTTTTGATTGATATGAATTGTTGATGTATCATAGCTAGGTTGATGAATGGTTTGAATGGTTCCAAGAACAATTTTTTGAATGTGTCCCAATCTCCAATGCATTTGGGTGGAAAATTGAATTACCAATTGAAGGCAATTTCCCCCAAAGAGTAGGGGAATAAATGAAGAATTACATCCTTATTAGCAACTTTATTGCAGTTGCAAATTTCCTTGAATACTTTAACATGATCTTCAACAGTTCGAGTCTCACCATAGATGAATTTGGGACAAAACTTGTCGGGGTTCTTAAGGAGGTCATGAAGTGCACCTCTCAAGTTTATTAGTGAGTCTAAAACATTTGTGAAAAATACCATCAGAGGGTTTGGTGGACCTAATGGTGGTTGTTGAGGAGTAGCTATTGGAATATGTGGTGGTCCACCAGGTGGTTGGAGTGGAGGCAGAGTTGAAGAAGGTGATGAAAGTTCGAAAGGAAGTGGTTGAATTCAGGGTATTCCTCTGTCACTACATGGTTTATGAAAGTGGGTAAGCTCAAGAAACTCGTGTGCACTTGACATAGACCTTAATGCTCACTGAAATGGGGCTTTGGATCGATATCCTCCAGTTTGCATCAATTCTAGAAAAAGTGCACCTTTGTAGTACACTTTCTCACCTCTCTAAATTTTGTGCACCACAGAGTCTTGCGCACTTGCACACCTACGAAGTTGTGGATCTATGGACCTATGTACCTACAAAGCTATGGACTTGAATTTCTCAAAAACTTAGAAAATTTTCTAAACTCATGTGAAGCACAAATTTTTGTAGAAGTGAAAATTTTTGAAACTCTAACATTTTTTCTTCCTTTCTAGGGGTCTAAAAGGGGCCCTCCTTCTAGGAACACTTCTGTTGGGTGGTCATTTTGCATGAGATCAATGATAGGAATCCATTGCATAGTTCCTCTCTTAAAATTCTAATCTTTTGGGGATCAACTTCAAGGTTTAGTATTTGTCTTGTGACGTACCAAAATCTGCTCAGTTGAAGATAAATGTGATTGTTCACGAAGAGGCCTTTGCTGGTTCTATTATGATCTCAGAATGAAGTAAATCTGTTCACTATCTCAAAATAACACACAAAAGAACAATGTTTTTGTATTTTTCTGTTTTTCAATGAATGCAATTCTAATAGTGCAATTAAAATGAGTTCCTATTCTAGCAAGGGGTTAGCAAAGAAAATAAAAAAACTGAAAGAAAATAACATGAAATTGAAATAACTTGAAATTGAAATTCTAACTAACATAAGCTATAGAAAACAACATGCTGTGAGTTAAATTTTTGAAGAAATCGGTAAGAAAACAATAAAAATAGGAGGAATGCTTCCTAGAATCCTCTGATGCAATTGTCGGTGAGAAACTTTAATAATCGTATGATATTTCATCTTTCATCAAATTGTAAGGCCACATAAAGTGCATTCATGCAAGACAAAAGGCTATGTAGGCACAATTTGATGATCTCTTCTCAAGCTCATTATGTCAGCATAATTCATAAATCTATAGAAAATACCAAAACTAAAAGATTGCACAACCAAAAACAACGCAATAAACCTTTGGCTCAATCACAATTCCATGAACAAAATTCACAAAACAATGAGACATTCAGGAAAGAATCATTACACTCTAAATGCGAGCACCAAAAGCATAATTTTATTGCATAATTATGATGACCCTTGTTACATATTACAATGGGGTATTTATAAGAAATCATCTCCTCAATTTGTGTTGAGAGTTAGAGATATCTTCATGTAAGAAAATTCTTTTAACTAATAAAACAAACTAAATATATATAGACTAACAATTAATTTGGTGTTTAGAGGGACTCCATCCATATTTTATTCATTAATGAGCCCTGTACATGTCAGAAATAGAGAAAATATGAGATAGAAAGTAGGAGGAAGCCTTTAGTCAAAGTAGGAGCATTTGGAGGTGCCAAAAATAGAAGCTAGTCCTTTACTAATTGTGTGTCAAACTTAAACTATCATCAGAATGCGATCCCGTTGCATGGGAAGTGCTATTTTTGGAACAATCAATTAACTATCAATGCACCTCTGAATTGTGGAATTGGATACTTGCAGACCTATGGAGCTACGAACCTCAACAGGTTCAAAATCTCATAATTTTAATGAGTGTCAAAATTCAAATTCTAGCATCTGGGTTTTATTCTTCTTCATCCCAAAGCTATGTTTGGATTTTTGTCTTTGAATTTATCTATCATCTCAGTAATTTTAGCTGCATCCAAAAGATCTAAAGCCTCATATTTGGCCTTTACCTTCTATCTATAATTATCTACTATTGGCCTACCCTTCATAAAGATGCAATCAATTATACAAGGAAGTGTGACCAATGCCAAAGAATGGGTCGCCCAATCAAAATAGATGAAATGCCTTTGAACCCTCAAATGGTGTTAACACCATTTGACAAATGGGGAATGGAATTCATCAGTCCTATTGATCCTCCATCCAATGGGAAGTCTTATAATCTGGTTTGTATTGACTACCTAACCAAATGGGTTGAGGTTAAGGCTATGAAACATGCCCGTGATAAAAAAAGTTGCCGAATTCTTGTATGAAGAGATTTTTACACATTATGGAGTTCCTAAAGAAATGGTTATTGATCAAGGCACACCATTTACTTCTAACCTGATTTCAAAATTGATAAAATAGTATAACATCAGGCATCACAAATCTAGTCCTTATCATCCAAAAGCCAATGGACAAGCAGAAGTTACCAACCGTGAGCTAGAAAATATTCTAACTAAAACAGTCCATTTGCATCGTTGAGATTGGACCAGTCGGTTACAAGAAGCTGTTTGGGCTTATAGAATAACTTGGAAAACCACTACCGAATTCACACCATTTGAGCTTTTGTATGGAAAAGTGGCAATGCTTCCAATTGAATTTGAACATAAGACTTTAAGAATAGCCTTGACCTTAGATATTGATCTTCCTGTAGCACAAAGAGAATGTCTCCTACATCTTAATTATTTGGATGAAATGTGCAAGACTTCTTTAGAACATATTGAATTGGTGCAAAAATAGAGAAAACATTGGCATGATTCTCATATCCTCAACAAATAGTTTAAAGCTGGTGACTAGGCATTATTGTATGATTCCCACTTCAAGGATATGCCGAGGAAGCTGCAGATGCGATGGTTAGGACCATATAAAATCATCCATGTCTTTGATAATGAAACAGTTCAACTAACTACAATTGATGATCTGCCTTTCAAAATGCTAATCAACGGTCATCAACTTAAACTTTACAAACAACCTTAAACAAAAGCTGAGTTCATGCAACAGTTCGAACAACCCGATCCAACAACAACTCAAGTATCTCTTCCTGCAGCCAAAGGTGAAAACCTTCCGCCTGCTCTTCTTCAACATTAATTCTAATTTACATGTCCATAATAATAACTTTATGTTCACATAAAGTCCATTTTCTTTTCATGATATTTCTTTCCATTCATATCTTAATCTTCCATCAACCCACCTCACTCCATTTCTTAATCTTCCATCCACTCACTTTCTACATACTTATGTTTTTGTGTTTTCAATCAAATCTGCACATGCTAATGGATGCTACCATTTACATTATTTCTGCCACATTTCTTTGGAGCACATGACAATCCACTTGGCAGGTATAAACTTTTTCAAACTATTATTCATTTATAAGTTTGCAGAGTTTGTTAATTATATCTAATACTGCATAGTCTTTATAATTACGACGTATTCCAGTCCCTAACCCATACTAGTCTGACATGTGAGGATACTTGTCATAAAATTAGTAGGGGGCAGGGGAGTGTCATACTATCCAATGACATGCCAGATTAACTATGATGATTTTCAAAATTCTTGGCATTACCCTTTATTAATGAAAACTTTTTGCCATAAGTATGCCATGTCAAGTGTTGTACTCCCACTTTCTAAATGAATTTTTCTTTTTTCGTGCCAAATTTTTCGTGCTAAGCTAAGCCATGATGTGACCTATTTTTATTTATTTAAAATTTTGGCATTTGAACCATGTTTCCAGATGATTTCCACACACATTCATGATTTACTTTTACCTAAAGTTTAATTATGGCACATAACAATTGGTTATGGCAATTAATGTTCCCAAAAAGAAGTGGTGAAGCATGTAAGAAATAATGTAGAGTTGTGAAGTTTGCATTCAGAAAGGGAGAGGGAAACAGAGTAGTAGAAGTATCAAGAAATGGAAGGAGGTTTATAGAGAGAAGAGCCGGTCGAGCACATTTTGTTGCTCTCTGATGTAGAAGCAGTAAGAAGATTCAATGCATGCGGGTGGTTAGGTTATTGTTTGAATTTAACATCATATGATGAAGAAGCAGCTATAGAATTCACCAGGACATTTGATGAAGGTGAAGCTTCTGTGTGGGGTTTGACAGTAATTGTAATAGAAGAACAAATTGCAGAAGTAACAGGGTTACCTCATATTTGAGAGCATTATCTGAGCTCGCATGACGCTAGGTCAGCAAGGGCCCAGTTTACTACCCCACATGACCTTCCATTGGATGTTACGAAGTAGGGGTGCAAGAGATTGTCTTTGTCACCTCCATACCCTGACCTAGCAATGCATGTCATCAGGTATTTTACTTGTGAAGGTAGATTTTCTCACTTACATGCACACCATTTTAAGTTGCTTAGTTGTATAAGGCACAATATTGCCATGAATCTCCCAAATTTTCGATATAATATGCTCTGTATTAGTGTGGAAGAGACTCAAAAAGGGGAAGATAATCCTATCACTCACCATGCTTTGATTAAGTTGTTAATAGAAAGGTCTCTTAGGGATGTATCCCCTTTGACATGGGATGACTTTGTGAAATTTAAAACCCTACAACCCCAAGTTGACCCTAGTGAACAGCAGGGTGAGGAAAACATAGTTCCCAGCAGTGAGCCTACAGAACAAAATATTGAGAGAGCTAAAACAGAAAACACACAACGGATTGAACAAGAAATTGCTTCCACTCAAGAGAATGTGCCTTCACCTGAATAGGACATCCCTAAACCCACTACTAGTCAAGCTAAAAGGAAATAGAAGTCACCAGAAGAAACAGTTGCTAAACAAAAACCTAGTCCTACAATTTAGCAAAAGAAGAAAACAAAGAAGGTTCTTGTAGCAACTAATCCTGTAGCAGTGATACTGGAACAAAAAAGTAGGCAAAAGACAATAGTGCAAGAAGAGACTCCTTTGCGGAGAAGCCCTAGAATGAGAGGGCAGATTTTTAAAAATCCTATATTGTCTAAAGCATCTGCTCCAGAGTCTCTTGTGCAAATAATTTCTGACCATTCTCCCCTTCACACTGGGATGATAGAAGCTTTTGGTAGTCCTCCTGTAGCATGTGAGCAAGAAATTAATGAAACCTTAATGGATTTACCAGGTGTTTTAGGCCATGAGAATGAAGTAGTTCCTGAAAGTCATGATTCGAATACTGCCTTAGTCCCCTATAAGTCAACATGGATCAATAGTTTGGGAGAACATTTATTGCGAGAATGAAAAAAGAAAAAGGATTATGAAAAGGATAATAGTGCCATCACCGTGCAAAAACTCCTTTTCCAATTATATGGACAACATTTATTTGCTGAGGCACTATGGAAAGAGGAGATGAAAAGAATGAGCAAGATCATAACATCATAAAATGAGGAGATTGAAGAATTGAAAGAATAGCTAGAAAGACAGAAACAGTGCATGGAACATGCACTTAAATTAGCTGATCAAGCTCTTGCTTGTAGACCACCTCCTCGAGTATATTCTTTTTGTTTGTAAGAACAATATATTTTGTTTTAGTTTATGTTAACCCTCGAAAATGTAAATGTAGAATTCAAAACCGCACAAGAGTTTTATGGGCTGTATCAAACCTTATCACCATGGTAGCAAAATCTATTGTGTGATTTGTATATTCATAATTTTGTCATTCCTGCAGAAACTAAGTGGAATCTTTTTCTCTATATAGGAGATGTGCATCTGAAAGCTTTGATGTCATGGATGTCTAATGAGGTGAATTATGACAGACAACTGGTTAATTATAGAGATGAGGAGAGAACAAAACCTTTACCCTTGAGGACCAGAAGTAAATAGCCAGAAGAAATGCTTCGAGACTAGTTCACATTAACCTATGGGAAGAGTAATCCAGACATTAGAAAGAAGGCATTTGCTGCTAGAGCCAAAGTATATGCCGAATATGAAAACTTTCCCTACTTTGTGTTCCAAAGAGCCATGACTGGAGTAAGAGGTAGATGGGCATGGTTACTTGATTCTCTCAAGAAATCAGAGCCACATAGTCCTATTAATTTGGAAGTAGAATTATATAGAGTTCCAAAATATTTAGAACTGGGAAAGCAACTAAGGCCAGAGTTATGGTGTCCTTTAACCATACAACCTCCAATGCTTTTATGGCCCCTTTATGATATTGATGTTGACAAACTTGATAAGTTGCAGGACCACAAGCGAGACGTATGGGAAAGGACCAGAGGATTCTATTACACCTTCAAGAGCAGCAGAAAGGGAAAGAAAGAAGTTGGGGAGCTCAGATCTTTGACAAAGAAGTGTAATGCTTGAGGAGAAGCATTAGTTTAGCAGGGGGCAGATGATGAGTCTAAAAAATGCCTTTATTTTATTATGTTTAAGATACTTTATGATACTCTGTTCATCCTTGTTTTAACACTTATAAGCTTTTGTTTGATAAACCTTTGATGATTTATGGGGTAGAAAAACTATGTCATCCTTTGCCTAAATTATATCTAATATGCAGTATTTCATATAAATATCCAAATGTGCATTCTTATGCTTGAATTTAGTTTGATGGATGTTTATTTGCAAACATGTTTTATATTATAACTAACCTGATGATAAAGATTAAAGGATGAGCGGAAGAATCCAGAAGTTGGTTGCCGATAGCATTCAAGGAGAACTAAGCATCAAGGAACAACCATGAAAAGGAAGTTATAACCACTCCAGAAAACATGGCAGCGAATAAGGAGGAGTTTTTACAAGCCATTACCTTCTCTGCATTTATGTTGTAACAAGTGGATGCCGTGACTTCATTGCTCCCTCCTCAATTTTGTTATCTTTCCTTTCCGCTTTCAGTTGTTCTCCTATATTCTCTCCTGCGGACTTAACTTAGGATAGTTACTTTTTTGTTATGTAATAAAGAGTAGATTTCCTATATATGTCAGGATTGAGTCCTGTGTGAAGTTCTTAGTTTTTAGTTTTTAGTTTTTGATAAGTTTGATTGAGAGAACACTGATTCACAGTTTGTTGCAGTTGTGTTTTACAATTCTGAATTATGTAATGACAGATTAATAAAATGAATTAGTTCTCTTTAGTTTCTATCTTGCGTTGGTAGATTAGAGAAGCCAACCAAGGGGGCCCACTTGGAAGGTGGATTAGATTAGAATAGAATAGATTCATTTTACTAGCATTAGCATTATTTTAAATAAGACATAGCTAGTTAATTCCTTCCTATAGCATCACACTTCATGAACGTTCCTACAACATCTGCAAGAACAGTCTAATGGATGAGTCAAGATGGAATCTCTGTTATCTTGTTATTGTGTGTTCAACATTCATAGATTCAGTAGTTTCCTTTCTACAGCAGTAGTGCAGTTTCCTTCCTTTGCATTTTTACTTTCCTGTAGCACAAGCATAATGACTCATCAAAGTACCTAGTGCACATACTATGTCGACCATTTCAAGTATACGTCCCTAGGTTGACAATCTAAATGCACCTCATGGTAGGGGAAAAGTAGTCCTTAGCTTGAATAGATTATTCCTAAGCAAGGCCTAGCACATGACTATGGAACACCTATTGTGAGGTGGTTCATTTTTGGTGCCGTTGCCGGGAATGGTGTCAAGCTAGGAGCATTTTTGAGTCATAGTTTTTAGATTAAGTTCTTTTTACTAGTGTGAAAATTTTAGTTGCATGCATCAAAGAGGAAGACGACGAGATGAATATGGCAGATTTCTTCCACGGGGATCTGTTAATTTGAATGAAGAAGTTGAAGAAGAAGTTGAGTTTCCCTTTGAAGATGCAAGTCCTATTTTCCCCACAGTATCATCATCAAGAGCTGAATCCCTAGATATATCTGGTCTCCAGCCCTTCATTGAAATATTGACTAGTTTTCTTGATAACACTACCTCGAATCCACCAGTTGTTAATCACCCAGTGCCTAACCTTCCTTTTCAGCAACAACCTCATAATCTAGTTCCACCAATCATGGCGCAACCCACTTTTCCATTTCCACTTCCAAGTCTCATAACCAATGCCAATCTCAAGAATATACCTCCCACTGCTCTTCCGAAGTTCTATGGCCTTGCAACTGAAAACCCTGATACCTTCTTGTTTGAGTTTGACATCCTTTGTCTTAGTTTTGACTACAAAACTGATGCCCATAAGCTTAAATTATTTCCAACCACATTGAAAGAATCAACTTTATGATGGTTCATGGGCTTAGGAGCCAATGTAGCTGTAAATTGGGATGAAATGCAAGCCTTGTTTTTGGAAAAATATAAAGAATATTGCAAAGAATCTAGCACAAGAGGAGATGATATCTTTAGCATATCATAGAAGGAGGGAGAGACATTAGAAGACTATGTTTCTCGATTTTTATATACACTACAAAAGAATCCTTAGCACACATTGTCTGAAGATTCCCAAAAACTAGTCTTTCTAAGAGGAGTGAATGAAGACTGTTTGGAAGCATTGGACCTGATGGACGGTGGAGATGTATATCAAGCTCAATGGGATGACCTCAAAAAGATATGTTAGAACTACTCAAGGTCAACCATGAAGAAAGGTCGAGGACCTCATTCTACCATTACAAAATGAATTAGTCAAGGCATTTCAAAACTTGAAATATCCAATATGTTGTTAGATTTCAAACAAGATATCAGTAATGATGTCACTACACAGTTGGATACAATGATTGCAAAGAAGAAGCAAGCAAAGGCTAAGTTACAACTAGCTGAGTACTGTCCTCATTGCCAAAAGCAAAAGAAAGATTGCCACAGTAAATTGGTTGCAAGCATGGAGAACCAACATCTTCCAACTGAATATGTAAAGATAGATGGGGATGATGAGCAAGTATTCTTTGTTGCTCAACGTCAACCATGGGCTCAACGTCAAGGTATGCCTCAAGACCCCTTGCAAAATTCAAATTTATATGGTAATCAATGGCAAAACCACAATACCCAAGGTCCTCCACAAAACCAACCCAATCGGAATAATGCTGGGCAAAATAACCCACAACAGTCTCAATGGTCTCAAAATTTCCAACAACCTTGGCCTAACCAGCAGAACCAATGGCCCCAGAACCAACAGAACCAATGGCAACCACCCCAAGGGAATTGGCAATCTCCAAACCAATGGAAGGGATCTCAACAATGGCCTAACCAAAATACTGGTGTTCCACAATTACCCCCTCCAGCTCAACAACCTGCTTTAATGCCACCACCTACAAATAGTGGACCTCAAAAGAAAACATAGCTACCTGCACGGCCTTAGCCAAATCCAAATAGCAAACCACAACAGCCCATGTATAGTACTGATACCCAGCAGTACCTTGCTTATGCTCTAGATGTCGTAGATATATAGTTGAGATCTGGAACAACCTTACCAGCACCAAGGCCACCTCTTATAACTGAAGTATCAAACTCTCCTACAGCATTAAAACCTTTGGTTGATGAACCTGTTGACCCAACTAATGTTACCATACCAATACCAGACCAACCAGCAGTAGAGCCTCCTTTTCCAGACCAACTAATACAAAAGGAACAAAGCAAGGAACAACCCTTTGACATTGTTAACCAGCTGAAGAATATGCATGTCCGAATACCTTTGTTTCAAGCTATTAAGGAAATTCCTACTTATGGAAAAGCTATAAGGGAAGCTTGTCTGAAGAAACCTGGAAGGAAGAAGAAGGATCCTACCACAATTCATGTTGTTGGACATTTAGCTGATATCATGCTAGGTAGACTGATTACACCAAAATATTCTGACCCAGGGAGTCCAGTAGTAAGTGTCAGCATCAATGGTCAATTTGTTAAAAATGCCTTAATAGATTTGGGAGCTGCTATAAATGTGATGACTAAAGAAACCATGAAGAAGTTACAAATAGAAGGATTAAGGCCCACACCAACTATTCTGCAGCTTGCAGATAGTTCCACTGTCACTCCTGATGGAATGATAGAAAATATTGTTGTGACCTTAGATTCCCTAGAATGTCTTGCGTATTTCATGATTTTGTCCCCTAAAGTAAACCTATCTGGCTATCCTATCATTCTAGGTAGACCATGGTTGGCCATAGTTAATGCAAATATAAATTGCAGATCAGGGAATATGACCATATCAAATGGCCAAGAAACCAAGCAATTTGATCTATATCCTCTTGCACAACCATTACCAAATTTGAGTACATCTTTTTGGCCAGATTTAGGAGATGAAGAAGAAGAGATAAATTCCATAGTACAACTTATGATGTTACATAGGAAATCTTTTCTAAAGTTGCAAGAAGAAGATTCAGTAATCCAGAGCATCCTTACCAACACCTGTGTGGTAGGGAAAGATGTGTCTAAAAGCTCTGTATTAGAATTGATTACATATGAGGAGTGTGATACAAGTTGTACTTTACTTAAGGAACTTGAAAATATTTGTTCATTACTTCCCTATAAAGTAGAAGGAAGCCCAATCTCTAAAACTGCTATGGTAGAATCCACTATTCCTATTGAACTGAGTAAAGGCCATAAACTACATGTTAACCCCAAATTGACATCCATATAGATGGAACAATTAAAAGAATTACTTCAGAAGCATGAGAAGACTTTTGCTTGGGATTATGATGATATAAAAGGATTAGGCCCTACACTGTGTACCCATAGGATATACATTAATGAAGGTTTTCTACCACTTCATCAACCTCAGAGGAGGATAAATCCAAGCCTCAGAGAAATAGTCAAAATAGAATTGCAGAAATTGCTTGATGCTGGCTTTATCTATCCTAGATCTGATAGTAAATGGGTATCACCACTAGTTATAGTACCTAAGAAAGGAGGAAAATGGAGAATTTGTGTAGATTATAGGGAGTTGAATAAGGCTACTAAAAAGGATCATTTTCCTTTACCCTTCATAGATCAAGTTTTGGATACACTAGGTGGAAAAAAGTACTTCTCCTTTTTAGATGGATACAGTGGTTATAATCAAATTAGTATTGCTCCTAAAGACCAAGACAAAACTACATTTACCTATCCATGGGGTACTTTTGCATACTCTGTTTTACCATTTGGTCTTTGTAACGCTCCTGCAACATTTCAACGAGCTATAATTAGTATTTTTGCTGATATATCACATGATTGTATGGAAATCTATATGGATGACTTTACAACATTTGGAGTTACTTTTGAAGAAGCAATGATAAATCTTGAAAAAGTTTTGGTAAGATGTCAAGAACATAATTTGGCACTAAATAGTGAAAAGTGTTTAATGCTCATGCAAGAGGGTGTGGTACTCGGTCGTTTCATATCTACTGCAAGTATACAAGTAGACCTAGCTAAAATTGAGGTAATTCAAACATTACCCATACCTACTAAATTAAAAGATGTCAGATCTTTTCTGGGACATGCTGGATATTATAGGCATTTTATAAAAGATTTCAGTAAAATAGCCAGTCCCTTGTATAAGTTGCTGACAAAAGAAGCTGAATTCAAATGGACACCTGAGTGTGATAAAGCTTTCCTGTAGCTTAAGCAACTTTTGACCACAGCCCCAATTTTACAAGGCCCTGATTGGAACCTACCTTGTCACATATATACAAATTCTTCTGATTATGCCATAGGAGCAGTTTTAGCACAGAAACACTCAAATCTTGAGAATGCCCTTTATTATATTAGTAAGAGTCTTCATGGTCCAAAACTAAATTACACAATGACTAAAAAAGAATTGTTAGCAGTAGTCTATGCTCTAAATAAATTTTGGCATTACATCACATGTTATCCTATCTATGTTCATACTGATCATGCAACAATCAAGTATCTCATGAACAAACCTGCTATAACTGGTAGGTTAGCAAGATGGTTACTCTTGTTACAAGAATTTGACATAACCATAGTAGATAAGCTTGGAAAAACAAATGTCGTAGCTGATTATTTGTCAAGAATTAATCATCATGATATTGACTCTACTCTGCTAGATGATGCATTTCCAGATGAACATTTGTTTCATATTGCTGTTAAAGCTCCATGGTATGCAGATATTGCTAACTACATTGTAACTAATAAGACACCAATGCATTTTTCTTATAAGGAAAGAAAGCTTCTCATACAGAAAAGCTTCCATTTTTCATGGATAGACAATTTTCTGTTCTATACTGAACCTGATCAAGTTATGCACAGATGTGTAAGAGAAGATGAGACATATGATATTTTGCATGCATTTCATAATGAGCCCTACAAAGGAAATTTTGAAGCCAAAAGAATAGCTTTCAAAATTTTAGCCATTGGTTACTATTGGCCTACCCTTCATAAAGATGCAATCAATTATACAAGGAAGTGTGACCAATGCCAAAGAATGGGTCGCCCAACCAAAATAGATGAAATTCCTTTGAACCCTCAAATGGTGTTAACACCATTTGACAAATGGAGAATGGACTTCATCGGTCCTATTGATCTTCCATCCAATGGGAAGTCTTATATACTGGTTTGTACTGACTACCTAACCAAATGGGTTGAGGTTAAGGCTATGAAACATGCCCATGATGAAAAAGTTGGTGAATTCTTGTATGAAGATATTTTTACATATTATGGAGTTCCTAAAGAATTGGTTACTGATCAAGGCACATAGTTTACTTCTAACCTGATTTCATAATTGATGAAACATTATAACATCAAGCATCGCAGATCCAGTCCTTATCATCCACAAGCCAATGGACAAGCAGAAGTTACCAACCGTGAGCTAGAAAATATTCTAACTAAAATAGTCCATTTGCATCATTGGGATTGGACCAGCTGGTTACAAGAAGCTGTTTGGCTTATAGAATAACTTGGAAAACCACTACTGGATTCACACCATTTGAGCTTTTGTATGGAAAAGTGGCAATGCTTCCAATTGAAATTGAACACAAGACTTTAAGAATAGCCTTGACCTTAGATATTGATCTTCTTGTAGCACAAAGAGAACGTCTTGTGCATCTTAATTCTTTGGATGAAATGCGCAAGACCGCTTTAGAACATACTAAAATGGTGCAAAATAGAGAAAACATTGGCATGATTCTCATATCCTCAACAAACAGTTTAAAGCTGGTGACTGGGCATTATTGTATGATTCCCGCTTCAAGGATATGCCAGGGAAGCTGCAGACGCGATGGTTAGGAACATATAAAATCATCCATGTCTTTGACAATGAAACAGTTCAAATAACCACAATTGATGATCTGCCTTTCAAAATGCTAATCAAAAGTCATCAACTTAAACTTTACAAATAGCCTCAAACAAAAGCTGAGTTCATGCAATAGTTCAAACAACCGGATCCAACAACAACTCAAGTATCTCTTCCTATAGCCGAAGGAGAAAACCTTTCGCCTTCTCTTCTTCAACATTAATTCTAATTTGCATGTTGATAATAATAACTTTATGTTCACATAAAGTCCATTTTCTTTTTATGATATTTATTTCCATTCATATCTTAATCTTCCATCCACCCACCTCACTCCATTTCTTAATCTTCCATCCACTCACTTTCTACATACTTATGTTTTTGTGTTTTCAATCAAATCTGCACATGCTAATGGATGCTGCCATTTACATTATTTTTGCCACCTTTCTTTGGAGCACATGACAATCCACTTGGCAGGTATAAATGTTTTCAAACTATTATTCATTTATAAGTTTGCAAACTTTGTTAATTATATCTAATACTGCATAGTCTTTATAACTACGGTGTATTCTAGTCCCTAACCCATACTAGTCTGACACGTGATGACACTTGTCATAAAATTAGCAGGGGGTAGGGGAGTGTCATACTATCCAATGACATGCTTGATTAACTGTGATGATTTTCAAAAATCTTGGCATTACCGTTTATTAATGAAAACTTTTTGCCATAAGTATGCCATGTCAAGTGTTGTACTCCCACTTTCTGAATGAATTTTTCTTTGTTCGTGCCAAATTTTTTGTGCTAAGCCAAGCCATGATGTGACCTATTTTTTTAAATTTTTTTTTGGCATTTGAACCATGTTTCTGGATGATTTCCACGCAAATTCATGATTTAATTTTACCTAAAGTTTAATTATGGCACATAACAATTGGTTATGGCAATTAATGTTCCCAAAAAGAAGCGATGAAGTGTCTGAGAAATAACGCAGAGTTGTGAAGTTTGCATTTAGAAAGGGAGAGGGAAATAGAGTAGCAAAAGTATCAAGAAATGGGAGGAGGATTACAGAGAAAAGAGCTAGTCGAACACATTTTGTTGCTCTCTGATGTAGAAGTAGTAAGAAGATTCAATGCATGCGGGTGGTTAGGTTATTGTTTGAATTTAATAGCATATGATGAAGAAGCAGCTATAGAATTCACCAGGAGATTTGATGAAGGTGAAGCTTCTGTGTGGGGTTTGACAATAATTGCAACAGAAGAATGAATTGCAGAAGTAATAGAGTTACCTCCTATTGGAGAGCATTATCTGAGCTCGCATGATGCTAGGTCAGAAAGGGCCCAGTTTACTACCCCACATGAGCCTCGATTGGATGTTACGAAGTAGGGGTGCAAGAGATTGTCTTTGCCGCCTCCATAACTTGACCTAGCAATGCATGTCATCAGGTATTTTACTTGTGAAGGCAGATTTTCTCACTTACATGCACACCATTTTAAGTTGCTTAGTTGTATAAGGCATAATATTGCCATGAATCTCCCAAATTTTCTGTATAATATGCTTTGTATTAGTGCGGAAGAGACTCAAAAAGGGAAAGATAATTCTGTCACTCACCATGCTTTGATTAAGTTATTAATAGAAAGGTCTCTTAGGGATGTATCCCCTTTGACATGGGATGAATTTGTGAAATTTAAACCCTACAACCCCAAGATGACCCTAGTGAATAGCAGGGTGAGGAAAATGTAGTTCCCAACAGTGAGCCTGTAGAACAAAATATTGAGGGAGTTGAAACAGAAAATGCACAAGGGATTGAACCAGAAATTGCTTCCACTCAAGCGAATGTGCCTTCACCTAAATAGGACATCCCTAAACCCACTACTAGTCAAGCTAAAAGAAAACAAAAGTCACCAGAAGAAACCATTGCTAAACAAAAGCCTAGTCCTGCAATTCAACAACAAAAGAAAACAAAGAAGGTTCCTGTAGCAACTAATCCTGTAGCAGTGATACTGAAACAATAAATTAGACAAAAGACAATAGTGCAAGAAGAGACTCCTTTGTGGAGAAGCCCTAGAATGAGAGGGAAATTTTTTAAAAATCCTATATTGTCTAAAGCATCTGCTCCAAAGTCTCCTATGCAGATAATTTTTGACCATTCTCCCCTTCACACTAGGATGACAGAAGCTTCTGGTAGTCCTCTTGTAACATGTGAGAAAGAAATTAATGAAACCTTAATGGATTTACCAGGTGTTTTAGGCCATGAGAATGAAGTAGTTCCTGAAAGTCATGATTTGAATACTGCCTTAGTCCCCTATAAGTCAACATGGATCAATAGTTTGGGAGAACATCTATGGCGGGAACAAAAAAAGAAAAAGGATTATGAAAGGATAATAGTGCCGTCACCTTGCAAAAACTCGTTTTCCAATTATATGAACAACATTTATTTGCTAAGGCACTATGGAAAGAGGAGAAGAAAAGAATGAGCAAGATCATAACATTACAAAATGAGGAGATTGAAGAATTAAAAGAATAGCTAGAAAGACAGAAACAGTGCATGGAACATGCACTTAAATTAGCTGATCAAGATCTTACTTGTAGACCACCTCCTCGAGTATATGCTTTTTGTTTGGAAGAACAATATCTTTTTTTTCAGTTGATGTTAACCCTCAAAAATGTAAATGCAAAATTCAAAACTGCACAAGAGTTTTATGGGCTGTATCAAACCTTACCACCATGGTAGCAAAATCTATTATGTGAGTTGTATATTCATAATTTTGTCATTCCTGCAGAAACTGAGTAGAATCCTTTGCTCTATATAGGAGATGTGCATCTGAAAGCTTTAATGTCATGGATGTCTAATGAGGAAAATTATGATAGACAATTGGTTAATTACAGAGATGAGGAGAGAACAAAACCTTTACCCTTGAGGGCTGAAAGTAAATAGCCAGAAGAAATGCTTCGAGACTGGTTCACATTAACCTATGGGAAGAGTAATCCAAATATTAGAAAGAAGGTATTTGCTGCTAGAGCCAAAGTATATGCCGAATATGAAAACTTGCCCTACTTTGCATTCCAAAGAGCCATGACCAGAGTAAGAGGTAGATGGGCACGGTTACCTGATTCTCTCAAGAAATCAGAGCCACATAGTCCTATTAATTTGGAAGCAGCATTATATAGAGTTCCAAAATATTTAGAACTGGGAAAGCAACTAAGGCCAGAGCTATGGTTTCCTTTAACCATACAACCTCCAATGCTTTTATGGCCCCTATATGATATTGATGTTGATAAACTTGATAAGTTGCAAGAAGACCATAGGCGAGACGTATGGGAAAGGACCAGAGGATTCTATTACACCTTTAAGAGTAGCAGAAAGGGAGAGACAAAAGTTGGGGAGCTCAGATCTTTGACAAAGAAGTGTAATGCTTGAGGAGAAGCATTAGTTTAGCAGGGGGCAGATGATGAGTCTAAAAAATGCCTTTATTTTATTATGTTTAAGATACTTTATGATACTCTGTTCATCCTTGTTTTAACACTTATAAGCTTATGTTTGATAAACCTTTGATGATTTATGGGGTAGAAAAACTATGTCATCCTTTGCCTAAATTATATCTAATATGCAGTATTTCATATAAATATCCAAATGTGCATTCTTATGCTTGAATTTAGTTTGATGGATGTTTATTTACAAACATGTTTTATATCATAACTAACCTGATGATAAGGATTAAAGGATGAGCAAAAGAATCCAAAAGTTTGTTTTTGACAGCATTCAAGGAGAAATGAGCATCAAGGAACAATGACACAAAGGAAGTTATAACCACTCCGGGAAACATGGCAGCGAATAAGGAGGAGTTTTTACGACCCATTACCTTCTCTGCATTTATGTTGTAACAAGTGGATGCTGCGACTTCATTGCTTCCTCCTCAATTCTGTTATCCTTCCTTTCCACTTTCAGTTGTTCTCCTATATTCTCTCCTATGGACTTAACTTAGGATAGTTAATTTTCTGTTATGTAATAAAGAGTAGATTCCCTATATATGTCAGGATCGACTCCTATGTGAAGTTCTTAGTTTTTAGTTTTTGATAAGTTTTATCGAGAGAACACTGATTAATAGTTTGTTGCAATTGTGTTTTACAATTCTAAATTATGTAATGACAGATTAATAAAATGAATTAGTTCTCTTTAGTTTCTATCTTGCATTGGTAGATTAGAGATGCCAACCAAGGGGGCCCACTTGGAAGGTGGATTAGATTAGAATAGAATAGATTCATTTTACTAGCATTAGCGGTATTTTAAATAAGACATAGCTAGTTAATTCCTTCCTGTAGCATCACACTTCATGAATGTTCCTATAGGATCTGCAAGAATCGTCTAATGGATGAGTCAAGATGGAATCTTTGTTATCTTTTCATTATGTTTTCAACATTCATAGATTCAGTAGTTTCCTTTCTACAGTAGTAGTGTAGTTTCCTTCCTTTGCATTTTTACTTTCCTGCAGCACAAGCATAATGACTCATCAAGGTACCTAGTGCACATACTATGCCGACCATTTCAAGTATATGTCCCTGGGTTGACAAACTAAATGCACCTCATGGTAGGGGAAAAGTAGTCCTTAGCTTGAATAGATTATTCCTAAGCTAGGCCTAGCGTATGACTATGGAACACCTATTGTGAGGCGATTCAATGGTAACACCTTTCTCCTCAAAATTTTTTCACCACTCTTGACAAGCCTTCAAAAATGGGTCAAGTTGTACACCTCCCCTTTCTCTAAGTACAGTGTTCAAAGTCCACTAAAGTGTTCAGGATCAAGAGGACCAATGACTTCAGCTAGATATCCCTTTAGGATCTCAATCTATCTTCAAAGTGCTTGGAGTTCAATCTCCTTTTGTTCCATGTACTTGGGGACCTCTTTGACTCCCATAGTCATCATTTTTTGGGATGAATCCTATGTAGGTCTTCCCAACATAACATCCTTTAACTCATAGTATTTGAGGCTAAGGCCTTCTGCATCTATGCCTTTAGGAGGGAGAGCCACTTGTGCAAATAAATCTTGGGTCCTTATGCTAGTGACAAATGCCAACGATGCTGCCATGTGTGATGGAGAGTTAGGTTTATTCAAAATCTCTACAATATCACAAACGTCTTCCTTTGAAGCATGGAATTGAGGCTTAGTACTCCTCATTATTTCCTTTCAGATCCATCTAGGGATGCATCTTGCTGAGGACCTAGCTATTGATGATGAATTGGTGTGTTCTACTATCTCCTTCCCCTTATTGTTGTTTTTGGGAGTTGTATCGTATTGTGAGGGCTCTTCTTCTATTGCCTCAGTCTTAGTAGACCTTGTATCCTGAACCTCAATGTCTTGGGAAA